>JADRCH010000134.1:3986062-4131786 GCA_019843965.1 Rhynchomys soricoides
GGGAAGCTAATCAGGGTACTAGTCAGAGAAGCTAATCAGGATGCTAGTCAGGGAAGCTAGTCAGGGTACTAGTCAGAGAAGCTAATCAGGATGCTAGTCAGGGAAGCTAGTCAGGGTACTAGTCGGGGAAGCTAATCAGGATACTAGTCAGGGAAGCTAATCAGGGTACTAGTCAGGGGAGCCAATCATGGTACTAGTCAGGGAAGCTAATCAGGGTACTAGTCAAGAAAGCTAGTTAGGGAAGCTAATAAGGGTACTAATCAGAGTACTAGTCAGGGTAGCTAATCAATCAGTTCTCAGTGAGCAGGAAAGTTGAGTCTTTGAAAGGGGTCATGTCTTGGGTTCTAGCTCACTGTCTTCTGGTCCCAGAAGGTGAGGTGAAATTTCAGTTCTTTCTCTACTGGAGTCTGAACTGTATGGTAAAGATTCAGAAAACAAAGAGAATTCCAAAACTATACTAGTGGGTCAGGGAACCTCAAGAAAGTATAGGCATCAACCAGAAAGGCTGTAAAAGCATCAGTCCAGGCCACCACTTTGAGTCATGTAGGGGAGGTGTGAGGCCTGTCTGAAAAACCTTCAGGCTGGGGCTCCATATTTTTTTTAAAGTCTTATCTTTCATGAGTAGGAGCCTCTGGGCTACAGAAACTACATGACATTAAAAGAAAATTACAAATCTATATGAAATCCTATCTATCAAGTGACATGGTGATGCAGGAACTGTAGACACATTGGGTTACAGATGGAGGCAATGTGGGCGCCTCTGCCTGGCTGAGGCAGACTGCTCCTTAGCCCCCTAGCTCCTGTGGCTGGCTCCAGGTCCCTTTTTTCCTGGTCTGCTCACCTGTTTTATGGCTTTATGACTAGGAATGAACCAAGGGCTGTTATTTTTCCCTGCTCACTTCCTTGATCTATGCAATGTCTTGCTACAGTGAAGTCCCTTTCTGGGCTTGGGGACTGCCCCGTAGACCAGACTCTTTTGTATGTTTTCCGTTTTTCCTGTGACCACCACAAATAACCTGTGATCCTAGGCTGGTCCCAGGCTGAGGTTGCGTAGGGTGAGGTGTGGGACATGGTGCCTGGGTATTCCTATCTGCTACCAATGGGGTTAGTGGAGTTTCCTTCCTGTTTGCATTCTCTAGGTTTGTCCCTTTTCTTTGCCTCCTCGTTTGTCTCATGGCTTCCATCTGTGTTATTCTATATTGTAAATCTGTGGTGGCCAACTTGAGCCTCTAAGCTTTGCAGGGGATGTAAAACTTTGTGAGTACCTTTAGAATTGGAATGTTTGGGAGAAGTGAGCCTACATGAGTGAGGATGGACTGTAGGCTGCAGAACCCCTGGGTGGGAGAGACTGACTTCCCTCTCTTCTCCCCTTCCCTCCCCTCCCCCCTCCCTCCTCCCCCCTCCCCTCCCTTCCTCTTTCCTCAGTTCCCTTCCCCTTTGAGAGAAGGACTCATAGAGCCCTAGCTGGCTCTCATTCTCTGTGTCTTGAATGACCTTGAACTTCTCTGCTCTATGGTCTCTCCATTGTGTGTGTATGGGGATGTGTGTGGGTGTTACAGACATGCACCACAACAGAGGTTTATGCAGTGGTGGGGTTCAATACCAAGGCTGCTTCAAGCATCTACATAAGCCCTTTAATTGTGTTACACCAAGTCCCCTTGGTCTTTTTTCAAGTGCTTAAACACGCACTTGCGCATGCGCTCTCGTGGGCATGCGCGCACACACCCACCCACACCCACCCCACACATTTAGTGTGTCAGTGTGGATGAGTGATGGTGTATGCTGAGTGTGTGTATGTGTGCGTGTTGTGTGTGTGTGTGTGTGTATGCACAACCATGTGCATATGTGTGGAGGCCAGAGAAGAATATCAGGTGTGTTTTTTTTTTCTGGTCAGTCTTGCCTTACATTGAGACAGGACAGGGTCTCTTTAGTAAACCAACTCTTGGGACCTGTGTGTCTCCAACCCTCATTAGCACGGGTGCTAGGAGTTTGAATCTTGTCCTTCCTGCTTGCAAAGCAACTGTTCCAACCCTCTGAACTATTTCCTCTCCTTCCTACCTTTTCTTTTAAAGATACTAAAAATAATATATGTGTGTGTGTAGAGGTGTCTGTGGAGGCCAGGGGTGTCGGATCCCCCTGGACTTGGAATTACAGGCATTTGTGACCCCCTGGTATGGTCTGGAAGAACTCGTAAGTACTCTTAACCAAGCCACCTCTCCAGGCCTGTGCTCCAGCGTTCCAAGCTGAACTCATGCTTAGCTTGAAGAATGCACAAGAGAGAGCTGGCTCCGGGACTCTGGTTCATTCTCCCTGTTGTTGGCTTGGAGGCATGGTGACTTCTGTACCATTTCATATCTTCCTATCTCTGCAAGGTTCATCAGAATCTTAGAAATCCACCACAGATTTCGAGGTGCCCAAGTTCTCACTTTGGAAGCTGCCGTGAGCCCAGTTGGTGCCATTGTTCGTTGCATGGTGATAGTCCAGAACAGAACCCTGGATGCTCCCTATGAGTGAAAACTCAGTTAATAAACACAAGTAAGACCTGTTCTTTCAAAAACTCCAGAAAGCTTGATCTGATGTCCTGAGAACAGTGGCTAGAAATACTGCAGACATGGTGGCATGTGTAACAGCTGGAACCTACAGGTGGATGTTGCATATGCAGGCTCTGCTTCCTGAGTGCAGAACCTTTGAGAACAGCACACATACAAGTCCATGGAGTGTTTGTCATGCTAATATCTCTTTTTAAAGGATTCTTTGGGACTATTTATGGCAAGTAAATATAATATTTCTTAGAAACTGACTTTTGCGAACCAGTTTGTTGACCACTCGAGGTAAGTCTTGAAGTGCACATGTTTCAATGATAAATGATATTTTTTAAAAGCCCTTGCCTCACAAAGAACTTCCATTGTTCTAAACCTCTCAAATATAACAGTTGTTGTTGCTGTGTGTCTTGTGGAATTATTAAGTTGAATGTAATCCATGAGGCAATTGGCTGCGTTCGGTACTGAACCAGTGAGTGAAACTGAGGCTTAGCTTGAGCTGTTCAGGGGAAACAGTGCAATTGGGACCCACATTAAAGGTTTGCATTCAGTACCTGCTGGGCTAGGACCAAGCGTCTGGGTAGAGCGAGAGCTGACTTCATTGTGTTTCCCCAGATAGAGCTAAACTGGCTGAGGAAATCAAGCTATTTCTCAGCCAACATTTCCTAACAAGAAATAGGGCTTTACTTAAAAAAAGACTTTATATTTTGGATTATATTTCCTTCCCGCAGCTTCAACCAGATCTTCCCAATGCCCATTGGGACGAAACTTTATGCCGTTTCTCTTTCTCAAAAACAACAACAACAAACCAAAAACATTAGTCAGAACAGATAACCAAAAAAACAGAACAAGGAAACAATAAGAGAAAACACAACAAAACCAAAAGTGCAGAGATGCCTGCCCTGGAGTGTGGCTGATGTATTGAGTGGCAAATACTATGTTCCCTTTCCTAGCAGGTATCACTTGCAAATACTTCTTAGTTGGGGATGGGGGTTTGTGTTTACTTTCTCTTTTAAGTGCTGGGATTTTGGCTGGTTTGAACTTGTACAGGTCTTGTGAAAGATTTATCCCCTTAAATTTTGTGTGTGTGTGTGTGTGTGTGTGTGTGTCTGTGTCTGTGTGTGGGTGTGTGGATGTGAATGTAGGTGCCCTTCTCTTGGAGATCAGAAGAGGGCATTGGATCCACTAGAGTTGGAGTTTCAGGTGAGCTGTCAGAAGTAGGTACTGAGACCTGAGCTCCAGCTCTCCACATGCTCCTGACTGCCGAGCTGGCTCTGCATTTACAGCTTCCTATCGCTCCTGTGTGACAGGGGACTTGCTTATGTGCCTGGGTGCTTATCCTTTCTTCCTTCTGGGGGAACAAGGTTGATATGTTGTTTTAAAACTCTGGTCCTGACTTCACCCTTTGTTCCTCATTGTTTTTACCAGCTGGCTGCCTGAAATGTCTCAAAAAGAAAAAAGAAAAAAAGAAAAAAAAATCCTCTACTAAAGGACATGTCTGAGCTTTGACAGCTTAGGGGCTTGATACTCAGAGTTTTGTTTTTTAAAGATAAGCTGTTGCCATGGTAGTACAGACTGGCCTTGAACTCACAGCAGTACTTACTCCTCCTGAGCTACCAGGGTTATGGGCATGAGTCACCCGAACCTGGCTTCAGTATTTAGATTGTGTGATGGCCCTTGAGTTAGTTTTCACAAACTCTGGGTACCAGAGCTTAGCTGTGGCACTGATAAGCTGTCTTTTAGCCCAGGCTCCCGCACACGTAGGTGAGCCTCTCCTGGCTGCCTTCTTGTTCCTCAGGTCTTCGCAGTTCTGACCTGACAAATTTCTACTTCTCAACATAGTGTCTACAAGCAGAGAGAGTATTTGCTAGGGGGAGCTGGGGATGTGCACTTAGTAGGCTCCTCAACCTTGTGCTTCTGACAGTCAGTACTGTCAGTCTCCTGCAGGACACTGGGATTGTTTAGTGTGTCTAGTGAACCCTGTTGAAAAACATGGAGAATTTTAGAAATACTCAAGTGGAAAGTTCTGCTCATCTCTGTATTAGAATTCATATGAAAACCATGTCCTCGAAGGGCAGTTTCCCCTCAGTGATTCTGCCAGCATGAAGTTCCACAGAGCCAATAGTAGTGGTTTTAATTTTGAAGAAGAATCTTCAGAGCTGGGAGATGGGTCAGCAGCTAAAGCACTTACTGTGTAAACTTGAGGAGCAGAATTCAGATTTCTGGCACATGTGTAGTTCCGAAGGCTGCCTACCTACCCATAGTCCTGGTGCTCTGGAGGTTGGGTTCAAATGTGAGAGAGACCTTACCTCTACAAACAAGGTAGAGATCAATCTAGGAAGACTCCTCACTAAATAGCAACTAGCATAGTAAAGTACGCATGTGCTTTAAAACTAGAATTTTTGGTGTCTTTCATGAAAGTAATGTGGTACCATTCAGACATCCACCGTGTGCTGGGGGTTGGGGATACAGTGGATAAGACATGGCCCATGTTCAGTGATCAAGAGTTCAGTGATGTTGAGTATGCAGGGAAGCTGGACCATATGTGATTGCACCCGGCTGGCTGTGCTGTGTGTCTGTCGAGGACAGAGCAGTGCTAGTCATTTGTTCACCTAGGGCAGAGCAAGCTCTGTGGACTGGCGCCTTATAGGGCCTGGAGACAGCTGTGAACAGCGTGCAGGACCTTCCTGAACAGAGCATCTCTGGAGTAAGAGAAAGGACACGGCAGGAGAAACTGGGCAGTGTATGACAGAAAAGTACATTGCGAGCACTCAGGGGTGTGAGACGCGGGTTCGGAAGCAGTGGGCCTTGGGGAGCAGGGGCTGTACGAGGACAGGAGGAGGCTAGTGAGTGAGAAGGAAGGGTGTGCATGAGCTGGAGGTGCGCCAAGCAGAGGGTGCAGCTGGTGCCACGGCACAGGGGGGGGGGTATATGGAAGCCTATCCTTCCCTGAGGTACCTCCTGCAAGGCTGCTCTGTATTTAGGAGTCTTGGTCATAGCCCTTAGTGACCAGCTGGCTGCTGCACTTTAAACTGGGAAGAGATGTGGTACTGACATTGTGTCTGACTTCAGAGGAAAGGAAGGGAGCCAGGATCAGAGTGGACCTGTAGACTCCACTGCAGTGGCCAGACTGGCACAGAAGGTGAGGTAAAGTAGGCAACAGGTAGCAGAAATCCTGAGCAGTTTGGCAGTTGCAAGAGATAATGGTAGTAAATTCATACTGTGTATTTTAATCCATGTGTGCGTGATGTCCTTACAGAAGTCACCAGTGACTCTTAAGCCAAACCCTGGCCATTTCTGAGCTCCCTGTTCTTAGAGAATATTTCATTCCATGCTCCATTTTCCCCAAGCAAATGCCAAGTCCCTCTCCCTGAAGTCTTTCCCTGAGGGGCCTGGCTATGATAACTGAGGCCTCTTCATTGGACCAAGTCCTCTATCTGCCTGCCTGCCTGCCTGCCTGTCTGTCTGTCTATCTATCTATCATTCATTTTGAAGCAAGGTCTCTGTAACTGTGGCTATCTTGGAACTTTTTTTTGGCAGACCAGGCTGGCTTTGAACTAACAGAAGTCCACCTGTTGGGATTAAAGATGTGTATCACAATGCCCAGCTCTCAGGTTCTTTCTTAACTGCTTACTCACATCCAATTCAGTCCTTCATGTCCCCTTCACCAAGGAGTGGTGGTAGAGTCACCCGCCCCCTAAAGCTCAGCAAACATGCCCTTTACCCTCCTGGAGTTTCCTAAGAGCCACAGGGAAGCTGGTAAGAGGGGAAAAAAAAACAGTAACAAAGGTAGCCATGGAGGTGAGGTTACAGATTGATAGTCCCAGTTCAGCTCAGGGGCCCCCTCAGGAGTCATTGTCCTCGATATCTGGTTCCTGACTCCTCAGGAGGCTCACTAGGCTTCTCCATGTCATCTCTTACTCCTGTCACCCCTCAGGTAATCTAGCTTCCCACTTTCTTCTGCCCTCTTTCTCCAGTTTCTCCTCCATGGCAGCTCCTCTTGAATGTCCACTGTTCACCTGGATAATTTGCCTGTATTGTGGGACATTCTGAAACAGTCCTCAGCCATTCAGTATTGGGAAGTCTTAAGTATGTCATGAGATCATCCATCTTCTTAAAAACTGACCACTGTCTACCCACACATCCACTACCTGTTTGTCTATCCTGTAATTTACGCTCCTTTTGGGTCCATGTCTCACTGTTCTTCCTACTCAGGATGCAGGTTCGTCCTTTGCCTCTGCCCCTTTGCTTCTGGACCCGGGGCTGGTGTGTGGCCTCTTCCTGCTCTCTTGTTTTGTCCACTCAGTTTCACTTGGTGTCTGGGCTGGGACTGCCCTCCTGGCTCTGCTGCATAGCTTTGGGTGAACCCCTTCAGCTTGCTGGCACATTGTCTGTTAGTATGTGGATTCACTGTGCTTAGCTCAGTTTGCCTTGAAGATGAAGCTAATAATTCATGGGCAGCACTTGGCCCATTGGTTGGTTCAGATACCATGACTACCATCATTATTGTCAGAGCTGCCACTGTCACCACCATTCTTTCTACCCTTGGGAGATAGATCTTTGGCTTTCTGTCTGGATTCTTTTTTCTTATTCCATTTTTTTGGGATGTGTGTTTGCATATGTGTGGGCGCATGTTTGTGGTGCATATCCATGTGTGAGTGAATATATCTGGGAACCTGAGGCTGATGTCTGGAGTCATCTTTGATCATTTATTTACCTTATATCTATTGAGGTGAATTGAAGCTCAGAGCTCAGTAATAATTGTGCTGCTCTCACTAGCAGCTTCCTCTGGGGGCCCTTTGTCTCCGGAGGTCTTCCCAGGTTGAAAGTGCTGAGGAGCCCACTCAGGTTCTGGGACTCTGACTTCTGGTCTTCATGTGTATTTACATGACAAGTGTTTTTAACTACTGGGACATTTCTCTAGCTAACAGTTGGATTCTTTAATTGAAGGGTAAGTGCTTTTTGGGTGTGTTTTGAGGACCGTGCAATAAGTATTGAGGTTCTGAACCCCTTATGCATGCCAGTGATTCTCTGAAGCTCTATTTGGTGAAAGAATGTCATTGTGGTTAACACATGGGTGTTAGCAGATGTGTCTGAAAGCCTAAAATGCAAATTCAGTGGAAAACATTACCATGCAATCTTTATAGGCAATTGGTTCTTTATCATTGCATATTTAAAAGTAGGACCCAATTGTATGGGTGGGCTGTGGAATGTTCTGGTAAAAAGGGTTTCCCAAATTAGTGATCAAGTCCTGAGCTATAAATAGTAACTAGTAAAACCTAAAGACTGGTTCTGGTAGTCTTCTGGTGTGTGCAGTGTGACTGGAGGGTGAAGTCCAGGTGAACATGGCTTGACAAGGAGAACGGGCTCTTACAGGACAAATTCCCAAGGTAGGCAATCTTCAGTTGGCAACTTGGGATCACCCAACACCTAGTTCTTCCCATTTTCTACTCTTCTATCCTTTAATGTTATCTTCCTCCTCTTGTGGTCAACCGTAGCTGCAGCAGCTCCAGCCATCGCATCCCCACGGGAATGCCTGATAGTTGTTCATTTTTTTCTCAGTAGGAATCTTTTCCTGTTGTTAGCCATCCCTCAGAAATTCTTTTGTGCCTAATTTAGGCAGTAAGATCTAGGTGAAATACTTATTCCCAGATGAAGCCAAGGGCCCAGTGAATGGAATCACCAAACTTAGTAGAAGAGGAACACAGCCTGGGATCAAAGCTCTACCTTCAAGAAAGGTAGGGTAAACTGTGAGGGTGGGAAACCTGCATCTCTACAGGCAGTAATCTGGGTACTGTTGAACCATTAAACTCTAGGCAATCAAGGTCTCAGTGATATAACGGCCCACACAGCCTGTGACTGTCCCCTGTTGATCCTGGTGATTTTCAGTCTTGGGGACAGAACCCAGGATCTTGTGAATGCTTGGCCAGCACAGCACCTCTGAGCCAAGTCCTTAGTCCTTTTTACTGAGTGCTCACCACTGGCATAGGCCTGGAAGATGCCGCTGAGAAGAGAAGGGACAGGCATGGACCCGGCCTCCTCTTGGCTGGTTTGTTTAGTTCTCAGGGCTGCCATAAAAACACCACAGATGGGTGTTGAGACAATAGACATTTCTGTTTTCACAGTTTGGGAGGCTGGAGTCAAAGATCAGGGTGTTGGCACATCCATGTTTCTCCTGAGGACTCTCTCTTTGGCTTGCACACAGCCTCTGCTGTGTCCTTCCATGGCCTTGCCGTGTGTGTGTGTGTGTGTGTGTGTGTGTGTGTGTGTGTGTGTGTGGTGTGTGTGTGTGGGGGGGCACACTTGTCTGCTGCCTTTGGATGATGTCAGGAGAAAGCATAGCATCAGATCCCTTGGAACTAGAGCTATTATGTTGACTGATGGGAACCAAACCTGGGTCCTCTGTAAGAACAAGTATATTTCAGCACCGAGCCATCTCTCCAGTCCCTAGATCTCCTCTTTGGAAAGCGGTCAAATGGGGGAACTCATTGTAACCTAATGTTACCTGAGGACATTTAAGGAACCCAGCTCCTTTCAAAATATAGTCACATCTTTAGTTATTAGGAGTTTGGGTTTCCATTAATGGTTTTTTTGGGGGGTGGGGTGGGTGGGGAGAGGGTGTCATAGTTCTACCCATAACCATCTCATAGTTATCTCTTGGGTATGAGTGTCAAGCATTGTAATAGACACTAGGATGTCAGTTGTGATTTAACGGTAAATAAAAATCCTGCCTCCATGGAGCTGACCTTGGGTGGCAGCTTACTGTTCCCCAGTTACTGCCTCTGGGCTTGGTCTCGGAGCCTCTAACAAAATGACTTCAGCACCCTGCCCCCAATACAGCTCCCTAAAATCCATGTCTCATGTACATCCCTCATTAGATCAACACCAGTACCTGTGGCCCGGTGTAGCCAGGGAGGGATCCTTTCTAGTTGGAGGGGCTTCCTGAGAGAATGCAGTGGGGGCCAGGGTTGGGAATAGGAGAGGCAGGAGATGATCTCTTTTGGTTGCTCTGTGAGTGGTGAGGTGGGAGTTGCAGGTGGTAGCCTTCATCCTGTGGAGGCCAGGGGCAAGCACTGAGGCAGGACCAAGGTCCAGACAGCTGTCATGGGGATCAAGGGGTCACCTCCTTTGGAAAACAAGGAGTGATTGTTTCTGGCTTGAGTGCCAGGTAGGATGCAGGATGCCCAGTAGGTGTGCATATCAGATGGCAGCGCTACTTCACAGCACACCTGTGATTACATTCTGGAGCAGCAGTATTTGGAGCTTACCTAAAAAAGGAGCAACTGGAGCTTCAAGTGGTACCCTCAAAAACAAACAAACAAACAAACAAACACATAAATGTTTTCATTTATTAGATCTTTAACTTGAGTGATTTCCAGAGTAAAGGAGGCAGGGATGATTGGGGGAAAGGAACAGACTCTGCCTTAACTCGTTAAGATAAGAAAAAAACGTGGCAAACATATTGGACTCAATTAAAATCTTTTTTTGGATTTGAAAATTTATTTTTCATACAGTATGTTTTGATCATATTTTTATCTCCGTCAACTTCTCCCAGGTCATCTGTTCCTACTCACCCCCACAAAACACACAAAACCTCCTCCCCCCTTTTTTTAAAAAAAGACTCATGTTCTATGTCACCCCATTCACGGTTCCCCTGAGTTTGACTGTCATAGTCTTTCCCACTAAGCAGCCCCCCAGAGATCACAGCTTCTTGATGGCTTAGGCTGGACCTCACATCTCTCTTTGGTTCTTTGTCTGCCTTTTTCAGGCTGCTGGGCCAGAAGGATGGGTGTAGAATTCCAGCACCAGCTCCTTCCATCCCACCTTACCCCCTCTTGCAGTTGTGTGTGAGCCACAGGATAAGTACAGTGCCCTGGTTGCAGATTCTCTTGGCCGTTCGGCAGGCAGGTGTATTTGAACCATCTAACTAGGTCTAGAGCTGAGAAGCTATTGTGTATGTTTTCACTATGGACTGTGCCCTTAGGTCAAGGCCTTTTCCCACTATTGCTATGGCCCTGGCTTGTATATTAGCAATCTGCAAACTTTAAAAGCCAGACAGTAAATATTTCTGACAACACAGGCCATATGGTCTGAGGCACTCACTGCCCAGCTCTGAGGAGTGTGTGTGCAACTACCCACAGACAGTGTGTAAACCTATTGCTGTGACTGTGTCCCAACAAGAACTCACTGAGGACACTGAAATGTGAATGCTAAGCAATATGCCCTTTAGGTTAATTTTCAACCATTTAAAAATGGTAAACTCATTCTCATCCTTGGGCCATATGAAAACAGATGGTGGGCCATATTTGGCCTGTGAGCTTCAGTTTGCCAGCCCTCTTCTGAGTCATCCACCCAAGAACATAACAGATCAGAGGCCTGGCTGGAAGTCCCCACTTTTAGGCCAAGTGGTTTCCCCTCCTCGGGTCGTAGCTTCTGTACCTCCCAGGTGACAGATCGGGCCAGGATATTAATGACTCGGTTTAACTTTTCAGCTGCCCTCCGATGTGGCTCCAAGAGCACATCACATTGTTAGCTACCCAAAGAAAGTGGTGGATCTGTGTGACTCTTTAGAGAATGAACCATTCATGCTCAAGTCTAGCCAGAGGAGAGTCAGTATTGTAATGAATGTAGTTTATAATGATCACAGACTACAATATCCCGAGTAATTTTGGGCTAATAAATTAGTAACCGGCAGAATTGCACACTGGATATGATGTATCCCTCTGGAGAAATGCTGCCTGGTACACACAGCCCTGTGCATGCTTACCATTGTGTGGTCTAAATGGAAAGATCAGATTAGCTTTGACTTCCTGTCACCAGAGCGGGGCTAGCTGTACCTTGCATCCCAGGATGAGAGGCAAGACCTTTCATTCCTGAGAACCGTGACGGATGGAGGCTTTGTGCTTTATGGATGGAAGATGTTCTGGGTGCAGCACACAATGGAATTACACTTCCACAGAAATCACCCCTAGATCGAGAATCAAGTTTGCACGCGTGCCCTGTAGCATTCACTCTTGCTGAATGCTGAGACCAGCTTCTTATTAGGTTATGTCAGAGCAGTGCTCACTGCAATAATACACGATGCTCCTGTGGTAACTCAATAAAGCCAAGGGAGGGCGATGGGGAAGGTGCTGACTTGCTTATTTCTAAAGTGCTGGGAACAATAGGAAGTTAGGGTTCTGGGTCCACCCCTCTCCCTGGAGCCTTGCTTGCTGGTTTTGAATCTGCTAATGCTGAGACCTTCAGTTAGGAAGTTTATCTTGGTGGTCAGTGGAACAGCATCCTGCCCCCACTTCCTGGCTTCTGACCCACTAGCCCTCTGCTTTAGGGATGATCACTAGATCTTGTTTATGGAAATGCCCAATGGGGTTTGTACCAGACCTTTCCTGACCCATGAGTCATCTCTCTCTCTCTCTGTCTCTCTCTCTCTCTTTTAATAGTCGTGTGTGTGTGTGTGTGTGTGTGTGTGTGTGTGTGTGTGTGTGTATTTCAGATTCTGCTTGCCTGCCTGCCAGCTCACTCCCATCTTTTTGTGCTTGTCCTTTGCAGTTTTGGACACCTGTTCCATTCTCTGCACTGTGCTAATTAAGCATGGAGCATGTGTTATCAAATGTCTTGTGAGCCCAGGAATGATTTCACCAGAAAAGTAGATGCTAGGAAGCACCACTGTCTTGTGCCCTCTGTTTTAAACACTACAACTGTTTTGCCTTGCAGTATTAAGTGGAGAGAGTGCCAGCCTCTGAGTAAAGCCTCCGCTCCTTCCCATGCAGTTTTATGTGGGTGGGGGGATGGGCATAGGAGTCTGGATGTTGGGAGCTGTTGGCCTGCTCTTTAATGTGTGTGAGAGAGTTGCCTGAAAAGCTCCTTTAAAGGCAGGCTGTGGTCCCTCACTTTGCCATGCTCACTGACAGCCAGCCTTTAGCCTGTTCTAGCAGTAATCTGGATGCCAGCGGATAGAGGACTGACCTGGAGACAGTGCTGGAACCCCTTCCTTTTATTGAGGGAGAAACTGTTTTCCAAAGAGGAGAGAGGCCTTGGAATTAGGAACTGCAGTGGACAGTGTGGACCAGGGCTTTGGAGCTGGGGCTCCAGGATCTCTGGGTGTTGGTATCACCTCATAGCTTCCTACAGGCAGCCTGTCTAAAGACAGATCTCACTTCTCAGTCACCCTTTCTTCTTCAAGCTTCTTGCTGGGAGCCACATGACTGGGGGCAAAGCTAGGACAGAGGCTTCACGATAAGTGTGGTCTGTGCCCTCCCTCCCCTGCCCTCCCTCCCCATCATTTTCTTCATTTCACACCCCCCAAAGACCCCTATTATAACAACAATTACCGCTGCAGCAGAAATCCTCTAATCACAATAAAGGAAGCAAAACAAAGGAGTAGGAAAAAAAAGAGCTCTATTTTAAAATAACCAGTGGCCCCCACCGCACTGCTGTGTCACCAGGCTTCTCTGCGGAGACTCCCTCCGTCAGACCTGCCTGCTGTTCTCCTCAGTAAACCTTAAGTAAATGCTTTCCTTGTGGCTCTGTCCTTTCCAGGATGACTTTCTAATGGTCTCATCCTCATCCCACAGACTAAGTTGACTTAGCTACTCCTCTGTTGTTGGGCATTTAGATGTTCCCCCACCCCGTAAGTTTTATGCTGTTAATAAATACTACTCTGAGATGCAGCTTCATTGTGATTGTAAATTATTTTCTTAGGGTCAGTTCCCAGAAGCAGGATTTGAGGGGTTAAAAGACAAGAGAACTTTTTTAGTTCTCAATGGATACTGCTAAATTGTTTTCCAGAAGAGTGTCTGGAAGTCCACTGTGCTGCAAGTAAGGATGAAGGGCCCCGGTTTCAACATTGTGGCCCACTGCAGACACTGAATGTTTTACCAAGACTTGGTTCAGGGGCACACTGCTGTTCAGCTCTTTCTTGGATGGTGGAAAGGTTGCACATGGCTTTATTTATTCTTCTTCTTAAGCTTTTATTGCCTTTGCTTTTTATAGGCAGCTCCTAGCTCAGGTCAATTTTTTTTTTTTTTCTTTCTGTGTAGAATTTTTTAGATTCCTGGATTTTTCAGATAAAATACAAACCAACTAAATTAACAACTGAACCCAAGTGTCCATCTGTATAATAAATACTTTGGACATATTTTATGGCTGGATTAGCTGTTTGTGATCTTAACTTCCTTACAGGTCATGAGTTAATAGGGTGGCATTCAGAGAGTCGAGGGTCTTTCCCTCTTCTTTTTAGACTTCTCTTTGTTCTTTCTGTCCACCCCCACTCCCATTTCCTGTCCCCCACCCCCATGCAGTATGTTTGTGTCTTTGGAGATAAAAACATAGAAGGATTGGTTTTTAGTCACGCGCCTTCAACTCTGGAAATGCAGCTTTCCTAAATTACGTACTACAGAATGAGAAGGAAAATCACAGCATTGTAACAAATTGCCTGTAACTAAAACAGGAAATCTTGGAAAGGTGTGTTTGAGGCTGTAATCTTAGCTGGCAGTACAGGGGAGTCCGACGTGTTTTTCAAGTTGGTTTTGACTCACCCTGCTCTTTCTGGAATGTTTGCTATCCTCAGTATGACAGCATCTTCTTGATGACAGGCTCTCTCACTGGGCCGTGCATACCAGGGCCCCAGAACTGGTTTGCTCATTTGCCTGGGGTAAATTGTGGAAACACCCCTGCAAGGCGGGGCTCAGCACCTGATGGACACTTGGGTGACTGTTCTCCAGGCTCATAGTGGGGATGCCAAGCTCTGGTCTGGCCTCACAGTGCCCTCTCCTCCACCCCTCCCCCACTCTTCCCTCACTTGATGATGGCTGCTCTACCTGGGCCATGCTGGCCAGGCAGTTGCCTGGTGGGAGAATCGAAAATTGGCAGTGTAGCCGGGTGTGTGGTGGCTCTGTTGCTATTTAATTTGTAAATGAAACAAGGAGCACATTTTCCCGTCCTGCACACCTCTCGGCTGTTTGCGATGAGGCACAATTAATTTATTTGTGCTGTCTGTGGAGGCAGATGCCAGCTAATGCAGTGAGAGCTTTTATCTTTACGTTTGTAATGAAGAGGGGCAGGCTGCTGGCAGACTGACAAGGCTTACGGATGACTCACTAGCCGACTGCAGATGCTTTCTTCTGAAATGATAAAATGTGCACTCGCAAGGCCGGTTCCTTCGTGAAACAGGCAGAGCTTGTTTGGGAAAGTTCATGCAGAAGAAAGAGGAAGAAAAAGGCGGGAAGCTCCCCGTGGGTCGCCTGGTCTGACTGGCCGGACTAGGGCAGGGCTCCTCTTGCCCTTTTCGGAAGGGGAACTCTCAGCCTGCCCTCCCTGCTCCTCCTACTCTCTGGGTTGGCTCATTTGTGTCACAGTAAACACCACACTCACAGCCACCTCTCTTGGGGTCTGAGGCTTCCCGTGCCCCATCCTGACTCACCTGGTGAGGCCTGTCTAGGAGACCCCAACACTTGGGGCCCATTTGGTCTCAGCCTAGGAGTGTATCAGGGTTCCTCTGGCCTTTGTGTCTTTAGGCCTGGGCTTTGGTGGTGGCCTTGTTTATCATGAGTGACTCTGTCATCTACTCTGACATAACAGTTACTATAGCAGTTTATGTAGTAACTGCTGCTTAATGTAGGAAAACTGTGTTTTACAGGTTGAAGGCATGTGGACTAAAAGGCCTGTTTTCTTGACTTTCCAGTTGGGAGATTCTGACATTGAAACTGTTTTTATGAGTAGGATTTGTTGGATTCCTCGTTCTAGAGATGAGGAAATGGGGCTGGGTAGAGATTTAATCTGTAATCACATGGGAAGGTACCGGCCTGGAAAACCCAGTGTCCAAAACTTGACCTTAAGATCTTTCTGTGACATTGACACACTAAGGATGAAATAAATGAAACATTCATAAGTGGCTGGCCATTGCAATTCAAAAATTAGGTGAGATTATATTTATGATGTATTTCCATAGTTCTGTGGGCTATCTGGAAACCATAAGATACTTAAAAGTTATCTTTTAAGTCTACCTGTGGTTCAAGCACTCATATGGCTGAGCCAGATGGGTTGTCCTGTGTTTGAGATCAACCTGGGCCTGGACTACAGAGTATGACATCCCCTCCCCCTCAAAAAACCAAAGAATGTGGGGGAAAACTGAAAGTCTGCACTGGGTCTGAGAAATGCATTGTAAAGTGTATCTAAGTAAAGTTTCTTTCCCGGATCAGTCACCTAGTATAGCTGGTTGTGCAGAGGGTCAAACGTCAGTGTCCAGTTGCACCTGTCTCCTGTGCCAGCAATGCAGACATGAACATGCTTTTCCTAAGTGAGCCAGAAGAAGCTGTGGAGATTTTACAGAAGAGGCGACTCTTAGGAGGATGCTATTCATTTATCCAACCTGTGCATCTCCTAAATAATCACCTGAGCTCCTGCTGGGCTGGGAGACAGGCTTGGGCTGGGAGTAGAACATGCAAGCATGTCGCCAAGGAACATGCAGCCAGTGGAGAACACAGTTGAGCAGGCACTGTCGGGGCAGGTGGCAGGGGCAGTGATGAATGAAGGTGGGGCATTAGGGTGCTCCCAGTGGGTAGAGGGACTTCGAGGAGGAGGCACTGATCAGGAGACTTGAAGGCTTTTGCAAAAGTTAAAAATTAGGTTTTTAGATGAAAAAATGTTGTACCTTACAATTCCCGAATTTAGCTGAAGTCAATTGTAAGTAGGCTCGGCAAGAAGCACCTGAACAAAGCTCCTCTGGACAGAAAAGCAATTTATTAAGAGCAGAGCTGCCAAGCTGTCGAATATTGGAGGACAGCATCCAGCAGCAGGAATTCAAGCTGCAGCTGCTGATGGTGGGAGACCCGAGGAGATTCCATCAGAAGAATCTGGTTTACTGACCATCTGGTCAACTCATTGTTTTTGTTTTTGTTTTTTCTGTTTTTTTTTTTTTGAAAAAAATCTGAGGAGACAGGGCAATTGTCACTTTGAGATGAACATTGGAGGTCAGAGAGTTGAGGAGCATGAGCCAAGGATTCAAAGAGCCCTGGGTTGGAGTTAGCTCCTGGTGGTTGGATTTTGTGTGCCAGCACTTACAGGTTTAATCCCCTCTTCTACCCAGCTGGTATTTATACACCCAATTTGGATACCCATCCCAGTCCAGTCCTCCGGGAAGCAAAGGTATTTGAGGTTATCATGTAATGTAGAGGTGGGAGGTGGGGTGAGGGGCTGGTCTTCAACAGCCTGTGGAGGTGGTGTAGGTGTCATATTTCCAAGAGCAGGATGCCTAAGAGTTCAAAGTCAGGTGGACCTCTGGCGACAACCAGAGACTAGGCAGAAGGTGGCACTAAGGGTGAACTTAGCTTTGGTAGCATATATCCTAAATGTTTGTTGCCTTGTCTGAGTGGTGGGGAAGACAGGGAGAATTCCCAGCAGCAATGGGAAGAAGGAACCCATATTAGGTGTCCCTGCGGTATAGAAGGCAAACTAGAAAACTTAAGCTTTAGTGGTCCTATTAACTGACAGAAGTACATAGTAGTGAATGTATCAGGAGCCTGTTTGAGCTGTGACAGATAGATCCACGTTGAGACTTCCCAAGGTTTAGCTGCCATTGTTGTGGTGAGGATGACCAGATATGGACTGCTCCAGCATGGGTTGAGGGCCTGTGGGCTAGAGGCTTCCAAATAAACCAGTATTCTGGTAAAATGGTAGGTGATAGGGTCAGTAAAGGGCTGAGGAAGGACGTGTGTTCCCAAAAAGGTGTCTTAAGGCTGAGGAAAGCTAGCAGTTGTGGACTGGGCTGGTTCCAGAGGACAGACATACATTTCCCAGAAAGATGGTCCCTTTTACCTTCTCGGAGGACTAGGAAATGAATGCAAAGATGCTATTATACCTCTAGTGGCCTAGAAACTAGCTGAGTAACTTTAGACATGAGTGTTGGGCCACTATCCAGTTGTACCCCAAAACTAGTATGGACTGAAGGAAGGAGGGAGTCTAAAGGCCTACTGTGGGGAGGTTTGGGTGCAGCCGGAACATCCTTGGTTGACATTCTTAAAAAGGGCAGAAAGGCTAAGGTGGAAGGAAGTTGTAGAGAGGTTGAGACCCAGTGTGAAAGGCCTCTTGACTTTCTGTCAGAAAGGACTTTGCCTAAGCATCAAGGGGACAGTACCTGTCTAGTGGAAGCTAGTCTTGGGGCCCTGCAACGGCTCCTGAGGCCTGGAGGGCTTGTCTTTGGGCTCAGAGTAGGTAAGAGTTAAGTTTGGAGGGGCTGGGAAGAGAATGGGGAAAGGAGAGTAGGGGTGAGTGTTGGCTGACCCTTACAGTCTTGTCATCTAAAGCATTTCCCAGCTATATCATTGATAGGGGCCCAGTAACCTCAACAGTGAGTAACCGCCACCTGCTTGAGGAAATAAGAGGCTTCCAACGCTTTAGGGTTATCAGCCCATTGGTAATAGATGTGGTGATGGGGGAGCCCCTCTCCTGCCAAATAGAAGCATGGCGATGTAGCATGTGGGATACATATTTAGAATCTGTATTTTGATGGTCTTGTCTTGTGCTAACGTGAGGGTCTTGTGAGGGCTAGCCTTCTGAGGAGTGCCTGGTGGTAAAGGGCGAATTCTGTAATCTGGTCAGAAGAACTTCTGACATTGTCTGGTTGGCAGGAGCTGGAGGAGCTGAGAGAAGAGCTTCCATCTATAGTCAGGGTGTGGCAGAGGGGAAATAGAGATCTTTGGATTCTTGCAGGTGAGGGAGTCTAGTGACCCCAGACAGGAGTGGGTAAGGGTAACAGCCTGAGGGAAGAGGGTAGCTGAGTTAAAGGGGGGCAGGTGGTGTCTACAGAAATACTGGAGGCTTTCTTTCTCTTTTTTTCTTTTTCTTTCTTTCATTTGTTTGTTGGTTTGTTTTGAGACAGGGTTTCTCTGTGTAGCTCTGGCTGTCCGGGAACTCTGTAGACCAGGCTGGCCTCAAACTCAGATCCACCTGCTTCTGCCTCTGGCGTGCTTGTGTTGAAGGTGCTCTCCGCCCCGCCCGGCTTGACTTTCTCTCAGAAAGTGATGTAGAAGTGGTGGGAGTTAACAGGAAATAGAGCAGCAAGGCTTCCTATGACTGTAGGTCTTTGAGCCTGTGAGGAGAGAAGACTGAGTGATCAAAGGGGCTTAGAGGCTTCCTGGGTTAATAGGGAGACTGCTGCTAGCACCCATAGACAAGGATGTATCCAGTTGTTTGGAAAGATAAAAACCTGGGGCAAATGTGTGTGCCCTTTCATCTGACCCATGACCCCTAGGACCATTTTTCCTTTTTCAGTAGTATAGAGATGAAAGGGTTAATCAGAGTCTGGTAGAGCCAGAGCAGGAGCTTGTAAGGACAGCATTTTGTGGACAAGGGTAGGCCGATGGTGACAAGTGTAATAGGTTCTAGGGCCTCTGTTAGGGACCCCTAAACTGCTTCATAGAGGGGGCAAGTGAGAACAGCAGAGTTGGGAATCCTGGGTCTGAGGTACCCCATGAGACCCAGCCAGGAAAGAACCCATCTTTAGTGGTGCAAAGATCAAGGGACCTTAGACACCGTGTTGAAGAGTGAGCTTGAGAGAGTCAAGAGACAGCAGAAAACCCGGGTCCTTTACCTAGGGACAGAGTTGGAGAGACCCCTGTATCCTGTTTTCTAACCGTTGAGCTGAGTAGTATGTTGATCGGATGAGAACGGGGTCTGTAGAGTAGGAGCTTATCTACGTAGCTGCATACTGAATCAAACTGGTAGATAAATCAAGAGAAAGGTCAGTGTCTAGGGCCTAGAAAAAAAAGGACACTATCTTGGAACCCCTGAGGGGGATGGTCCGTGTAAGCTGAAATGCTGCTTTGGTGTTTAGGTCCTCCCCGCTGAAGGCAAAGATTTTTGAGAGTCTGGGCATAGAGGAATGGTGAAGCGCAGGACAGTGAAGTGAGAAGGTGAGAAGAGAATCCCAGAGAGTACAGTGTAGGGATTGGATGCCAAGGGTGGATAGGGAGGACTCCTGACTAACAATGCTAAGGTTCTGGGCCAGGCTGCAGAGGTGTCAGATTTTGGAAGAGGCAGGATAGGGGTGTTGAGGGCGAGTGACCGGGTTTGGTAATGTGTTTGTTGAGTTAATGGGAGGTTTCAGGCCTTGCTTATGTTTTTGAGGAGATATATGGTGTTGAGGGGGACAGTGATTGGAGGTAGGATTTGGAGTCACAGCTTCTTAGGGGGAATGATGGAAGGCTGTCAGAGGAGAGAAAATACTCCACACCTTGGAGTCCACTATGGAGGCTGGGAGAGTGTTGGATGATGTCTCAGTTTAAAGAGGCGCTTCGGGTCCTAGGGGGAGGAGGAAAAGCCCTGAGAAAGTTGGGTGAAAAGACAAGGAGAAGTGTATCTTAGCCATGATGGCTCTGCCCTGCAACAGGGTAGAACAGCTGGTCATAATGAAGAAGGGTGAGTGATCAGTTAGCCCTGGGGAAGCAGGGAAGTGGGCCAGTAGATGTAGCCTGGTGGGGTGGCCATCGAGTCCCCTGGCAGATAAGTCGTACTGAGTGAGCAGGATGTATAGATCAAATGGCCCCCATATGAGTCAAAAATGACAGTGACTTACTCCCATCTAGATAGTTACCACAGACTCCACTAGGTAATTGATGGTTTTGATGAAGGCAAAGTCCCCAGGGCAGCATCAGTCTTCAGGCACCAGGTACAGAAGACCTGAAAGATTTTCCTGTGGAGGAGGAAGCTGGGGGACTGACCTAACTTTGCGGGGCAAAGAAGGGCAGTCTTACTCTTGGTCAGGGTCCTGGCAGTGGACGAAATGAAGGGCAGTTCTTTGCCCAGGGGCCAGTGTTGCTGCATTTAAAACGGGCCTGGGTGGAGGTTTTTGGTGCTAAGTCTGATGCTAGACGCAGGTATTTCTGCCTAACACAGGAAGCCCTTTTTGCCCATTCATAAAACACCTTAAATGCCACCTTCAATAGATCTCTGACAGGTTTGAGGACCACCATCCAGCCTCTTTAGTTTTCTCCTGAAAACTGGGGGCTGACTGACATCAGGAGAAAAAGGAAGAGTAAGTATTGAGGGCAAGCATGTCCTCTTCAGAGTTTAGGTCTAGTTTAGTATAGTGAAGCAGAGCCTCTGAGCCAGAGGGACAAGTCACCTCCATGAGGAAATTACCATCAGTAGGAAGACATCATCAGCATGAGCCTGTGCAGACGTCCAGACTCATTCTGCCTCTTCTGGGGTGAGGGTGGAGGAAGGAAGGGCATGGAGGTCATGCCAGGTAAGGTTATATGCCAGGGGAAGGTTCCTAAGTTCCTTGATGAAATTAAGGGGTCATTTGAGAAAGAACCAAGATGTTTTCTTACCTGAGAAGAGAGAGGCCCCATCCACTTCTCTGAGAGGATAGATTCTGTCAGTGCTAGACCTGGTGAGAGCTGCTTGTGGAGACAAGGCAATGGCATCTTTGGAGCTTGAGGGACAGTGGGTAAGGGAGTTGAAAGCACTTGTGGAGGATGAGGTTGGGGAGGGCAGAGTAAGGGAGATGTAGAGAAGCAGGTGTAAGGGGGTGTGGGAGGAGCAGGTGACTGAGGTGACATTGGTGGTATCTGAGGATTTGGTTGGGGCGGTGCCCGCATGGGCTCCGGATTATAGTCAGCTTTGGAGGAGTTGGACCATTCCAGTGCTTTGGTAGAGGCCACCAAGGTTGGTGAGGATTTGAAAGTCAGGGATGCCATTTTCTAGCCATTGAGACTGATTATCAAGTTTGTAGTGAGGTCAAGCTGTATTACAGTGAAAAAGAAAATGGTCCAAGAGAAGCAAGAGATTTGAGGAGACAAGGAAGAGGGGTGGCAGGGTCTAGCTTAGAATGAGAGGATCTCATGGCCAGTGAGATGAAGTCCTGAAAAGGAGGCAACATAGAAGGCATCCTAGTATCAGGGTAAAAGGTGTGTTGTTCACACTGGGGACCATGAGTAGAAGACCTGCTATCAGGTGGAGACCAGTAGTGTGCACACATATAAGGGGTTAGCGGATTACAGATTAGAGATGGAGGAGGGAGTAGAGAGCCAGGATGGACTCAGAAGTGGGAACGTGCCATTGGATGGAAACTCGGTCCAGAGGCTGTCCTCAAGTGGATTGGGGTTTGTCAAGAGAATGGCTAGATCATGAGGGATGGGAATCCCAGACCAAGTGTTGGGCACCCAGGAGGGCGCTGGTGATTTTGTTGAACCTGCAGTTCCGAGAGAAGAACACTTAGCTAGCTGGTGAGGTGAGGTGGTGAGGGGCCGTGCAGGAGAGAAAACCGGTGAGATGGATGGACTCAGGATCAGGAGTTAATGAATGTGATGGATGGCAGAGGCCAGCAGAGGCAAATGACCTGTACCACAGAAAGGTCAAGTCAGCTATTTTGTGTTAAGGAAGGGACTAGGTCTCCAAAGGAGGACCTAGGCTTCCCTCCCTGGGTGTGAGTAGGCACAGCAAGAAACCACCAAATAAAGTCAGTCCATGGAGAGAAAAGCAGTTTATTGTGCTGCCTGGGATAGTGTCCAGTTGCAAAAGTGGTTGTATTTCATATGGGTATGTGACAGAGAGAGGTGGCTCAGAAGCCTCTACAGCCAGTGGGTGCTCATTCAGACAGATGAGGGTTCTGGCTATTATAGTCAACCAGTTGTTAAGGGCCTCTGAGAAACATTTTAGCCAGATGTTAAATATTTGGCTAAATATTTGGTAGGACCTGAGCTGTCACCCTAAAATATTGCCGTCAGTACTGCCATTTGGGGGCCCCCTTTTGACCTACCATTCATATTGCTGTGCATTTGTATGCACAGGAACAACTGGTGTAATGAGGCACCATGAGAACCAAACACATGGGAGAAGGCCTCTTAAAGCCTGCACCATGAAGTGCAGGAGTCTCCTCTGCTGGGTTTGCTGGGTTCTGGGCAGATGCCCAGTCTACTCTCAGGTACAGCATGCAATAGGAATGATCACAGACTTTAAAGATTAGTACAGAGGGTTAAATGTTAAAATAACTTACTAAAAATGCTGCTCATGTCACCTCCACGTCAAGGCCAATACATTTTCATCATGGGCTAATAGTTATTAAAATTAAGTTTTTCCTGTTTCCGTTGAACCTTAAATGAGGTTTCTGTGGATGGTAAAGCTGGGTCTGGGGTGACCTGTGAGAGGAAGTGAGGTTAGTTTTTTTTTTAGAGTGAGCGAGTCAGGTTTGAGGTGTAACTCCTGGAGGGGTTTTGCATCTCAGCCTTCCTGCTGTTTCTAACATGACCTTAATTGAAATAAAGCTAAAATGTCTATGAAAAACATTTAAGAATATCTAAGCCGGGCATGGTGGCACTCATGAAGCTTTGAGGCAGGAGGATTGCTGTGTTTTGAGGCTAGCATAAACCACATCCTAAATGAATGAATAGGGCCCTGTTGCAAGCAAGCCCTCAGGGTAGGTTATGGTGTAGTTTCCCAAAAAGCTCATCCCACTGGGAACGACGTTCTCTTTGTAGTAAGAGTCTCTAAATTGTGTACTGATGATGTTTTCCAAGTTAGACAAGAGCTGTGGTTAGTTGGAGAGTCAGAGTCTAGTATATAGAAAACATCGTCCATACGCAATGGTTGCACACAGGGTGGGTCTGTGAGGTGCTGTGGATAAGGAAATTCCTTCCGTGTTGCACTTGTTTACTGGGTGGTAGGACCGCTCTCACCCTTTACATGAAGCTTGTTTCCAGGCTTTCCTAGTTCTCAGTCCTGTATTGTCTTTCTGAAGCTTGTTTATGCTTGATAAATGTATTGCCATTTGACTGCTGTTTCCCAGAAACCTGGGATGGACGGGTGAGGAATCTGCTAGGCTGTACTGATAGGAATGTGATAATGAGCTGGCCACAGCCTGTACCCAAGGTGTTCTCTGCTGTAATACAGGGACCAGATCTAGGAATAGCTGACCAGGAGTAATATGGGAGGCATCCCTCAAGTACAAGGTGATCTGATTCAAAACACCAAACCGAGGGGCTGTGCTCTCGACCCATGTCTAGCTGCCAGGAGTCCCACGTCTTACATCCCCCCTTGGAACACTGAAGACGCTGATCTGTGTTGATGTCGTTCTCTGCCAGCTCTCAGGGGCTTACGGTATCAGAGCCACACTCTGCACCTGCCTTTGCTTCCCACCACCAGTTTACCTGTCGCAGACATGGGGCATAGTGCCCCTCCTGACAAGCATAACACAGGCTAGCCCAAAGGCTCTCAGAGGACCAGAGGATACAGTCTGATAGCTGAGCAGGGGCAGCTGTGACTTGGTGTAGTCAGCAGCAGGCAGATAAGTCATTGGTGTGGCTAGCATCTGATACATGCACATCCCTCCAGGCTAGTCTTATTATGGTAGTGCATAAATACACTTGCCTCCAGTGTGTTCCCAGAATATCTCTATCTGCAAAACATCTTTGAGGAGATGTTTGACTTGCAAGCCTGTGGTTGATAAAATAAATATATTTTTCAAATGTAAACCTCTTTGGGAGAGGTTTGAGTTTCTCCTGTCCCCAGGGGAAAAGGAGGCCCTCAGTTAACCTCTTTTCCTCCTCAGTGTAGAATTCTTGCCATGCTTTGTAAGAAGAAGCATCTTTGGAATGTGCCACCTGCAGAAATAGAAGGAGCTCTGTTCAAACCGTGGGGCCTGGCTATCGTCTGGGCGTGTCTCAGCCTGACACCTTCTAGGCATTTGAGGGCCTGGAATCCATGGGCTCTTCTTCTGAGTGTAGCTGAGTTCTGAGGGCAGGCAGCATGGTTTAACACTCTGGGAGTCTTCCCATTCAGTAGCTTGGGATCTATAGAGATAACCTGGCAAGATGTAGGAGCTGCATGTGCAGTTCCTGAGTTGTCGAAAGGCTGAGTGAACGAGCTGGTGAGGTAGAGTAGGGTCCCAGGCCTGATCTGTGGACCAACAGCATCAGCCCCACCTTGTTTTAGTGTGTGCACATCTAAACGCACATTTGGACTGCATCTTGAGCAGGCTCTAGAATCTGCACTTTTCAGAAGCTCTCAGGCCATTCCAACAATGCCTATCCATTGGTTACACTGTTAGCATTATATCTTAAGTAAGTGTCTAGTGTGCACTCAGGATTATGGAAAAAAGGGGAAGCCTTACATGATGAAAAATCACAGCTCATCCTTGTAAACTGGAGAGAAACTGTGCATCACTCTTGTTTGGTAGGGTAGGTGCTCAGAGGAAGGCTAGAGGGGTGGATGGGCCTCTTGGATGGTTTCACTCCCTTGGCTGAAGGGAAGACTTCTCTTGAGGTAGACCCAGTAGGTGTTCAACTTGACCTGTAGGAGAGTTTTAGCCTATCTAACCTTGTCCAGTAGTCTTGTTCAGTGGAATTACAATGGCCTTGTTGTTGGGTAGACCCTTGGTGTGTATGCAGGGCAAGCATGCAGGTACCTGAGGCAGGTGCAGTTGGCCTTTCCTGCTTACCCATGTATATGGTGGTGCCTGGCCCACTTCCTTCAGCCATGACCAGGCAAAGGGTGCAAACTTACTGCTGACTTGATTTACCCAACAGGTACCTACATGGGAGTGTACACACATACACAAATGTCTGGAGACACACCTCCTTTATAGAAACATCTCAGAACCCAGATATGGTTTCTTAAAAGAAGGTAGATCTAAAATTAGGTTCATTTAGCTTAGATCCTTTGTGTTGATCAAGTATTAACATTCTGCAGTTATCCTTATACTTTATTAAAGGAATTTAAAATACTGAGATTGGGGAAAAAGAACTCAGAGTAAGTGTCCAGACTTGGAGGCAGTCCAGAAAAACAGGAGCTGGAATGTCTCAGGTTTCCAAGGACTTTCTCTATGGTTCAGGAGTACGAAGGCTTCAGTCTCATACTGCTCCATCTTCTGTGCCGCACGGTTAGCCAGGGAGTCACCGCCCGCTCCCTTCCTCCGGTTCCTTTTCAGTTCATTCCCTGAGACTTAGTCCACACTAGGAAAGGAGGATGGAGAAGGAAAGGAAAATAAACTGACAAACAGCTCTTCCCTCCCTTCTTACCCTGCTGTGGTGGTTCTGGGTCATTCCTGGTCCCAGCTCTGGGCAGCAGGCAGCACAGGGAAGTCATGAAGCATTTCCAGGAGCAGGGATTGGGGTAAATGCCTTTGCCTTGGCCTGCATTCTCTGTACTCCTTACATCACAGACCTCCTGAGACCACGTAGGACACTGAGTCTTTCTCACGGGCAACTGTGATCCATGGAGCCCAGATGCAAAATGTGGCTGGTCCAGACCCAGAGCTCTAGGTCTGGGCCGTGTTCCACATGACCTGTCTTCCTAGTTCTCTGCATCTCCTCCCTGCTTCTGGGCTGCTTTTCCTCCCCTCCCCCACCCCTTTTCTTCTCTTACCTTCTCTCTTGTGTTTTTATTTTTCTTTGTCATGGATTCTGCGGTTACAAGTATAACCAAGGCAGAAAGATACCTGGGTGATGTGAGTTGACCCCCCCCACCCCCCCCCCCAGCCTCTCCTGCTTTCTCCATTCCCACCATCTCTCCCCATCATTATTGTTACTAGGGTGCCTTTATAGCCCCTGTTGCTGTATCTGTCCAGCACTTTACTGTGAGGCCTGTGAAGGAGCAGCCTGTTATTATCTACCAGGATGTCTTATACCAGGATGTGTAATTTTTAATTAAAACCATATTATTTTAAAAAGCCGCTCCCCTCCCCCTCCCCCATATCACATACCAAAGTTAGCCAGACCCAAAAGTCTCAGTTGGAATAGTGATTCTGAAGCCTTTGATCGTTACATATGATTTTATACTTTATCAATATTTTTATGTACTTATCCATGACCAAACCCAGAAAAAATTCATACAGAATTAGAACTAGAGCAATTAGCTGTTTATTTCTTTCATAACTGTATCTTTTTTTGTTCTCTTCATGTTGTACTGTACCCACATATACCTCTGTTTTCATATGTACATGTATTATTGGCCAGATTTGCATGAGCGAGGACATGCTGTTTTCTGAGACTGTGCTCCCATTTAACATTACACATTCTAAATCCGCCTATTTTTTCATTAGAGCTGAATAGTTTTTCATTCCTTATGTGTACCAGAGTTTTCGCTATGCATTCATCTGTTGATGGGTAGCTAGGTTGATTCTAGTTCTTTGCTATAGTGAATAAAGCAGCAATAATAAATCTGGGGGCACAAATATCTCTGGTAGGGCATGGAGTTCTCTGGGTGTGTACCAAGGAAAGAAATAGTGGGGTCATGTGATAATTCTGGTTCTCACTTTTTTGAGAAACCCCCAAACTGACTTCCACTGTGTTAATAAGGGTTCTGCTCTCCACATCCTCCCCACCATTTGCTGGCAGATTTCTCTTTTGGAGACGTGCTGGCAGGTGTTTGTGCTCCTCAGCATCCTAGGCTCGGGTCTGGAGAACGGACTCCGGTCCCAGGTTTTCTTGGCAGATTTAGCATCCATCTTAACTATGTGGTTAGTGGTTGGAGGGAAACAAGGGACTTATCTTGCTCAGTGGCAGATACAAGCATTTTGTTTCTCTTACCTGAAGCATAAACCAAAAGTAAGCTTGGAGGTGTGGACCCTGGAATAGCTTGGGTTGAGACATATAGACCGTTATATGGTAGGAACCATGGATGGTGGAGTACGTATGACTGCCTTAAGGGATGGAAAGGACTTGAATCCAGGAAGGAAAGTAATCACCACACAGCTCCTTCAGAGCTGACTTCTAAGTAGCACTAGTGCTTTAGTAGCTGTGAGGAATGTTTTCTAGTTTTAGTCCGAAGAATAGGTGTCTGACAGTGTATCAAGTTTCAATTTAAACTCCTGTTCTTGCAAAAAGGAAAGTATAGTAGTATCCTAGAGAGCTGGAAAGGTGACACTTGTCAAGTTCCCTGTACGTCCGTTGCATCTGAGTCTTTGTCCTGGGCTATCAGATGATTGCAGGGGAGCTGGCCTCTGTGAACGTGGACATTCTGGAAATTACCTAGCTCTTTCTCCAACAGGAAATGGGGGAGACTGAATGCTTCCTCTGCAGTGGGATCCTCTTCCTTGGGGTTTCAGATGAAGCTCTTGTGTTTGCTGGGTCTTTCGTTGCCTTAGTGAGCACCCCATAAGATGCCCTGTGTGTGAGCTCAGAAGATCAGCCCCCTAGCCCACCCCTCCTTTCTGCTTCAACAGTTCTTGTATAGATTTGGCAATGCTTAAAGATGAGAGCTTCAGAGCTGAGCCCCAAGGAAGGACACAGGAAGACCGGATGCTGCCTTAACTGAACTTAATATCGGGAAGGTGGTTGAGCTGGCTAGTTTTACGTCAGCACGAGAGTCATCTGAAAGAAGGGAAATCTCAATTGAGAAAATGCCTCCATAGGATTGGCTGTAGGACATTTTCTTAATTAGTGACTAATGGGGGATGGCCCAGCCCATTGTGGCCACTGAGCAAGCCATGATCAGCAAAGCCAGTAAGCAGCACTCCTGTGTGGCCTCTGCATCAGCTCCTGCCTCCAGCTTCCTGCCCTGTTTTAGTTCTTGTCCTGGTTTCCTTCAGTGATGGACTATGATGTGGAAGTGTAAGCCAAATAAACCCTTTCCTCCCCAACTTGGTTTTGGTCATGGTGTTTCATCTTAGCAATAGTGACGGTAACTTGGACAGCGGTCTTGACAGTAGGTGCAGCCGTCAAGGCTGTGGTGGGATGGGAGCTTGCAGCAGTATTGTCCAGATGGGTTTGGGTGCCCAGGAAGGCTTCAAGAGAAATGTGGGTCTGTTGATGAATGGACAGACTCATGGCAAGCTGTATCAAGCATCTGTTAGATACTGATCCTTCCACTGGCTTGGGTTCCTGTTTAGAACCTGTGATACACATTTGATGTGGTCTGCTTTTTGTGAGACACCTTGTATGAGTGAGGTCATTACAGTCCTAGGCCTTTTGTTTGTCAGAATCACCTTCTTTTTCAAGTATGAATATTCAAGGTCTCTCTCTGTCTTTTTTTTTTCCTTTGGAGACAGGGTTTCTCTGTATAGCCTAGGCTGGGAATCTGCCTGCCTCTGCCTCCCAAGTGCTGGGGTTAAAGGCATGTGCCACCACTGCCAAGGTTTCATTTTTACCCCTAGCATGTGTGAAGTATTTCTGCCCAGCACACTCATCGTCTTCCTCCTATCACCAGTGTCTGCCTTTCTCCCTGTCTATTTACCTACCTAAAGTAGGTGATAAGCCCTTCATTCATGTTTATGTGAAGAAAACAGATGGCTTGAACCAGTGGATGTTGGAGAAGAGAAGGATTCAAGGTACTATTAAATATCTTTGATCTCTGAGCTTTCTTCCATTCAGCTGTCTCAACTTCGATCTGATGTTTTCCCAAATCTTCATTAGAAGCAACCAGAATAATTTTTAAAAACTGGTTCATTTTGAGCATGTGTATGCTGTGTTTGAGTATGGGTGTGTATGTGCCACAGCACACAGGTGTGAAGGTGCTGTGACAGCTTTCAGGTGTCACATCTCTCCTGCTTTCTGTAGCACTGTGTAAATGGTTTGTAGTGTGTGTTTTTGCACTCGTTCTGGTCTCTTGTTCAGTTTTCTTATTTTTGGTAACTTCCTTGGCGGTCACAGGATTCAAGCCTCTTGAGGCTGTTGTCAGTGTAGCTAGTATGGTTTCCGCAGTTACCCTCAGAGCGTTAGTGGGATTTCGTCACCATCATGCCGTGGACGTGTGAGCCACCTTTAAAGGTCTGCTGATGGTGTGTTTTAAAAAGCACTGCCTTACGTTTGCT
This sequence comes from Rhynchomys soricoides, assembly GCA_019843965.1. Taxonomy (NCBI): domain Eukaryota; kingdom Metazoa; phylum Chordata; class Mammalia; order Rodentia; family Muridae; genus Rhynchomys; species Rhynchomys soricoides. The sequence goes on from JADRCH010000134.1 coordinate 4,015,349, forward strand.
TGGCTATGGCTCATTTCCCTGTCTCGTGGTGAAGATGCTTATGTGCTCACTGCCTGCTGTGGGTTCTCCATCTGTTTCTACTTGAGCTCTGTGTATATATTCCAGTATAGATCTTAATTGTTTCATCACCATAGAGGTTGGTGTTGTGTGGGAAGAAAGTTCAGAGGCAGGCACTCTTTCCTAGCCAGGCAGTGTCAGACTTTCCTGGCCATTAAGAATGCAGAAAAGCAGAAAAGGCCATGTGTTTTGCCTGCTCTGGTGTGCCCCAGTGATCAGCTTGGCTCTGGAGCTGCCTTTTTCGATGTTTGTCTTCAGCAGCTTTTAAAAATACAGTTTATTTGTGTGTGTGTGTGTGTGTGTGTGTGTGTGTGTGAGAGAGAGAGAGAGAGAGAGAGAGAGAGAGAGAGAGAGGAGTGCATATGTGTGGAGAGTAGACATAAACTTTGGATAGTTTTCCCTGAGATGCTGTCCTGCAATGAATGATCCCTGATCTTCCCAGTAGACTAGCCTGGCTGGCCAATGAACTCTAGGCTCCAGCTGCCTCTACCTCCCCAGCACTGGAATTACAAGTGTGCATTAGTGTTCCCAGATTTTTAGAAAATTATTAATATGTTCTGGGGATCAGGTTCTCACTATTGTGTGGCAAGCACTGTGCTGACTGGACCAGCTCCCCAGCACTTGGCAGGCTTTCCCCACTTTTGAGAGCTGAAAGCTACTGTGTCCTCCTGTGATCTTAGTTTAAGGTATGTTCACATACGTAGTCTCTGCTCTTTGTGTCCTACAAGCATGTCATACAGAACTGGTATACCTCAGGCAGAATCTTTCTGCCATTGTAGACCAGAAGATGGACTAGACCTTCCTTGACAACCTTCCCAGCCTTTCCTGTTAAGATATAACCTGTTAAGACAGCCTGTAGCTATTGATTATCTCCAGTAATATGAGCATCAGCACCTCATAATACAGTTAGACCTTAGGTGCCAGGTAATGGGAGTTAGCTTTAGTTTCAAGTTTATCTCTATCAGTGGTGTGACTTCAGGTAAGTAATTTAATGTTTTAAAAGTTTATTTGTTGTTCCAAATACTGGAAAGTAAGATTATCTCTACCTCATAGTTATGTTGGGGATACACAAAATAATGAAAACCATGATCGATCTAAGAATGTGGAAATTTGAACTTACAGAAGTAGAAGGCATCAGGCACAGGACGACTGGGAAATGAGACAGTTGTTAGATGGTGGGAGTTTCCAGTAGGGAAACACTCTCATCTGTTTGACAGCACAATGATAGTAGCTAAGAGTAATGTATATTCAGGGACCCCACAGCTGTAGGTACTTGCCACCAAACCTGACAACTTGAGTTCCATTCCCCTGAACCCACATGGTAGAAGGAGAGAAAAAAATAGAGTCCCTACAAGCTGCCTACAAATTAGTCTCCATAGGTGTGCCCTAGTGTGCATGTGTACACACATACAGGAAACAAATCTAAAGAAATTATTTTTTAAAAAGTTAAACACATATTTAAATGACAAAACTGGAGTTTTAAAAAGAGATAATACATATTTGAGGCTATAAATAATGCTCATCAACCTGATGACATCCTAACACACTGAGCACAGGCATCCAAAGCTTTATATTGATTCTATGTGATACTAGAAAGTTAACTTCCAGAAGGTCAAGTCTTAGTCCTTATGCCACCGCAAGTATAGATTGCAGAAATGTCACTGTGAGGGTGATGTGCTGATTAAGTTTTGGTCAGCTTGATACAAGGTCCATTCATCTGGGACGAGAGAACCTCAATTGAGAAAATGTCTCCATTAGATTGGTCTGTAGGCAAAGTCTGTGGAAATTTTCTTGGTTAATAATAGATGTGAGAGGGTTTGGCCCATGGTGGGATGGGGTGTGTGTGTGTGATGTCATGTAATTTCTAAGCAAGTGGTCCTGGATTGTATGAGAAAACAGGCTGAGCAAGCCGCGAGGATCAAGCCAGTAAGCAGTGTTCCACCATGGTCTCTGCTTCAGTTCTTGATTCCAGGTCCCTGTCTTGGCTTCCCTTGGTGCTTTTGGTCATGTTTTTATCAAATCAGTAGGAACCAAGCTAAGATGCTTAGCATCTTTCTTGCTATTCTGGTGTAGAAGCTGTAGCTTTTGCTTCTCACTTCCACAATGGTTCTGAATTTAAAGTTTATTCCTCCACAATATAGGCTAGTGAGCACTCTCTTTGAGCTTCTAGTTGGGGCTGAGACCTGCCCCTGGGCTGGGCTAACTGCTTCCAGGTTTGCACCTTCTCTGCTTTCAAAGTCTGATTATACAGGCCCCTTGTTTGTCTCTCTTCCTTTCTTGGCTGGTTTTCCTGCCTTGGCATCCCCACTAGAAGACAGATAAAAACATTGCAAGGAAATGAAACTCAGTCCACATGCTATTATCTGTTCCTTTCCACGGAAAAGTACCCGGCTTTGCCTGCAGTAGTGGGAGAGTTGGGTTTCCAGATGCATAGCTGTGTGTCCAGCCCGTGGCTGTGCCCAGTCAGCTTTGCTTCTCGTACTACTGGGGATAAGTCCAGATGGGGAGGGTTCTGGCAGAAGGCTGGCTTCTACCTGCCTCCTGCTCACCAAATCTCGACAGAAGATGTGAGAGCTCCCCAAAGTCTCTTGAGATTCAAGCAGACCCTTGGGCTCTCCATGCCATTGAGATTTACTACTTAACTATTCTGTCTAAGGGGACTGTTGTGCATTGAGCAGAAACAGTTGATGGTTAGCCTGTTGGTAAGACTATTTATTCTTAATGATTGTTACCTTTTTTCTCTTTTGTGTTTTTTGAGACAGGGTTTCTCTGTGTAGCCCTGGCTGTCTTGGAACTCACTCTGTAGATCAGGCTGGCCTCAAACTCAGAAATCCACCTGCCTCTGCCTCCCGGGGTGCTGGGATTAAAGGCATGTGCCACCACTGCCCGGTTTACCTTTGTTTTTTCAAAGAAAGAATTAGGGAATTTAAGAAACCATGTCAAAGTGATGCTAATTAAGAATTTAAACCCTTGGGAGGCTGAGACAAGAGAATCACTGAATTTGAAGTCGGCCTAGCTACATGGTGAGTTTTAGGCTAACCTGGGTTAGAGACTGAGGTCTCATCCCTATACCTTTAAAAATGAAAAATGGTTTTACGTTAGCATGATTTTAAAAAGCAAGTCTCAAGTAAAAAAGTGCCTATGAACAGGGTATTTAAAGTATTACCCATCATTCTGTAAGGGTATCCCAGTAATCGTTCCCACGGAGGCCCTAGTATGCTGGGCTTTTATTCACCCTTTACTGGTTCAGTACCTGGGTACCTGGAGAGAGGGGCAGGATCCTTGTGGGGCTGAGAGCACAGCTCTTTACCAATTCTGGAAGTGGTGGTGTGTTTTTTGTTTGTTTCGTTTGTTTGTTTTTATGTTTAGACAACCAGCATTGCTGTGCCAGAGAAATATGCTGAGGGCTGAGTGGGGAACCTGATTTTGTCTGGAGCAGGATTCAGAAGGACTGGAGGTCTCTTAGCTCGGTGCTGAGGAACTGAGTGTTGGGCCTGATCTTCAAGCAAGTGGTTGTAAAGTATCACCATGGACTTGAGGGATGTCCTGATCAACTGAGACCTGCTTATTTATGGAGAAAACACTTAATGTCAGAACTATGAGAGACCCCTCTGGGGTGGGGGTGTGGGGCCTTCAGTCTTCCAGTTGTTCCTGCCCTTTGACTCTAGGTATGTGTGTCAGCTAGGTGGCAATGGTGGTGGCGGTGGCTGAGGTGGTGGTGGTGGCGCATGCCTTTAATCCCGCCTTTAATCCCGGCACCAGGGAGGCAGAGGCCATTGGGTCTCTTGAGTTCCAGGCCAGCCAGGGCTACACAAAGAAACCTTGTGGGTGCATATGGGGTGTGTATGGGTTCTATGGGAAATGTTTGGTACCACAGGCAAACTTTGGACAAAAAGGTGAATGTGACACAGAATGAAACATTGAGATTAATATGGTCTTGAGTGGCACACATCTTTTCCAACAGTGGGGGAAAGGTTTTCAGGCTCAGTAACAATGCTAAAGGTGAGGTGTTAGGACGGGGGGGGGGGGGGGGGGGATTAGGTGGACTGTATACCACCCAAACAGCAAGGCAGGGTGACAGCAAGTTATTAATGTAACAAAGCAAACCCTGAGTACGTGGTTCACACTGAGTATCTTGATGGTACAGTGTGGTTAGTGTTTTCTGGTACCTTCTTCCATGTTCCATGTGATGGGTGTTTGTGGTGAAAACTATTCCTCAAATACTAGATTTGAAAAAAAAAAAAAAATCCAATTAAACGTCTGTCTTAAGAACAGACCGACCAGTTTGTGGGAGGATGTGTTGAATTTATCCTGTTAGAGGCACGTTGGAGGTTGTGCTGATGGCCCGTAAAGGAAGCCGCTGACTCGATGCGATAAAAATAAGAGCCTAGGTCAGCCTCCCCATGCTGCCACCTGGTTCTCCCAGACACAGGCTTCCGAGAGGCCCTAATGGGCTTGTTGAAAGGCCCCACTTGGCTTCTTATTAATGTCCCTCTCTGAGCTGTGCTCAGCTCTCTGGCTAACCTTGTCAGAAGGTTACCCATGGCCCTCCAGGGCTCAGCTAATTTTAAACTCAGCCAGCCAGTGCGGTGGCATTGTGCTGCAGAGACATCTGCGGCTCCCTGGGAGACGCGGCTGGGGAAAGATGAGTTGAGCCTGTGTATTTTTCTCATCCTCCTGTAAGTGGCCAGGCACACTGACCAAGCAAAGAGAGCGGGGATAATAATGAGAGCTTTTATGGTAAACACCAGGATTCTTACAGAACTTTGAGCTGGTTGATATATGCATGGTGTGCAGAGCTTCGTCTGCATGGAGTGTCTTGATTGTGACCATTGGGGCAGGTAGATGGGATCCTGTGTTTGGGAACTAGGCATGGGTTGTGAAATGGGATTGTTGCTAATGGGTCCTAAGAAGCTCCTCACTGATTTAACTGGGAAAGGGGCTGTTTCTTACAACCTAAGGAAAAAAGAAGGAAAAAAAAAAAACCCAAAACCAGAAATCCCACCATTCCTGCCTATCTGCATGTCTAGTGCTGTCGTGGCTTGCACTAAAGTATTTATAAAAATCTTTCTTATTTGGAGCATTTTTAGTAGTTTCGTGTTTAGAATATTGCTGTGTCTTAGAATGTCCGTTATCCCTCTGTTTTAACATAAAAACATAAACCAACTACAAAGCAGTGTGACTTTTGGGGGACCCTCTGCCATCAAATTAAGTTAAAAAGAAATCTTAGAGCCAGGCAGTGCATGATTATGATTCCAGTACTCAGAAAGTAGACGTTTAAGAACCAGGAGTTCAAGGCCAGGCTTGACTACATACACATACAACCAAAGGCTCTCTTGAGCTGTGTGAGGACCCCAAGAAAGCTAAACCTCAAAACTGAAAAACTTAGGGTTCCTTTTTTAAAACCTTAGACGCTGATGAGTGTGATCTGTTTGCCTTCACACCCCCATTTTGGGAGTCTCCCATGCTTATTAGAGTTAGCTCTGCCTTCCCAGCATTCCCAGTTTCTTTCCCACCTGTGGGATTTCAGTGGGAGACTTAATCTGTCCAATCGATGGCCTGGTCTTAAGGGTTACCTGCCAGGTCCAAAGGAGAGGCTTGGTGCTGGGTCCACACCCACCCATGTATAAAACAGTTTCCAGGAGCCAATTAAAGAGGCCGTGTGGGGAGCAAACTGAGATGAAAGACTGATGGGTGGAGAATCAATAACATGCGGGCTCTGAGGAGTGATTGAAGTTCACTTTATTTGAAATGGCCAGGCTGGGCCGACCACATCGAGCCAGCTGTGCACCTGTGTGCACGAGGGCTGTGGCACGGGAGTGAACTTTGATTTCATTTTAGAAAGGACTAGAACAGCGAATAAATGCCTTTTTACTAGCATTTTCTTTCTTGAAGGCCTGCCTCTCCTCCTGCAGACCTAATTAGCTTTGTGGTGCTGGAATTTGGTTTTGAGAACATTACATTAAAGCTGAGCAGCATCAGGGATTTGTAGAGTTGGGACTCCTTGTACAAACCTTTGACTCAAATCTGACTTTCATGTATGCCATTGAAAAAAAACCGTCTCTCCAGCATGCCCCTGAAACAGTTTTCAAAAGCACCTTCCAAATGGTCAAGTATCATAGAGTATCAGAGAGTCAGAGTTCCTCTGGCTTCTGAGGGAATTAGAAATTGTGGGGTCCACAATGGAGATGTGGAGAAGGCAGGTAGGAATTCTAAAGTGTCTCTCTCAAGGCGGGGATTCTCCCCTACACCTATTCAAACGCCTGCCTGACTCCTTTCCTCCCCTTTTCTCACCTCCTGAACACTTGGCTGGGGTGACTGGCCTGCTGTTATTTTTGTAGTAACCTGATACTTAGAGCAGCCCCCTGGCCTAGGGACTCAGACTTAGTTGAAATTGGTGCTCAGGCCCATGCTGTTGCAGTCACCCAGGCCAAGCAGCTGCCTTGGGGGAGGGGTGGGGTCACTAGTGAGGACTTTGGATCTCTGCTCACCAGGCCCTACTAGGGTGGGAGGTGGGGGCTCAGCCTTAGAATCAAGAATGAAAGGGTTAGTTGTTGAATCCAGTTGGGGTTTGGGAAAATGAGGAATATTTTTAAGTCAGCAAGTTACTGCTTTTGCTCTGTTGGTCTAATCTAAGTAGGGTATGCCTGAATCAATCCTTGACATTTGTTAGATGAGGGGAAATTGTGTGTGTGTGTGTGTGTGTGTGTGTGAGTGTCCGTCCGTCCGTCCGTCTCAATGTACAGCCCAAGCAGGCCTTGAGGTGCAGTCCCGCCTCTACCTCTTGAGTTCTAGGATTACAGGCTTGTACCACCAAGCTTGGCTTGATTTCTTAAAAGTCATAAAAACGAATTAGTATCTGATGTTTAAATAAATTGGACGGTTATTTACTGAATTGTGTTAGGTGTCAGGAGGGGTGCAAAACTGAATGAAAATAGTTCCTGCATTTGAAAATTGGTTAAACAAGCCGCGCAGTGGTGGCGCATGCCTTTAATCCCAGCACTTGGGAGGCAGAGGCAGGCGGATTTCTGAGTTCGAGGCCAGCCTGGTCTACAGAGTGAGTTCCAGGACAGCCAGGGCTATACAGAGAAACCCTGTTTCAAAAAACCAAAAAAAAAAAAAAAAAATTTGGTTAAACAGAGGTGATGTACATTTAAGCTGTAATTATCAAATATTGTTAAATGCATTTATTCAGCAATTGCCAACAAAGTCAAGATGCATGTACACTCGGGTGAGTAGAACACACCTTTAATCCTGGCACTGAAGAGGCAGAGGCAGGCAGATCTCTGAGTTTGAGGCCAGCCTGGTCAGCATAGCCCACTCCAGGTCTGGCAGTGCTATAAACTGAATCTTCAAAAAGAAGTGTTCACACTAATATGTATGCATCCAGCTAAAGCAGTGCATAACTGCCTGTTGATGGCAGAGACATACAATTTATTAAGGATTTATCATAATCCTTATTATTAGATTATTTATAACATCATTTATTCTTTACCGTGGTGATCATATTTTAACTTTGAAGAAAAAGAAGCTGGGGGACAGTTATTAAGTGCAGAAGTAAAGAGCAATTCATTGTCACAGAGAGAGACAGTAGTCACTCCCTGCTGTGTTTTTGGTTAGCTTCTGCTTTTGCTTGTGTTGGCTTTGCTGGCCTTAGGACAGCACCCTGGAGAGGTGAGGCTTCAATCACCACAGTCATTCTCTTTGGGGACCAGGGGAATATTCTGGAAGATTGAAGACAAAGTTGGATGAGCAGTTATTGGAGCTGAGTGACTGCCCTCTCCCCTAGCAGAATTAATCCAGGCCTTTGGCTGTTCTAACAAGCCACTTGTATAAACTGTCTCCCCGAATTGTCTCTCTGAGTTGTCACTCTCATGCATTTGTAAATTTGGAATGCTTAAGAGATACATCATATTGTTATTATTTCTGAGATGATCTAGGGGTTTTCCTGGTCTCAGACCACATTGAGAATGCTTTTGATTTAAAAACTATAGTTTCACATTGATAAAATAATCTTATCCTTTCTTCCTCTAAGCAGACATACACATTTGTGCTTATACATTTCCAAAGGCATACCTGTACACTTATACACACATGCATAAAGCACACAGTGCATGCCCACACAGGCGCTCGCACGCGCGTGCACATAAACACACACAGAGAGACAGACAGACAGACACAGAGCTCTGTGAACAGTTTCCGCTCTGTTCCTGGCCTAGAGCCTGGAGTTTGACACTCCATTATTGTGTCAGAAAGGCTCCAGCCTTTCTGGTTTCATGCTTAGCTGTGACTTTTAACACATTAGTGCCTTTATATTCTTATAGAACTTAATGATCTCCTTCCAAGAAACTTTCGATGACTTGAGTCACAGAGTGGACTCCCATTTCTGTGCTCTTGGGTGCATGGAATAGTCTTGTTCGTTCGTGTGTGTGTGTGTGTGTGTGTGTGTGTAACATTCAGTCGCTTGTTCATGTGTTCCCCCTTCAGCTCAGTATTTTAGTTATTCATTCAACTAATATCTAGAGGGTCAAGTTAGCATGTGTCAGGCGTTCTGTTGGATATCAAGGACAGAAAGATCCCCAAAGGTCCACCTACTGCAAGAGTGACAGGCAGACAATCTGTATCCTGTTCATACACTGAGCATATACTGCTTGTGGGAACACAGAGCAAGCAGGAGGGTCAAATCAAGCTTCTAGGGAAGGAGGGGATCTTGAAGGATAGTTAGTGTCCTTTATGCCTTCTGATGGTAGGGTGCTCACTGAAGTCTTATCTTAGTTAGAGTTTCTGTTGCTGTGATAAAACTTGGCAAGGAGAGGTTTTTACATGATAGAGCTTGTAAATACACATTCTGAGAAGTGAGGGCAGTTACCCAAGGCAGGAACGTGAAGGCAGGAACTGATACAGAGGCCATGGAGGAGGAGTGCTCCTTATTGGCTTGCTTCTCATGATTTGCTCAACCTGTTGCTTAGCACCCAGGACCCCCAGGCCAGGGGTGGTACTACCTACAGAATACTGACCCTTCCACATCAGTCATCAATCCAGGAAATGCACATAGGCCTCTCTATGGATCAGTCCTTTGGAGGCATTTTCTTGATGAAGAGTCGTTCGTCCCAGGTGACCCTAGCTCGTGTCATGCTAACATACAAGCTAGCCAGCACACAGTAATAGAGTGTATTTAGTGATCTCCCATCTCTTGTACCTGGTTGTGGATAAGGAGGTGCAGAGTGTAGGCCTCATTCAGTAGACACCTTATTACATTAAATGAGAATAACTAGAAAATGGAAGTGTCTCTTTTCACAAACACCCCATTCTCAGAATAAATGTAAGAGAGCTTGAAAGGATGCAGTATAGCAATATTAAAAGTACAGATAGAAATATAGGGATGGGGGACCAAAGTAGACTTCAGGAAATAACCCAAATTTGAAGGCCCAGATGGCCTACAACTTTGGGGCATGTCAGTGTGGTTCAGTGCATTCTGGTAGCCTGAGTGGAGGGGAAAGCCTTTGCTGACCATGTGGTGCTCACTCGCTCTCGCTCTCTCTCTCTCTCTCTCTCTGTCTCTGTCTCTGTCTCTTTCTCCCTCCCCCTTGCTCTTTCCTATAAGGATCTTTGTAAATTACAAACAGTGTGTGCGTGCGCTGTTATGAGTGACATCCTCACCCTCCCTGGGGAGGGTCCAGTGCCTGATCTCACTGGATGGTTCTTCTAATCCTTGGGTGTTCATGGCAACACATCTAACACATCACAGCTAGAACAACTGTGCTCAGAACTACTGGAGTGGACTCTGAGTAACTCAGAATAAGAATGGTCCTGAAATACACGGGTGGTTTTCATTATCTTCACTGCCCCTTTCCTCCCAGCACACCACACACACACACACACACACACACACACACACACACACACACACACCCTCATCCTTCTTTGGAGATAAGATCGCTCTGTATAGCTCAGGCTGGCTTCAGGTTTGTGACCTTTGGTACATGTGCCATCATGCTTGGCTGGGCTCTCTCCCTTCCCCCACCAGGATTTTTATTGAAGTGTAACTAACATGCTTAGAAAAAGTGCACACGTCATCACTTTCAGGTCCCTGTATTTTTCCATTGAGAACACTTTCATATCCAGACCTTTTTGTTTTGTTTTGGAGACAGAGTCTCATGTAGCCCAGGCTGGCTCAAACCTATTTTGTAACCAAGTATAAAATATGAATTTATACTCCTCTTACGGGCCTGTGCCATTACTCTCGACCTCCCGGGTGGGGCTGTTAGGCTCACTGCTAATAAGGTTGATTAGGCTTTTCTTTTAATTCAATTACCTTTCTCTAAAAGACCTACAAGGTCTCACTCTGCTGTCCAAGCTGACCTTAAACTTGAAGTCTTTCTTAACCTTGCAGTGCTGGAATTGAAGGCTTGGGCTGCCATACCTAACTCATGGATTAGTATCTTTACTGTTTGAACTTGTGAATGGATGTCCAGAGGAGATTTTTCTTTGTATTTGGTGAATGCCACTAAACATCACAATTGACTGTGCCATAGCAACATCCTGCCGAACTTTCACAGTGGCAAAACCACTTCTCAGTTGTTTTGTATTGCACTGTAGTCACTAGCCACAGGTGGCTCCTGAAATGGTGTTGCTTTAATCTTAGTGACTGACATTCAAACGTGCCTGTTTCTAACATGGACCCTATTGGTCTGTAGGTTTTTCTAGCATTCGTTTTATGAATATGATGCAAGCTATGTATGTATCCTATAGTTAATAAGAATTTGAGCATCTCTGGCTGCCCTGATGAGTGATAATATAGATGTTCTTATACTTATCCTTCAAAGAACCTCTCCTCTCATATGACATTTGTGAGAAGGAAGGAAGGAAGGAAGGACAGAAGGAATTAATTGCCAACTCAGCCAAGTATGCATTGAGTCAGTTCTAGTAGTACATAGTGATTGCCAAAGAGTTTTCTAGAATGCTTGGACTACTTTATACTCTCACCAACTGCCTGTAAGGGTTCTGGGCGCTCAGCATCCTTAACACGTGTCAGCATTAGCCTTTTATTTCATGGTCTGAGAAGATGGCCAGGCAGGTAAACGCGATTGCTGCAGGACCTGATGATTTCTAGGCTGCTTCTGTAATTCTAGTGGGTCTCTAGTTCTTCCATAGTAGAGGCAGAGATGGGAGTCATCCAGAGTCTCCTGGGTCAGCTAGCCCAGAACACGTAGTACATAAGCAGAAACAACAGGAAAGACGTCATGGCCTCCACACGAGACACAGCCTCACTGTGGAGGTGTTTAGTAACTAGGTATGTTGAGCACCTTCCCATTTATTGTCCCTTTGGCTTTTTTGGTACAAATTTGCTGTCTGATTTCTTACTATTTGGCAGGAATTTATTCTCTATCAAGGAGATGAGTGTCTGTCGTGTGGCTTTGCAGCTGCGGCTTCTTTGTAAACCTTGAGACAGGGTCTTACTGCGTAGCCCTGGCTGTCGGGAACTTGGTATTCTCTGTCACAGAGATCTGCCTGCATCCACCATGCCTGGTGAATTTTATTTCCTTAATGTTTCTTGAAGTACAAGGAAGTTCTTACTTTTAACAGAGTCCCTCCTTCCCTACCTATTTCTTTCTCTTCCTCCCTCCCTCTGCTGCTTGGTTCTACATAAGCTGGCCTCGAATTTCTGGGTTCAAGTGACCAAGTATTTACTAATTCTGGCCACATCTTCTCTTTACTATTATTATTTTTCCCCCTTCCCTTCTCCCTCCTGCTCGGGCCCGCTCGCTCTGGTGTCTCCCCCCAACCCCCTCACTCCGGCTCAAAGGTTTTTTATATGTTTCTCACCTGGGTGGTTGTGAGCCACCATGTGGTTGCTGGGATTTGAACTCATGACCTCCGGAAGGTCAGTGCTCTTAACCGCTGAGCCTTCTCTCTCTCTCTTTTGCTTTTTCGAGACAGGGTTTCTCTGTATAGCCCTGGCTGTCCTGGAACTCAGAAATCCGCCTGTCTCTGTCTCGCAAGTGCTGGGATTAAAGGCGTGCGCCACCACTGCCCTGCTTAGCCATCTCTTCAGTATTATTATTATTTTTAACTTTATTTACTTCTGTGTACATGAAAGCAAGTGCCCAGTGAGGCCTGAGAATATTGGATTCTTGGACTTGGAGTTACTGGCTGGTATTGGGAACTGAACTCAGGTCTTCTGCAAGAGCAGTATGTGCTCTTAACCAAGAAGCCATCTCTCCAGCTCCACTCATAAATATTTCAGATCTGTCTGTCTGTCTGTAGGGTATTTTTACACAGGTGTGCATGGCACTGAGCAGGTATGTAAGTCATAGGACAACTTGAGGGTGTGGGTTTCCTCTGACCTCAGTGTTGAGCCCTGGAATTGAATTTAGGTTAACTAGGAATTGAGCTTGCTTGCAAGCACCTTTACCAACTGGTCCAACTTGCCAGCCTCTTTTTATCCTTTTCTAGTAGTAATTTGATATGTTAAGGTAATCTTCTGGGCCTTCTTCTAAAGTCTTATTATTTTGCTTTTGAAATTCAGATTTAAAGTCTCTTTTAGATTATCTTATGAGGTAGTAGTCATTTATTTTGGTCATATGGATACTGATTACCCTTATTCATTTATTGGCAAAGTTGTCCTTTATCAAAGGCAACACAGTGCTCTCTTCTCGAACACCAAGTGCAAGTGCATGCATAGGGTTGTTTCTGAACCCTTGAGGTACCACTCTGTTTTGGATACCTTGGTGACATGGACTTACTGTGTAACCCAAGCTAGTCTCAGACTTGCTTTGTGACCCAGACTGACCTCTTACACAGGATCCTCTGACCTCAGCCTCCTGGATGCTGGGGTTGCCGGCTGTGCCATGGCGCCTGACGTGGGAGTTTTAATATAGGCCATTGTAAGCCATTCGGCTTGGGCTTCAAAATTGCATGGGTGCAGATTTCTTGCACCAGGTAAGTAAGTCTTACCCACTGCTTTATTTATCTAGCTCCATTTTTTTATTAGTGTTCTAATGGCCACTAGGTCCTTAGGTCCTAGTGATCACACAATATCAGATTTTGTTTCCTAGGTGTTTAGGGATCATGTTTGGGACTCAACCAGCACTCAAGCACGATGAGTTAACTAACTGTCAGGGTGTCTGCTTGGACCCTTTAGAAATGGATCCTCAAGGAAGTGTTGGCCTGATTTTTGACCTTGTTTGTTGGGAAGGAGAAGAGTGTGAGGTGTCAGATTGTTTCTTGATTACCTTAGCTTGGTTTCTTGGATTACCTTCCTACAGTGTGTTGAAGCCTAGAAGTTTGCATCTAATGCAAGTGCTGGGAGCAAGGCTTGGACTCCTTAATTTAACAGCGCTGTGGATCCCCTCTGCCCCCATTCCCCGAGCATGTGCATCAAAACCATCAGTACTGATAGAAGCCCAGAAAGAAAGAGAAGCAGGCTGAGTCCCAGAAGCTGGAGAAAACAGCAAGGATGGTTCCCCCACATACAATGGGAGTGATAGTTGGAGTGGGAGTGACACAGAGAATGGGCCTTCCAAATCAAGGGTGTGTGTGTGAAGGGCCCACATCTGGGCAGGTCAGCTGCTGGGCTCTGGTTTGAGTCCAGAGCCAACATATCATTAAGTTGGCTGGCAGCAAGCAGTGACACTAACTAGATGAGTCTCTTTTGTAATAAGGTGACTCCTAAGGCATTTTCCTGTAGACCTAGGGAGCTATCATCCTTCAGTGTGGTGTTCACTTCCAGACATCACTTCAGGTGTGTGCCTGAAGGTAGACTCTTTGGAAATGCTGCTTCCATACAGAGTTTAGTCAAACACATTGTACATATTTATTTTGTATGTCTTAAACTAAGAACTATTGGGTTACAGCCATGTATCATCAGCCATGAGCACTGGCTGCTCTTCCAGAGGACCTAAGTTCCAGTTCCTATATGTTGGCTTATAAATGTTGGTAATTTCAATTTTAGGAGATCTGATACTCTGTTCTGGCCTCTGTGGTCACTGGGCATGCACGTAGTGCACATGCATACATACAGACAAACACTAGTGCTTTTACAATAAAAATAAAAATTTAAAAGAAATAAAAATAGGAATTGTTTACTTTCAGATCTTACAAAAACAAAACAATTCTCGAGTATCTCAGTGTGGGAGTGGGCACGTGTGAGTACAGGTGCCCTGGAATCTAAAAGAAAGTGTAGGATTTCCCAGAGCTGGAGTTGCAGGTGGTTGTGAGCTATCTGACATGGGTGTTGAGAACTGAACTCTGTAAGAGTACCGTGTGCTCTTAATGGCTGAGTCATCTCTCCATCCCACTGAGTGATAAGATAGCCTGAGAGTGAACCAGACTTCTGAGCAAGTGGGACTATGGTTATATATAGGTTACTGCCTGAGAAGTGTTAATCTTACTGGTGTTTTATTTTTAGCATGAATTATGGTTGACTTGTCTACCTGAACAGCATTTGTTTGTTAGACCTGTTGGAATTCAGGGGGCACTCTTGGGATTTTGTCTGTTAACCTTTGGATGCAGTTATTAGTTTTCCTCTTGAGACATTGATGGCTGCTGGTGGGGAACTCTTACTGTGGTCGTCTCTTGGAGCTGGAAAGAAGTTCTGTATCTGTGTTGAAGTCTGTTTCTCAGGGAGAGTTGTCTACTGGGCGTATTCATTACGCTTCTCTTGCTGTGACAAGATAGCTGGCAAAAACAGCTTATGGAAGGAAGGGTTTCTTATGGCTCACATTTCAAGGGGTTAGCCCATCATGGCCAGGAAGGCACCCTATCAGGAATTTGAAGCAGCTGCTCACACCAGTCTGCAGCCAGGAAACAGAGAGTAATAAATACGCCTTGGGCTTTCTCCTTTTTACTCAGTCCAGGACCGCAGCACATGGGTGGTGTCTTCCACGATTAGTGTGAATCTTCCCATCTCATGAAGTTAACCCTACCTACATGATCTAGGCCATCTCTCTCCTAGGTGGTTCTAGACCCTGTCAAGTTGACAATCAGTATTAACTCGCACGTTAGAGGTTCTGGACTGAGTCTGCTGTCTGCATCTTACTGTGTTCACTATGTCTTTACATACATAAGTTTGTTGTTTTTTTTGAAGATTTATTTTATTTATATGAGTACACTGTAGTTGTCTTCCGACACACCAGAAGTTGGGTATCGGATCTCATTACAGATGGTTGTGAGCCACCATGTGGTTGCTGGGAATTGAACTCAGGGTCTTTGGAAGAGCAGTTAGTGCTCTTAACCGCTGAGCCATCTCTCCAGCCCCTTACATCAAGTTTTTGCTGTAAGAGGATGGATGAGGATAGTCTGCCTGACACTGGGTAGGTGGCTGCATCTTTTTTGAGGAATTTACAAAGAAAGGAGGAACTGTGGTCACCTCAGATGGAAGTGGGAGAAAGGATAGGATTGTTGTTCTCAGTGGTTCGTGAGTGGAGAAGCTAGCTAGTTCCTTTAGTGACCAGTAACAGTGAGGTAAGAGCTGTGTCATAAGGTCAGTCAAAGGTTTTCTTGAGCTGTCTGCTGGGCATATATACTCAGGACTGGAGGAGCTGGGAGATGGAGGATCTCAGGTTGGTAATGTCAATCAAGCCCTCCAGTCGGGTACTTGGGAACGGTAGACTAGTGAAGAGGTATTGGCATAAGAGTGGGAGTCTGTGAACAGGAAGGTGAATTTTGAAAGGAGTAATTATAATTAGCCTTTCCTTATTGGAGCTCATGACACCAAACAGCCCACTGGTTGTTGCTGGCTGTGTGGCAGACATTGCTTCAGAGACATTGCTTCATTCTAGAGAGTTCTGCCATCTCTGACAATCACACAGTCTTTAGTTCCACCCCTCTGGCTCACGTGATTAGGCCACTTGTTAGCAAAGTTTGTGAGTGTCTGAAATGGTAGGAAGATAATTACATGCTCCACTTTACATATGCAAAAGCAATTAACTGTCATTAGTGCCCAAAATTCCTCCCCACTGCCCAGGGAGGTGAGTCAGTGAGTGTCCTCACGATTCATTAAGAATTAATTAGACTGCGTGGTGATGTCAGCTGTGGACAGAGCTGGAATTCAGCACTGCCTTCCTTCCACCTACTGAGGATGGCCAGTCTGACATGCCTATGGATTCACTCCATCTGGACCAGAGACTCAGATTCTCTGAAGCTCTTGACTTAGGGCAGTTTCCATTTCTGGACCTTCAAAGGTGGGGCTACTGCCTGAGGGCTGAGCAGGGATGAAGGGCTTGCTGACACAAAATCTTTGTTGTTGTTTCTCCTGGAATCCCTGGGAAGCTGTAGAGTTGTATTTAGCGGTCCTGCCTGAGATTACATTGGAAGGAAAGTTCCTTGCCGCCTTGGGTTGTTTTTGAGTATAGCTTTTTCCTTACATAAAACACCTGGGCCTTTGTGAAGATCACTGTGACCTTCAAGCTGTCCAGTTCATGGTCATGCTGAGTGCTATAAATACCTCTCTGTGTGATTCCTTTTCCCACACCCCCCTCTCCTGCTTCTGGCACCCTGTCTTGAGCTAGTGAAGTTCTTTGCTTATCAGCTCTCCCCACTCCACCCCCATCCTGATCCCTCTCTCTTTCAGGTCAGCCTTACCAGTTCCCCCCTTTTGAAGTTTTTTTCTGGGACTTCTCCGGCCACTTGGTCTTCACATCACTTTGCCCTCTCCTGCCTTCCTTACAGCTCTGTCTTCTAGTTCTCTCTCTTCTTTGGCAGTCCAAAGAAGAGAGGGAACTGGAGAACGTTAGAAGCTTCTCTAAATAAGGTTTACGATGAAAGCAGCTTACTTCTTAGGATCAAGACCTTGCTTGTCTCTTGTATATAACTACTAGTTGTCAGTAATAATGACTGGTAGATAGGAAGTGGGACTGTGTACACTCTTTCTGCCTTGTGTTTTCTTTGACATGTGACCACCCTACCCCGCTCTTTTCTTGTGGTGTTGTGGATGACCCCAGGACCTCAAACATGTTTGTTATTTAAGCATTCCACCACCAAGCTCCATCCCAGTGGTTTCTTTAAGTACTTGCTATTCAGTGAAAATTTAGTTAGCATGAGTTTGGGGGATGAGCTGTTATCAAAGCATGCTCAGGTCATCTAGGTGATGTCCACTTCTTTATTAGCTGCTTCTGTATGAGTATTGTGTCATCACCAGAGTGAAGAAGATGTTATGGTGACCATAATGGTCCCTTCCTTCAAGTACCCTGGGGGGCAGTTAAAGGACATAGTAACACTCAGTTCTGTTATAGGCACTGTCCATGGGAATACAAGATGAATGAATTGGCCTCCCTAATGGTTAACAGTGGACACTGAGGCTCATGGGATGCAGTCCTGGGTACTTAGGCAGACATCTGAGTCCAACTCTTAGACTGGCTCCTTTTCTGTTTTCATAGACAATTAAGATATTGGTTAAAACAAGGTTTATGGATTTTCTTGACCCCCATGCTCAGTGACTTATTAATCACAAGACTGGTTTTAATGAAGGAGTAAGATGTTTACATGGTGAGGGCCTCATGGGAACCTGTGAAGGAAACAGCACCTTCTCTTGTCACATGTCACCCTGTGAAGAGTGGAGCTAGAGTCAGACATGCCTGCGTTTGCTCTCCCCTCCCTTCTGTCTGTCCCAAGGCTCTTGGAATAGGCTATGTGGGTCAAGTACACTCTCGACAACTCCCTCCGTGCTCTTGTGACTCTTGATGTGTTGGTGGGTTCTGGGAAAGGAATGTCTGATGGGAGGGTGGCCGTCTAGCTAATTAGCAGGCTACTTGGGTTATTCTTAACAGCTGTGTTTTAAGTATCTCAGGCTAGGACATTTCAGAAGATGAGGGGCCTACTGGATGGTGTTCATGATGAAACTGAGGTCCTCCTCACTGCGTAACACATGTTTTTGTTGGTTTCGACAGTCTTTCCTTGGAGACAACGAACCACCTCGCCCAGAAGAATATGAAAACTAATGTGTGATAAAGGTTGATGTTAGGTGGATATTAGGAAACTAGTTGTCAACAATCTGAAATTTCTCTTTGGTCTTCTGAAGACTTCTAAGATGCTAATGCTTTGTGAATTGATTTCCTGATTAAGTGAGCTTTCAGGGGAGGCACTTCTCTTCCTCCACTGTCCTGGTTTTTGTAGGTATCTTGGCCTCATAGCATGCTGCTGTTTAGAGAGGACAGACTGGATGATGAGTGAGTGAGGTCACATGGTTTTTCAGATGACAGAATTCTCCTTCTTACCTCATTTAATCCAATGGTACTCATGCTGCAGTTGCCTTTCCCCCCTGAGTTTTCTGCATTAGGGTAGAATCTACTATCTCCACGGCATAAGTGAAAACAAGCTTTAAAAAGATTAATTTAGTTGGAGCCACATGGCTTGTGTGTCAAGTTTGGATTCTAGATCCAGTTTGAATGTCTGTCACACACACACGGGGGGGGGGGGGGGGAGGGGAGGTAGGAGAGCATTCATTCTGAATTGAGGGAAACTAGACTTTGGCATTTAAAAGTTGTGTGGGGAGAGAGACATTAGCTCTGCAGATAGTCTGAAATCCATTATATTCTGTGGTGGTGGCGATTGAGACCAGGTTTCAATATGTATGTAGCCCAGGTTGACCTTTATTTCAGGATCCTCCCAGCCCCACCTCCAGAGTACTGAGGTGACACGTATGTGCCACTGTGCCTGACTTGATTAGATCTTAATGTTGGTAATAAGCAGGTATTTTTTTGTTTGTTTGTTTGTTTGTTTTTTGTTTTGTCTTGTTTTTTTGTTTTTTTATGCAATCAAATCAAGGTAGATTGAGTAGTAACCAGCTCTACATGTGTAGGATGCTTGTAAACTGTGACTGACACTCTCAGAGTCAGTAGAGTGACAAGGACAGTTTCTAGGATGAGGTGGCTTTGGAGTCGAGGAGTGGGATGCCAGGATGGTTATTTTGGTATCTAGTGTGGGGAGTTTTCTCAGCCAACCCCACCAGCCTTGTGATCGGAAACTCTCTGCCCATACAGAGGCTCATCTTACAGTTGGGTTGTAAAACCAAGGGCTTGCATAGTCTAGATTTTGTATCTGGTGTTTTCTGTTTCATGTCCAGAGGAGGTAACTCCATCCTGCTGAGCTCTAGTAGACCAAATTGCAAGCTCTTCCCTTTGCTGCAAATGAATCAGAATGTGGGAGTGTTTAGAGCTGGGTTTGTGTATCCTGGGTGGATAGATCAATTAACATGTGTGATGCTTAGCCTTAGAAGCAACTTGAATGTTGTCAGAAAGACTTCACTGCTAGTCTTCTGAATGAGGCCATTCTTGGTGGACAGTTTGGCTAGTGGACAGGCTTTCCTTATCATGGAATCTTCTTCTGAGCATCACAGAGTTGAGTGGACTCCTCCTTTGGGATTACAAATGCATTGGTGAAGGGTGAGCAGAGTTATGAAGGTCCATAAAGATCCCAAGGGCTGGTCAGACCATAGGAAATGGGTCTTGAGGAGAAGCTGACCTAAAGGACGGATAGACCCTCAGGGGTGAATAGATTAAAGTCAATGGAGGAAGTGGCTTTTGACCTAATTGGCTGAACAGTTTCAGCACACCAGTGTGACAGTGGGAGGTGCTGAGGAACCAATGAGTTTCCTCCATTGGTGACATTCCAGCATAGCCTGTGTGACCAGCTGGGGAGATGGTCTTTTAAGACTTTGGGTGGGGTTGTTGGTATGTTTTCTTCTGGCGACTGTACTTTTAGAACCTTCCAGAGGCCTTCGAAGGCCCAGGCCCCTCAGCCCTCGCTGTGCTGAATTCCATCCCTTGGCTATACTGGTTGAACATCCACATGTCTTATGTTTATCTTTAAATACAGCTCCCTTGAGTGAATTCATTCCACTGTGATCTGTCCTGGCTTGGCCTATGGTTTTACATGTTGTGTGCATTGTTTTGTTTGTTGGGAGAGAGGCTAGCCACTATCAAAGCGTTCCCTCCTATTCTCGTAATTTCTCCAGTAAGCAATCACTGTGGTGGTTACAACTTCGCTCAAATTGTATAGAACTTTCAGATCCCAACCCAAAATGTAATCACTTGAAATTTCAAAAAGCCCACGAGGCAGGCACCCAGAGTTCATTTTGAGGACACTCGCCAAACCCTTTCTTGTTTCATAATTTATACCTTGCCACTGGCATATTTTGAAGTCCTGTGTAAGCATTCGTGTATTGGTAAGGGGCTATCAGTATCTTGCTGACATGTAATTTGAATGATGGCTTGGTGGTAACAGTTGAAACGAAGCATGCTAATTTTTTTTAATGCAAATGCTGCCAGATTGCAGAAAGTCAAGGTGAGGAGCCCAAAGCCACCCATCAGTTAGAGCTGGGATTTCGAAATATTCAGAGTTTCTGTCCCTGGAGTCTGTTGAAATCCACAGATTGGGGAGAACAGGTGAGAGGATGCAGTTGGTAGAGGCAAGGGAAGAAACTCCGGTTTTCTCAGCTGACAGCGCCCTGGAACGTGGACATGCTTTCCTCTGGTTTCTTGTGTTGGTTGGATGTTAGGGATGTAGGGATCCCTACCATTTGCGGGGATATAAGGGATCAGCCGTGATCACATGAGACCCTCCCTGCTCAGCACACTGTGGTTCATTTCTCATCATTCCCCAGGAGCAGTTCCTCTCCTTCCTTCTTTTGGGGAGTCCTTCGCATTAATGATCTGATGTGGTTTTCACAAAGTAATATTGATATGTTAGTGTGCGGCCAGCAGGGAGTACTGGATTTGATCATTTTCAGGTTGGTGTCAAGCCAGTGTGACACTTGTTTAGAAAGCTTATCCCCTTGTGACTATAGGGGGCATGTATAATTGAAAGGGAATACATCTGCATCTTGGAGAAAGATTTCTTGTGTTCTGTTACCTTCATTGTCCTAAAACTTAAGAAGAGTTTGCTCCACAGTTTCCATGTCCTCAGGAATTCAGAGTATGCTACAGGGCTGGCTGCTGCCCCATGGAGATGGGACATTCCCACAAGAATGACAGGTGTAGGAGGGGACAGGACTGATCTCTGTTTCATGCAGGGTTAGAGTTTAGGACCCTGTGACCTGACTCCACAGGGTAGGATCCTCAAAGATCGATGACTAGATCTAGGTCAACTGGCATGGCACCTTAGTAGGATAAGGTCTGCAGCACTAAAGTGCCCTCATTTTTTCTGTCTGCCACTCCTGAATCTTAATGGTCTTTATTGAGATGGCTTGACATTTCACTTAAGTTGTCAATTTCTAGAGTGAGTTTGACATCTTTTATATTCTTATAAACTTGTTCTGCTATGGGGACTTGGCTATCGTTGAGCACAGGTCCCTTTGTAAGGTGTGGGCACTTAGTAACAGGTTTTCACATGAGTTTTGCAGATGGGTAGCTCTGAGTGAGTGCCATCATTGGTGAGAATTTTCTCTCATCCAAGAAGATTACCCAGCTCAGTCAGCCATTAATGTTTTTGTAGGGTACTTAACATGACACAGAGGGAACAAAATCATCTGGGATCTCAGAATTCCATATTCTCTGCCAGGAATTATTGATCATGTAACACTATCGATGACCTGAGAACCTACAGTGCAGCTTATAGCAGTATATTGATGGTGATGTCAGCCTTACATGATTTTATGGTTTCTCTTTTAGGTTTGTTTTCTTGAAAAGACTCCAGGCTTCGGCTTGGAAAATCCAACCGCCAAAATTGAGCCCAGCAGCTGGAGCGGCAGCGAAAGCCCTGCCGAAAACATGGAAAGGATGAGCGACTCGGCAGATAAGCCGATTGACAACGATGCGGAGGGGGTCTGGAGTCCTGACATTGAGCAGAGTTTTCAGGAGGCCCTGGCTATCTATCCGCCATGTGGGAGGAGGAAAATCATCTTATCAGACGAAGGCAAAATGTATGGTAAGTGGCCTGGAACATTCCTTTCTGGGCTTCCAACCTGCCGCAGTGGGAGGGGATGTTCTCTGAAGCCAGCTCAGATGCTCTTTGTTGAATAACATTTGGCTATCCCAGGGACCGGGGCTCCACTACAGAAGAGGATCCTGGGATACCATCCCTTGGGGTTTTCTCTTTGTGCTTGACAGGCCTTCTGGCAGATGCTCTCAAGGTTCAGGTGCCACGGTGGCGTTACGTGCAGGAGAAAACAAGTTCTTCAGCATACTCCCTTTATCTCAAGGGAGCATTGCCGTTCAGCTCCCCATAGCTGGTGTCAAGAATGGGACCGAATCTGTTGAGTCCTTCCCACCCTTGCAGGAATCCTGTGATTTAGATTTTTATTTGAAATCTATTCTTTTTATTGGCTGGGGATGTGGCTCAGGTTGTGCCTAGCAGCAGCACAAACCTCTAGGTTTAATCTACAGCCCTTGGGAAAGTAGGCATGGCAGTGCTCACACTGTAATCCCAGCACTCAGGAAGTGGAGGTAGGTTGACAAGACGTTCAAAGTCTTCCTTCACTACATAGAGAATTTTGGCCAGCCTGGATTGCATAAGACCCTGTCTCAACATTACACCCCTCTAAAAATACTGAAATCCCCCACTACAGGAACAACCCTGTACTGGCCAGATAAACACACACACACACACACACACACACACACACAAAAGCACGCACGGGCGCACCCGCTTCATTGGCCTGTTTCCATTCTTGCTTCCAACTTGCATTTGAATGGCTAGTTGAGATGTTGTTGTGTGTCCTGTCCCATCTGTCTTTGCCCCAACTCCCAAACACATGTGCCCAGTGACCAGCTTCCCCTTCCTCAATGACTATCCTTGAGTAGTTTCTGAGGGAAGCTGCATGAGGGTGAGGAAGGCAAGCCCAGCTTTCCAAATGGCTCTGGATGCAAACAGTGCCCTAGCTAGCATGAAGCTTACCTCCACAGGGTTGGGGCAGTCTCTCTACCTTTCCAGAATGCTCCCAGCTGCAGACCTTCGGTTTTTTGACTATCTACCTTTAGGAAAGCAGATAGCAGGTGGTTGCTTGTACATAGTGCTTGTCTAATTGAGTTGACAGAGTATATGGTGTCACCACGTCTGAAGAGATGCAGCCAGCATAAATTCCAAGAACGCCGGCTCATCCACTACCCGAGGCTCTTACAGAGGAGTGATTTATTTCTCAGTAATTCCCACTATTTCTGTAATAGGGTGTTGTACCTTTAACCCTGTGTGTCTCTGTCAGGAGCCCAAGGAGGCTGTGCTCAGACCAGCAAAGGCTTCTGAGGGGAGAGCAGATGGTAGCACAGCTGCCACCAGCTGTGCCCCGCCTGCCCTCCCCCTTCACCACGGATGATGTAATGGAAACAAAGACACTTGCTTTCTGTGGCACTGAGCCTCTCAGCCCGTCATGCACCCGAGAGTGAGAAACCCAAACTTGTGGCATTTGTCTTATGCTCCTGTGAGTTCCGCTGGAGCCAGAGAATCCTCTTTTTATCTAGGGTAGTGAAGTCCGGCTGAAACCACTCAGTTGCTGTAGGTGGACAGTTTCCAGGCCTCAGGTGGCCTGCATCCTTTCTTCCCTGGCTTCCCCTTCCTCAGGTTTCCCTTGATGATGACTGTGTTATGCGTGGTGAAGCATAGCTTTGGGGCGTTGCATTGTGTAGCTCCCACTTGGTTTCTGGGAAGTTGTTTTAATGTAAATTAATGGCATAAGACATTTGGTAGTGTACACCTGTAATCCCAGCAACATTCAGGAGCCTAAGGCAGAAGGAAAGTGGGAATTAGAGCCAGCCTAAGCTCTGTAGTGAGATCATGCCTCACTGTTTTCCCCTACATTGACATTTTCCTTTGTGAATAGTTGCTCACTTTGCCTATAACTCAATTGTAAACTTTTTATGTGAAAATGATTTTTAAGATCTCTTGCTGAGAACTGAATCCATGCAAGCTTCAGATTGGAGTTGTTCTATCAACAGTTAACCTGATCACATTTGTGCTTGGTGTTGGTGTAGTTTTGGGGTCCTGGGAAAGATGGTCAAATAAATGATGACCACAGGTCTTTGGACACTTGCCATATTGGATATTGTGGTTTTGGAGTGTGGATATTGGTAAGTTTGGTGTTGGCTGTGGGACATGTCTCTAGGACCAGGGTAACTCAGTTCCCAGCACTTCCCAGTTGTATCTGTTTTTGAGTATGGGTGTCTTTTTCCTCAAGTCAACACTATCCGATTACCATCTGTGTTGGTGGCCAGCCAGATTTAAAATGAGCGGGCAGCCTCAGGAATCACAGTTCAGTAGGGAGGAAGAGACTAGTACGGTTGGTTGTGGGTTTTCATGGGGCAAGAGAGTACACAACCTGTAGGATTTTGTCTCCTGATCAGGAAGAGATGGGTTTTCTGCATTGGCCTTGCAATATCTCCATCTCTCCGGGGAGGAAGCACTCTCCTCGGCTCCCTGTCTTTGTGGCATATGATAGAGTGCCTCGTGCTATCTTGGGAAGTGTGGCAGTCTGTGGGCCAGGGAAGTTGGAGACTGGACCTCCCTTTAGGGGATCTGCTTTAACCTTGTCAGGGACTTTTGAGATTAGAGAAAGTTGACTCTCCACAGTGCTACCTCAGCCAGTTGGGGACAGAGTTATGTGAGCCAGTGTAAGGCCAGGGTCACCCTTTGTGATCAAGCTTTTGCTATCATATACACGAATCTGAACATAGCTGGACCAGTCCCCGAAAGCATCCTTTTTCTCTAAGGGCTTTGAAAATTAATGCACTGTGAAGTCAAAGTCCTATCCAGGTGAAACACCTGGCGTGTGTTCCTGGAGGATTTCATTCCTCCATTTCTGAGCACTACGGAGTTCTCTGGGTTGTCACTAGTCCTGAAACACTGGAAGAGGCAAGGTCGAGCGATTTATTTTGGTAATGAGATTTCCATCATGGTTGGCAGGAGAGTAAACGGAGAGTTCTTTATGATAAGCTTTCGTCCCTTGGAAGAGAAGTGGTTTAATTTTCTGTTACCTTGGACGTTAGGCAGCCGAGGCTGTGTAGCCGCCTGCCTGCTTCTGTGTGCCTGGACGTCTTCTGTGCTCCCTGATGTACAGCACTTACTCTAGGTTGCTGCCTCTGCCTTTGCTCTTCCTCTTTCCTCTTTCATTTCTTAGCCCATTTTTGCATAGCTTTGTGTTTCTTTTTCCAGGAGGATGGGATGGGAGGGGAGTTTATAGTGAACGTGCTTCTCTGAAATTGGATTTTGGGGGAGTACACCACAGTTGAAAACAAACAAACAAAACCCCAAAACTGTGATCCCTGGGAATACTCACATCTGTTCCCCCTGTAACTGAAGACACAGTCTGGCAGTATGGTCACATGTCCTTGGAATCCTTCAAGGGTTGGGACAGAAACCAGTTTGCAGTGACTGTCTGCCCCAGAGGCAGACAGGTGCAGCACTCCAGCAGTTTAGACCGTGTAATTACTATGGACCCTGGCCCAGCACTTTTAAGTCTCAGGCTAGTTCCCTTAGTTCTCTTGTATTTCAAAGCCTGAAGCTGCAAAGGAGGCTGCTAAATAGACTGAACTTCAGAGGATTGTCACAAAAATTAACTGAAGCCGTTAGGATGTGGGATTGCCCACTATGCTTGAACAGCTTCTTGTACAGTGGAGTGCTAAATAGTGTTTGTGAACTGAAAACAAAGCGAAGGTTTCTGCCTTAGTTGACTAAAGGCTGTGTATGTCATTTCCAGCTGACATTCCTGAGAGCTCTGTGAGGTGCTGTGGTGAAGGGCTTTGGTGAGAGGGACAGCATAGTCTGAAGCTAAGGTGGCTGGAAGGTGAAGGTCCTGGTCTGACTAGCTCCAAAGCCTGGGCCACCAGGCTACTGTGCTTTCTGTCCTTCCTTAGTAGAGGCCATTGCACATCACCCAGCAAATCACTGTTGAGCACCAGCTGTATGCCAGCCTCATGCTTGAGGTTGCCAGCATGAGGGCTGGGAACCAGACAGGGCCCTCACGGAGCTGTCACAAGTTCATTTGCCGGCAACTGACCTGAGGTCAGGGCTGGGTGCCAGAGATTTCTGGGAAGTCTGAGGACGCTTTGAAGATGGTCACCTTCCACTTAGCCTTTTGAAGACTGTTCTTGGCTACCAAAGTCCAGGACACCTGGCCTGCTGCTGGCAGGAAGAGAACACAGCAGGGAGGGTCCAGATCACAAGGTTGGCCCTGGTGCTGGCCAGGAAGATGTCTGGAAGGTTCTAGTGTCCTAGGTCGATGCAGGCTAACTGGGCACAGCCATCGGTAGGCAATGGCTTTCTCCTGTGAGCAGTTGCCTATACCCTTCTTCTTGAGACTAGCTGGGTGGGAAGCAGGGAACCCCCACCTCCAGTTGTATGTTTGATTATTTTTCCTGTGGTGCTGGAGATTGAACCCAGGATCTCATGCATGTAAGACAAGGATTCTGTCAAGTGATCTGTGGTGGGGTGGGGTAGGGGTGGGGGTGGTAGGCATTGTTTCTTGCTGGGATGCTAGACTGGTCAGTCCTAGAGAGCAAGTTAGTTCTGGAGGACGGGTAAGATGTACGTGTGCCTCTATACACCATTGCCGACCTATGCCTTGCCAGTCACGCACAGGCTGTGGGATTGCCTACTGGCCTGGTTTTCAAGAGGAAGGGGCTTGCTTAGTGAGTCAGGACATCAGCAGGAGAGGTCATGCAACTACTATGTGCCAGTTGAACAGCTTGGTGGCAGGGGGAGGATGCTGTTAGTCCCCAGGTGCTGCCCAGTCCTGAGAACCATTTAAGGAGAAACAGGACTATCCATGCTTCCACAGGGAAACTGCTCTCTTGGTTCATTTATGGGATGAGGTAGAAAGCTGAGTCTGTGGAGCTCCCATAGTCTCTTGTATATAAATGACTCCAGTGAAGCACAGTCACTGATTCTTAGGAAAATGTCTCTTGGAGCCTGAGTTGAACATACTCTTGCTAGTTCTTCATCTGGGCATCTTGTGGCATCTTTGGTTAGACTAAAACACAGAGCTTTACCCTGGAACAAGCAGGAAACCAGGACTCTCTGTGTTTCTTGCAGGCTTTGTTGTAGGGTCAGACACACTGAAGTTCTTCACTTGGTGCTTGTGCTCTGAGAACTTCTTCCGTGGGAAGAAATGCTGGGAAAGGGGAAGAGAAGAGAAAAGCATTTGCTTATTTTGTTGCATATAGGAGGGCAGAGGAGCTTCTGAGTTGCTTGTTTGTTTGTTTGTTGCAACCAGTGTTGGCAATTCTTCAGCAAAATATTAGGAAGGAATTCTGATTCAAATAGGGACATAAGGGGAGGGCGCCAGGGTGAGTTCTAGATGAGTAATAGGGGATTTTGACCCAGCTTGGTTCCTGTGAGACTAACGATGTCAACAGTTACTTCGATTGGAAAATAATGGGGAGGGGGTGGGGGCAGGCACGCAGACGTTTATTCCCACGCTGTGTGGTTTAGGAATGGGTCATGAGGGAGGAAGAGGGGGAAAAATGCTAAGTCAACTTCTTCTGCCTCTTAATGTCTTTGCCGTGACAATGGACAACTGGGATTCAGAAGACTGAGATGTAGAAATCACTGAGGACTGCAGTGTGCTCTGACTATGAGCGGGGCAGCATATAGGGAGTAAGGGAAACGGATGAGCTGTTTGAATTGCTTTAGAATGGTGTTGTCTTGCTTAGCCCTCCTAACAACCCAATGACAAAGGAACTCTAGGAATCACCATTTTGCAGTTGAGGAAGCTTGAGGTCACTATCGAGGTCAAGTTATTTTTTCAAGGTCACACAGCAAAGAAGCTGTGAAGTAGACATTTCCAACTAGGCTAGTCAATTACAGCTAAGTGCACATTGGAAGTTTATTTTGTTCTAAAGATACACCAGTTAGTGTTGGGAGGGTTGGGGTGGGGAGGAGGGAGAGAAAATGACCGGGAATTTCCGTATGTATATTTGAGAGTAGGTGAGTGAGCAAGTGAGAATGAGAGACAGGCAATTAGCTGCTCTAACTTTGAATTTTGGGAAAAGAACCACTTAAGGGTTTTCTTTGGATTATAGATCTCTTCTAGCTAGAGATGATGAAGGCATATTTGTAGATAGTCACAAGGTTGTAGCAGATGACTTCACACAAATTAGCCTTGTTCAGAGTGGTATAGCCGTAGACCTTGGCAGGAGACTTGGCATGACTTGTGGAGCCTTAAATCAGAATGGTGGGATGAGGGGTGGGCTCCTTACCGTGAAACAGCATGATTCTGAGTAGGAAAATGAGTGTGCCACCTGGGCACCTACTCTAAACGCTGCCATGGAGCTTGGTACTGTGTGGTGGAGGGCATGCCCACCATACCAAGATGTCTGGTGCTCATTCTGAGGGAAATCTCTGCAGTGTTTCAGGATAGGTAACATGGCTCAGTCTGTGTGTTACAAAGCCAGCTTTGTAGGCAAAGATAAGTTTAATGGCTCTTGCAGTCTAACATTGGCACTGGTGCTGATGCTGAAGTGTGGCTTGGGGATGGGCTTATGTTTCCAAGGTGGAGCCCATAGAACTGGCTGACTGGAAGTGGCTTGTGAAAGAATAGGTTTATGTTGGGGTTGTACTCCTGGGTGATGGGGAGGTAGGTGGCCTTATGAAATGAGGTGGAGAGTGGAGACAGGAGAGGCAGGTTTGGGAGAGAGTGGGAAGGAGGTGCCTTGCATCATGTGGTTGTCTCAGGTATCTGTCAGTGAGGCTCGCCCTGTGGGGAGTTGGGAACTCAGGCCAGGATGCCTGTTGAGGAGAGGTATACTTTCACACTGGAGCAGTGGTGGCAGCTACTTGTGCTGCCAGGTTAGCAAGGCCAAAACTGCTGTGGATTAAACATTGTTACATATGTATTGTAGTGTACACACATGTATAGAGCTCAGGATAGCTCGTAGCCCTCAGTTCTTCCCTTCTACAGGTAGGCCCAGCTCAGGCTAAAAGGCTCGGAAGGACAGGCACCTTTACCTGCTGAATTGTCCTGCAGGCTCCTAGCATAGGTTCTAAATAAAACGTCTAGAGTTGTGGGGGAGAAAACAGATTACTTCCTTCCTATGGGTCTCCCCCTTCCCAGTTTTCCTTTCTGTCTTTCTGATAGGGTCTTATACAGTTGGAACTTACTATGTAGCTCAGGAACATGTCCTTAAACTTCTGTTCCCCCTGCCTTTACTTCTCTAGTGCTGGGATTACATGACTGGATATGCCCAGTGTCCAATGCTGGAGTTGAACCTAGGCCTTGTGCATGCTCTACAAGTACTCTGCCGAGCTACACCCCAACTCCAGGATTTCTCCCCCCCCCCCCCCCCCCCCCCCCCCTTTTTTTTTTTTTTTTTTAGGAAACAAAGGAATGGGTCCATGGTTCTTCTACCTGATTATCAGGAGCAGAAACTTGAGGAGCTGAGAGGGGAAGGGGAGGGATGAGACAAGTGCCTCTGTCCTTGTGCTCTGAACACTTGTGTGTGTCAGGTGGACACTGCAGTTTGAAACCACAGGACTGGGCAGCAATTTAGCTTTGCAAGTTGGTAAAAGAGCCAGAGGCAATGGCTCCTGCCCTCACATTTCTAACTGAGTTGACTTCTCTATTCAGTCTGCTTTTTACCCACCAGACACGTGCTCATGGCCCAGGCTCTGAAGTGTGGTGAGGTGGTGATCTTTGACCACAGGTGGAAAGAGACAAGATACCTTGGGTGGCTATCAAGTTAAGACTTAACTTTTAGGGCAGGGACAGGTTTGGCCACATGGTGAGCTGGGGAAAGGAATTTGTGAATTAATGAGATTTTTGATGGAGCAAAAGCCAGAAGGGACTTTAGAGGTTAGGGTCACTTCTGTTTCCAGGCACAATGCAGGAGGGACTTGAGGGCTGACAATGATTAAGGCCACGTGGCTGAGCTGGCCCATAGGCTGTGGAAAAGTGGAGCAGGCCTATTACAGCTGTGGGAGAATGGGACCTAGACAGACAGGGTGAGCAGAATTACTGGCCAATCCATGAAGGGCCCAAGGGAAGTTGGAGGCTAGTACTTTCTTTATTGAAAATTTTATTGAGATAATTATAGATTCACATGCAATTGTAAGAAATAATATACAACGGGTTCCTTTGTGTGCACTTTGCCCATTTCCCCCAGTGGTTAGATTTTTGCAC
This sequence comes from Rhynchomys soricoides, assembly GCA_019843965.1. Classification (NCBI taxonomy): domain Eukaryota; kingdom Metazoa; phylum Chordata; class Mammalia; order Rodentia; family Muridae; genus Rhynchomys; species Rhynchomys soricoides. The sequence continues at coordinate 4,045,449 of JADRCH010000134.1, forward strand.
AGTTGTGATACCACAGCCAGGATGTTACATCAGTATAACACATTGAGCTTACTCAGATTTTCCCAGCAGTGTGTGCGTTCATGCACATATGGGTGCGTGCATGTGTATGTGCATGTGTGTGCACATGCATTTAGGCTTGTTAGGTTGTAGTCAGTGTCTTTCTTGTTCTGTCAGTCAGAGTGAAGAGTAGTTACAACACCACAAGGGACCCTAGGTTGCTCCTTACTGGCCATGTTCTGTCCTGCCCTTTCCTCACCCATCTCTGTCTTCTGGCAACCACGGATCTGCGCTCCCCCCACGCCCCCATTTCTTAGATGTTACAATTTTAAGCTTTTTTTATTAGTGGAATTAGATGTGTGCTATGAATTGTCTTCTGACAGTATTTTTCTACTGAGCCCCATTTAGTCATTTACTGAACATGATTCAGCTGTATGTTCATATCAGTAGTTTGTGAACTACTTTTATCATTAAGAAGCATCCCCTGGTGTATGTGAGCAACCAGTCATTTAACCTTTGTGTGTTTGTGTATCTGGCATGTACGAGTGGGTGTGCGCACTTATGTATACACATTTGAAAGCCAGGCAACATCAGGCATTCTTTCTTCTTTTTCTTTTTCTTTTATTGCTCTCTGCTTTATTTCCTTAAGACAGTGTCCCCTTGATGAACCTAGATCTAGTCTTACAACTAGCAAGCTCTAAAGATCCTCCTGTCTCTGTCCCCTGTGCCACAGTCAACAGGTGTGTATGCTGCTCTGCCTTGATTTTTATGTGGGTGCTGGGATTTGAACTCAGGTCCTCATGCTTACACAGTAGCATTCTTAACCACCGAACCATCTCACCATCCTCGGTTCAGATGGTTAAACATATGTTGGAGGAGGACATGTTGGTTGACTAGCCTTTTACCACCTCCACTCCACTATGAACATTTGTTTTGGGTTTTTTTATTTGAGCCTGTGGGGTAAAGACCTGGGAGGGAGACTTGGAACTCCTCAGCTGTTTCCAGGATGGCTGCACTGTTACATGTTCTCATCTACACTCTCTGCATCCCTCACCACCATTCTGTCCTGTATCTTTTATTGCAAGACAGGGTTTCTTTGTGTAGCTCTGGTTGTCCCGGAACTCACTGTTTATAGACCAACCAGTCTGGCCATGAGCTCAGAACTCCGGTTCACTTTCCTCTGCCTCCTCACAAGTGCTGGGATTAAAAGTGTATGGGGTTAATGGTGTGCCCTGGCTCTACTGTTTATCTTCTCCATTGTAAAAAGTGTGGGTCAGGAGCGCCTGTGTTCCTAATTTGCGTTTCCTTAGTGACCACTGAAGTTGACTACCTTTTCCTATGCTCATTTGGGATATAAGTGTTTCTGGGTGGTGACATCACTTCAGGTGTTTTTCCTATCTTCTAACTGGACATTTGGAGAATCTTCTAGAGACAGGACCTTGTGGGACTCATGGTTTACAAGTATTCTCTCCGTATTATAGCTGTCTTTTTTACACGGGGGTGGGAGGGGTGAATACCAAACCAACCAAACAAGAACTTTTTCCAGGTGAGTGAAACTTGAGTGGGGTGTTCTTTTGGGACAGGATCTGGCCTGAACTGGCCTTGAACTCTTGTTTCTTTGCCTCTACCTCCCAAGCACTGAGACTATATGTGTGTGCCACCATGCTCAGTTGGGTAAAACTTAGAACAAAAAAGTAGAAGCTTAATTTTCACACTGCCTGTGGGGTTAGCTTTCTGTCTGTCATGCTTAGTGCCTAGCCCAGAGTCTCTCTGTTCTGCTACTCTGAAAGTGTCATGTTTCAAACCATATTGTGCAGTCTGTTTTGAATTAAATTCTCTGCAAGGTGGAGAGCTATTTCTTTCGAGAGAGGCCATTGGCATGGTTGAACATCTTGGGTCTTCCCATAGCCTTACATCAGGGTGGGAGATAGTGTGTGTGGTAGTGGGGATGGTGAACTGGAGAAACTGGAGGGGCCAGTCGTGACAGGTGGAGACTGTTAGAGGCCTGTTGGGGATGGGAGTGGGGACAGGATTGTAGGCTCCTGAGTAGACAGGGAGATTCTGAGTTCACTGATATGGCCAGGACAGGCTATAGCCATAGAGACTAGGAAGAAGAACATCCGGGGCTATCAGTGAGCTGTATTGGTTGGCTTGGCTACCTGCTTTCTTCTGCAAGAAGTACAGTGCATATTTGTGAATATGCTACCTGAGTAGCCCTTCCTTGGGGACTTTAGGTGACCCTTCAGCTATGAGTAGAACTTGATAGGTTTCGATAGCATAGACCCAATAAACATCAAGTGGCAGAAGGGACTTTAGGATCAGAAGACATGTTTCCTTTTTGTCTCAACCCAGACCCTAAGTACTTGTGAGGTCTCTTTGGGCCAGTTGTCATCAGAAGAATAGAGACAAGAAAGCCAGGGTATCCCTCCCTACTTTTCTGCAGTGTCTGGGAAGAATGCAGTCCTGTGTGAGAACATGTTCTCAGCAGAACTGGTCTAGGGTCTGTCAGGAGGCTTGGCTCTGTTAAGGAGAAATTGGTCTGAGCTCTCCTGAGTGGAGCGTGTAGAGAACAGACTTTCATGGGCCTTTGTTACGTGTGATGGGAGGAACTACTGGGAGCCTGTTGTTGGGCAGAGGGGAGGAACCCCACAGCAGGCAGGAGGTTCTGCAGCCTCAGAGAGAAGGAAGAGGTTACACGCTGTCAGCCGTATAGCCCTTCTCTGCCAACCCCTTCTTCTAAAGCCCCAGGTCCTTGCAACAGCGATGGCTTGCATTTCATCCAAGAGTGTGTGGTCTAGTTTATCTTTTTGCACCCCATTCCATTGATACTGAAATCTGTCAAGTGTAAATTACCATTTATACATAATCCTTGCAGTGCTTTGTTGATTACTAAATAAAGGTTCTGTCTTTGATATCATTCAGCTTAGTAAGTTTGGAGTATAAATGCATTGTGTGTGAGGGGGAATCACAAAACAGTCTGGAGTCATTCACAACCACTCACAGTGGCTGCTGAGGAGAATGGGATTGCAGTGCTCCTTTCTACTACAGGATTTGCTATTAATGGGATTTTAAAAATAGTGAACATATGTTACTTTTGGAATTAGAGGAAAAGAGATAATTATATCAAGCTTATTTTTTCCTCCAAGTAAGAACTGTCATTAAAGACAATTGAGAGAACAGCAGAGATAGAAAGGGAGCCATGGTGCCTGGGTGCACTATGGCACGGTGACCCAGGGTCCTGGTTTGGGAAGACACAGCAGGGTCCCAGGGTGGGAAGGTGGGATTAGTGAGCATCTCTTCTCTCACTTGGGTTGGCTGGGGTGCCAAGCTTGGGCACAGGGGGCTCAACTGGGGTGGACGGAGAAGACAGCAGTGTGTTCTTAGCATGAAGGCAGAGTTAAACAGGTGCCCGGCCACTTGGTCTGTCAGTCAGCTGTCCAGACCAACAGTCAGCCATATCCTGAGATATGGTACAGTGCTGACGTGGGTGGCTTGGGGAACATTCACATCTATTCTTCAGATGCTTTGGGGGGGTGGGGGGGTTGCCGACAGAGTGAGTTGGATCTCTGCCGAGCTAGGATTTTCTCCACCCTTCAGCTTTCTCTTGAGAGTAGACCTGGTTTATTCTGGGGGTGTTTGGAGGGAGTGTCTGTTTTTTTAAAAATGCCAGTAGTTTTTCTGATGACATGCTATTCTTTGTAACAGATTCCTGGCAAGTAATCTTCTACTTGCCCTGCCTTTGGGTGCAGTTGGTACATTTAGCATTTGAAAATGCTCCAGGGACTTTGTGGTGTGTTGCAAAGTCTCACTTGACTCTAAATCACTCATTAGATTATAGTTCATTGCAGATGGGTTTCATTGACCTGATGCTTCTTAAGAGTCTATCTGCCCTCCTTCCCTTTCCTAAACGCTGCCGTATCAGGCAAATAACAAAGTCAGATTTGTACTTTGAAGCCCTTCCAGATGTTATTCAACTTCTCTCCCTGTCTCAGTGACATTCCTCTTTCTCTTGGTCTTCTAGACCACACACTGAAAGGTGTGGCCACGAAGCCTGCTGCCTGGGCCTTTAGGTTTATTGAAAACAAACATTTGCCAGGAGTATGTGTACACCTTTAAGGGCACTCCTAGCACTTGGGGGACAGAGGCAGGTTGGTCTCTGAGTTCAAGGACAGCCTTGTCTACCTAGTTAGTCTTAGGATAGTGAGAGCTACACAGTGAGACCCTGTCTCAAAAGGAGGAGAGGAGAGGAATGGGGGTTGGGGGGGGGACAGCATCTTTCTGTTTGTCTCCCTCCCTCCGTCCCTCCCTCCCTCCCTTCCTTCCTTCCTTCCTTCCTTCCTTCCTATGAGTCATTATTACCTGAAAATTTTCTGCAGACCATTGTTCTTTTTGCAAGCATCACAGAAACCCTAGATAACCTAAAGAAGAGAATTCTCTGGAGGATGTTATTGATGAGCCCAGTGCTGGGTAGCATTTATTCTGATAATAGGTTGAGTTTTCCCTGTGACTTGCTCTTGCTTGCCCTCTTTATCACCTGTGAGTTGCTCACTGCAGCCTTGAGATGGCTCTGGCAGCTGTCCCCAGATGAATGGTCCTATTCCAAGCAGTTGCTTCCATGACAGCTTTAGGAGAGCTGGCTCTTTATAACCATTTTCCCGAGTAAGGTCTGGGGCAAGGTGATGTTCTGATAAGAACTTGCATACCTTTAAGTAGCTGTTGTGGAAAAGGTATGGGGAGGCAGCATGCCTAGGGTTAGGTTTCAGATTGTGTGTTTATTCAGCTCGCAAACTGTTCACTAGGATGTGTGCTTGTGTTTTGTCTTGTAGCAGCACACCTTACAGCGGAGATAGATATTGACTGAAAGACGCTATCATATGACTAGGGTTGTTAACGATGTGGGTGGGCAGCATTCTCAGTGGCTGAATGCCCTGTGACAGTACCCAGGGGCCTTTCTAGCAGCAGAGGCTTCTTGGGTAGCTTGAACACTGGCATAGTGATGAGAGACTTTTTTTTTTTTTTTGGTTTTTCGAGACAGGGTTTCTCTGTGTAGCCCTGGCTGTCCTGGAACTCACTCTGTAGACTAGGCTGGCCTCGAACTCAGAAATCCACCTGCCTCTGCCTCCCAAGTGCTGGGATTAAAGGCGTGCTCCACCACTGCCCGGTGTTGAGAGACTTTTGAAAGGTGTTCAAAAGGTGTTTTACTATGCGGAGTGTGGTGGTGCATCCGAGGCAGAGGAAAGCAGGCCTGAGTTCAAGGTCAGCCTTGAAAAAAAAAAAGTATGCCAGTAAGGCCTGGCCTGACAGGCAGCTGTTGTGACAAGGAAGCATAGCCGCGGTACTAATGATAACATTCAGTATTATTATTACCCGTGCAGTCTGCTGTTCTAATACTTACTAACATTGAAGTTAGGCTACCGTCATCATTTCATACTACGTATTATAACATGCAACTTTCTTAGAAGAACTCACTGGTTTTTGTCTATTTTTTTCTGAGAAGAGATTGAAGGCGTGGTGGTGTCCTGATGAGGACATTCATACATCCAAAGTAGTTCCTGCCTTACACATTAGCATGGTCCAGAAAAGTCTAGCAACTTGCCTAGGATTATATAGCTGATTGTTGTTCCTGCCAAGTCACAAGGCACAGTTTGGGTCCAGAGCTAGCATTCTGATCTCTTTGCTGTCCCAGGAGTCTAGTGTCACCACACTGCTGCTACCTGCTCTGGTAGTTTGACTCCAAGTAACAGTGTAAGAGGGAGAGTGAATTTTTCTAGATGTGGGGACTCCCTTGATCCTGCTCTCTGCTTGGTAAACTCCTACTGGACTTTCAAGGACTTGTAAAAATAAATACCCCATCTAGGGCTGGAGGTTCGCTGAGCGGTTAATAACTCTGGCTACTTGTGCAGAGGACCTGGGTTCCCAGCACCCACATGTTAGCTTACAACTGCCTGTGGCTCTGGTTCCTAGGGCATCTGACTCAGCACTAGGTGTGTACTTGGTGCTTATACATATGCCTGTGTGTATGTGCGCGCGCGCACACACACACACACACACACACACACACACACACACACACATGTACTCCCAGGTACTCATAAAATAAAAATAAATCTATTAAGAAAGATACTTGGTCTCTGAAGCCTCATAGGCTGGGCTAGATTTCTAGGTCCTTTCTAACACACTATTATCAATCTATCAAAGAGCTTGGCAGACCTGACTCTTAAATTATGCTAGGGACTGTTGAGTTCACTGTGTGTGTGTGTGTGTGTGTGTGTGTGTGTGTCCAGTCACTAAGGACTCTCCAAGGGCAGGTGCTGTGAGTTGGCCGCTCTTGGTTGCTCTGTCTTCAGCACTGCAGCTGCTTAACTGCAGACTTTTAAACCACTTGACTGGGTGGAAGGTGTTAATAGAAAGCTGGTCATGCATCCTGAGAGGATCCCCTTTATTACAGCTTCGCCTTTAAAAAAAATACAGTTAAGAATATTCTGAGGAAATTGTGAGGGTGGCCCAGGATGCCTTTTCTGGTGAGAGGAAACCTGCAGTGCAGCATTGGCTGCTGTGTCTGTGTGCCTGAGGTATTTAAATATCAGGAATGGGTACACGTGTGCAGATGCTTGCTTGCATGCTGCTTTCCCCAGATCCACTCTGAGTTCAGTTTGAGTTGTTTGAGAGTCACTTTCAAGAGTGGTCATTCTCAGATGACATTGTATGTGTGTAAGCAGGTTCAGCTTGTGTTTTGTTTGTTTGTTTGTTTGTTTGTTTGAGTAATTTACCAGGCTGAGGTTCTGGCTTGCCACTGGTTTAGGGACTTGTGAGCCAGCTCATAGGAGTCAGCAGTGTTAGCATTCTGTCTAAGCTCCATATAAAAGGGATTGCTTGCCACCTCCTTAGGTCTCTTGCTCTTGCTCTGTCCTCTCGTCCCTTCTCCCCTCTCTCTCCACGTGCTCATGGCCAGCCTCTACTTCACTTCTCTTTTCTTCTCTTCTCTTCCTATCTCCCCTGCCCCCCCCCCCGCCTTTCTCTGCCTCTACTACCCTCTTGACTTCCCTCCCCATGCCCTAAATAAACTCTACTATATTATATCATTGTGTGGCTGGTCCCTTGGGGAAGGGATCCCTCAGCATGGGCCCTGGGAGGCACCCCTTCCCCCATACCTCCATAGAATATAACCCCCTTCTCTTTATCTTTATATAAGCAAATCAAGCAGAGTATAGAGTGTGGAGCATCTAGGACAGAACTGGAGACATGGTGAAGTCCACGAAGAGCCAGGGCTATGGGGAAACACTGTAGAAGAGTTCAGTCTCTCCACTGAGATACCACACAGATAGGAGGTAGGAACCTTGTGTTTTAGACCCACTGCTCGAGAGTATTAGTCTCCCCTATGAGGACTGAGGCTAAGGGAGTGACGAGGGAAGGATATGGGGTGGGAATGGGACTTTAGGTCTTATCAGAGACTGGGTATTTGAACTTACAGTGCAGGGGTCGAAGGATGGTGACTTTTCAGCCGAATGGCTGACTATCATTTGCGGAGAATGGTAGGCAGCAAGGAGGAACAGGTTTCAGTGGGCAGCTTTGGAGTGGTGCATTTGGATTAGGGAATTTCCATGCAGTGGGGCTCTCAGTGGGGTTCCCATCAGTTGAGGATTCTTGGTTTGAGATGTCAACACAGTTTGGGGTTAGGATCTTGGAAGTGGGTGAGATTGTGTTGGTGATGTACAGGATAGAGAGGAAGACTGAAGAGAGCCCAAAGGAGGCAGTAGGAGTTACATGGTCTCAACTCCATGTAGCAAAGCCATGCAAAGCCTTAGTAAGCATCTGATGGTTCATAAAACCCTGAAGGTGTGTTGGAGGAGCCTGGAGTCAGTCCTGTGTTGGCTGCATACCATATTCAGTATTGAGATATGACTTCTGGCCAGGTGGGATGCAGGCATGACAGTTTTCCCACCAGACTGGGGATGCAAATGCCCTGACCTGCTTTACTGTGGGGCTCCTTACAGGACATTCACCCCCCCTCAGGTCCCCCCCCCCCCCCCATCATAGCTGTTCCTAACACTAAAGCTGTCTGGACCCAGTTCTGGGGGAGGGTTGTCCCTTACTCCAGCCTCCCAGGAGTTTGACTCCCTGTGGGGTTTCCTTTTTGCAGCTCCATCTTCACTGAGTGGTGATGCTGGCAGGAGATGGTCTCCATTTCTAAACCCTCTTTAACTTGATGTTCTGGATCCATTTCCAGGGTTTTGAAAATTGTAGAGAAAACCCAGAGATGGTTGGTAGGCAGGTTCTGTCAGAGGAGCCTGGCCTGCCCTTTCTCTGTGTGAGATCAAAGGTAGCTTCCCAGTCATTTGATACCCTCATGTGAAGATGTGCCTGAGCCAGGACCAGGGCTTTCTGGGGGCCTGGGAGCTGAGGACGTGTGGGCCTGCATGTGCTCCTGTGGGCTGGCGTGGAGGGGAGGGCAGGCTCACAGCAACTGCCCCTGGAACTCAAGGCTAGGGAATCTGGAGAGGGCAGCCGGTCGCCTCAACTTTCAGAGAAGCTGCCACCAGTGAGGCCCTTTCCTGGTTCCAGTTCTGGGGACACACTGGCTGCCTTTTTTGCAGCTGCTCCCACATAGCTGTCCCCTTCTGACATCCCAGTCCCAGGGCTCAGATATTGTTCCCAGTGTGTGCCCAGCCTAAGCTGGCTGTTCTGTCTAAAATCCAAACAGAAACACTTTGGAGAGTAAGTGAGCAGTGTTTTTGACGACACCAGGAGAACCTGAATCATGCAGGACCATGTTAGGCCAAGCAGCACATGGGATCTTCCTTCCCATAGCTCCCCTTTGGGCTGACACTGACCCACCCACCAACCCCATCCCATGATTTTGGGTACTGGGAACTTGTAGATTTAGGTGTTTTGAGGTTTGGTCTGTGGAGCAGAAACTTCAGATCCCTCCCACACCACAGGCCCAGGAAAGCAGATAGGAACCCTGAGGAAACCCAGAAGACTGTCTGCTCCTTTGAAAGCCCATCCATGAACGTGAAGCATCTAGATGTGGATAATTTGATTTTCAGGACTTGGGATAGATTTGTTAACACTGAGTAGCTTCTTTTTATAATAAACAGGCTCATGGGCTTCCCGTGGCCTGCTGGTAGCACATGGGTCACAAAAGACATTTCTCCTCCAGGGTCCTTCCTGACTACCTGAAGCCCTAATCAGAGGTATTATGCAGGTGCAGAGCAAAACCTGAGGCTGCAGACTCCTGGTAGGAGGGGGAGGGGAGCTAGTTACTTGCCTCTCCTATATTGTTTCCATCTGAGCAGCTGGGCCTCTCAACCCTTGGCAGAGTAGGATCTTTGACAGCAGAAGAGGTGGACGCCAGGGCTCTGTCCTGTGGCTGTCTTAGCCAGCTCCAAGCCGTTGCTCATCCATATCTGGCAGTACTTGGGTCACTACAGGGCCTCTGTAATAAAGGACAGAAAAGGTCACTGGGTCTTCAGATGGCACCCTGGAGGTCCTGGGTGGGCTGAGTCTGGCCATTCTCTCCTATAATTAATACTAAGATTGGCCCTGATCAATGTGGGGTGCCCAGTTAGATTTGAATTGCGGATAAGTCATTTTCAAATTCAAGCATGTCATATGCAAAGTTTTGTGTTTTACATGGCAACCCCAGTCAGGAAGGACAGGCCAGGTTTGTTCACTGCAGAGGGAAGCCAATCTCAGTGCTCTTTTATTCAGCCCAGTGGCAGTTTGTGGAGTGTCAGGAACAACATATGGCAGGCCGAGGCTGTCCCAGGCACTGAGGAGACCACAGTGAATAAAACCAGGTGTGAGCTCCTGGATCTGTGGAGATCACAGTGGAGCGTGTGGTGGATGTGTGGTGGGTGAATGGAAGATGTTAGCCCCATATCCAGTCAGGAAGAAACAGCCAGAACAGACTGACCAATCCCCCATGGTCCTTCTTTTGCTTGTCTAGAAAACAGGCTCTCCTACTTGAGTATGTGTATGTAGGTGTATGTAAATATTTGTAGACGAAGTATGTATGTAGATTCTGACCAGAAATCATGGCATTTTGTCTGTCCCAGTACCTTTATAGAGGCTACACTGAGCCCTGTTCTATTCTTCTTTACTCTTTGAAACAGTCTCTCTGAACCTAGAACAAGGCTCAGTAATCCTCCTGTCTCCACCTTACACAGTGTTAGAAACCGGGCAGATCCCATGCTTTCCTGGTAAGCACTCCTACCACTGAGTCATCTCTCCAGCCCCGAAGTTGTTTTTGATAAACTAATCGGCTTAAATTGAAATTGTTAGAGAGCTGATGGGCCTGACGTTTCTCTTTCTTTTCCAATCTGAAAAGGCAGATGAGGCACTCTGTTTTTCCTGGCCAGGGCAGCCTGCTTTGAAGATTCAAAGAAGCCAGGAGCAAACTTTACACCTGTAAGCCCAGCCTGCCGGCTGAGAAGAGAGGGTGGAGAGCTCAAGGCCAGTTGAGCTACATATCCAGACCCGACTTCAAAGGCAGTGTGAACAGGGTCATTGTGGTGCATCAGCAGGTAAAAGAGCCTGCTGCCAAGTCTGATGACCGGAGTTCAAGCCCTGGAACCTACACAGTGGAAGGAGAGAATGGACTCTTATAAGTTGTCCTTTGATCTCCATTACCTGCATTGTGGCACACATGCCAGTCTACATAAAGACAAATAGATGTGAAAGAGAAGCATTTAAATGTCACACAAATAGTGATTATATTTAAAAGTAAAGATACTCATTTGATTTCACAAAATAATGTTCTTTGGGAGAAAAGTACTGATTCTATACAGGTTTGGCTTTTAAGTGGTGAAAATTATTCTAAATGTCAGCCAGTTTTGATGGGAATTTGACAGTAAAGGCAAATATTTTCCAAAAACTGTTGACAAGCCTACTGAGTAATGGCAGACTGGCAAACGAGCCTTGCTGAGGACTCACTGAGTGTTTTCAGAGTACCCATGAAATGTGTCCGAGAAGGTACACCCAGAAAACACTTGTCTACATCTCTGGCTTTCAGATAGGAAAACAGACCGGGTCTCCCCAGTTCAGAAGCAGCTCTGAAGACCTAGGTGCCATCTACCGAGAGTTGAGCTGACCCTGGTACCTCAGGCATAACCTGAGGTAGCATGGAAGGACTGACTACCTGAAGTGAAGTTTAAATCCAGGTGTGTGTGTATAATTAACAAGAAGGGGAGTTGGTTTACAATAGCTTTCTTACCTTATGCCAGTGAGTTTTTTTGTTTGTTTGTTTGTTTGTTTTTTTTTTAGGGGACCTGGTCAGATGTTTAAACTTAATTTAAAGTGTTCAAGCATAGTTGAGGCTACTTGCTGTGACAAGGGAGTACTTACTTTAGAGGAGAAAGATTTAACATTATCATCTATCACTCTTGACCATAATTTCTTTAAGTCATAGAGCCCTTTCTGTAAAATGGAAGTAATGGGACTGGCAAGATGGTTCAGTGGTTTGTGGTCTTTGTTGAGCCCAAGGCCTCAGATGATGGATGGCGAATTGGTTCCTGCAAGCTGTCTCTGAACTCCACACACACATTGTAGTAAGCCACCTCCCTCCATAAATAAATTAATTAATTTAAAAATGAATAATAAAGTCAACGTGGTAGCTTTCTTAATGCCAGTTAAGTGAGGTGTCTTTTCCTTCCCATTGCATGGTACCCAGCTTTTCACATCAGCTGGTGGTTATGTTTCAGCATAGCAACGTCATCCTTACCAGTATTGCTTTTGTTATTAAAGGTTTATTGTTTGATTTAATATTTTTAAATTAAAATATTACCTCACTTCTCCCTTCTCTTTCCTCCAACCCATTTGCTCACCCTACCTTTTCTGCTAATTAATTGTTGCACATACAAATGTGTATATGTATCCCTATATATAACCTGCTAAGTTATTCTTACTTAAAATTATGTGTATATATGTGTGTGCCTCTGTGCACATGCACGTAGATTCCTGCAGAGCCCAGAAATAACAGGAGTTACAGGGAGTTCTGAGGGTCCCATTGTGGATGCTGGAATTGAACCTTGATTCTCAGAAACAACACTGAGCCATCTCTCTAGTCCCATTGTGTGTTGACTGAGACCTGCTGATGTGTTATCCAGGGACATGCCAGTTCAAACCTTGATGGAGAACAAGTAGGTGAGGTAGAGTTATAGGCCCAGAGTAGATGGGAGCCCTAAGTTCCAGGGAATGTGCCTTTCTGCCTGCTATCTCTCCAGATGGCTGCCCAGCCAGCTTGATAATTAGTATCAACAAATGTAAGCTGAGAGTGGAACACAGGGCATGTGGAGGTCTGTGTCTGGCTGGGGGTAATACAGCTGGGCTCAGCTGGGCTGCTGTAGGCATCACCCTGACTTTGGCCTATCCTGGTCTCAGCTGGTATACAGACAACACTTCACACTTTGGGTCTTGCCCAGTGGGCTCAGGGAGCTGAAGGGCCCCAGTAGGGGGCTGTGGCCTCCAGCCGCTTTGATGCCTGTGTTAGGCTTGAGCTGCATGAATCCCTGCACTGCTATTTAAATCTGTCACTCCTTGGTGACAGCTTCCCGGGTGACAGCTTCCCGCCTCAGCAATGACAGTGTGTGTGCCACAGGTTTCAGCTCATTACCTCTGCAGAGCTCTGGTCAGAGGGATAACCGTGATTGCAGACCAGGGGCAGTTCCAATCCTGAGATGGGCCCTGAAGCCTCTTAGAGTGCCTGTTACCTACCCGCAGGGGACCTTTCTCCCCAGCATGTCCAGAGATGGTTTTGCTCTGTTTTACCATGATACTTGGGCATAACACCTACACGTTACTGAAGTCTTTGGGCAAGTCATCCTTCCTTGTGGGACTTGTTGTTTCAATAGACAGTTGATCCCTTGGAAGCTGTTGACATGTATTATCTCTGTGCTCCTTGGGGCAACCGTTTGCCCAGTAAATGACTGGTTAAGTTTGGACAAAGAAGACAAGAGTGCCCTTACCCCTGTGTGAGGCTGAGGGGAGAAGGAAGGTCCAGGTGACTGTTTTTTTTCTTTTAAGCTGGGGCAGAAGGGACTCTAGTGAAGGGACATTTTCATTCATTTACTCTTTCTGATATGACACAGAGAAGCTCTGTGTGCTTCTCATTTTCCGACCCAAACTTTCACCAGTGTTGCTAGTGGATCTAAGCCGGCATTCTCTCTTAAGAAAGGCATATGCATTGGCAAAAGGCACACAGAAACACTGACTCCACTGTCTATTGCAGGCACCTTCCAGTTGTTCGGACAGCTGTGGTCAGAGAGCCTGATAGTGGGGAAGAGTGGAGAGTTGGGCCTCCTCTCACATAGCTGGGGAGAATTTCTTGGACAGCAACCAGGAAGTTCTTAAATGTTCAGCATAGAGTTGTTCTGCTGAATCAGTCTATCCAAGAGAAGCAAACACACTTGTGTGCCGACTCACACTTAGAGGGAGCACTGTTCTTATGGGTGGCCTCTTAGGGCCTGGGAATGAGGACACTCTGCAGAAATGTTCTCGGGTTGGTTTTATTGTGCCTAGCAAACACCAGAAGTTCATCCTCCCTCCTTTACAGCCTTTGTGTTGCAAGAGAGAAGGTTGTTGGATGTCTTTTACACCCCCCCCTCCCCCCACCTTTAACCCAGGGCTCAGGAAGCAGAGGCTGGTGGGTCTCGGAATAGTTTATCAATGAAAGGTATCAGCCTAAGGTCTCTTGGGCGTTGGTCTCCTGCATTCCTCAGAACCAGCATGGGTGGACCTCTTCTTGTTCTGTGGGTTGCAGGCTTTGGAAGAGGGACTCCTGGCAGATGGAAGAATCTGTAAGTACTAAGTTATCTCTGAAAGACCTGATAAAGACTTGTCAGTTTCTGAGGTGGGTGGGGCCTTCTTTGTGAAGTTCCATTGATTGAGATACCTGAGCAACAGGCTTTTCCAGGCTCCAACCAGGTGACAGGTGGTTGAGTGAAGGACACACAGTCCCAATCAAACATTCTCCTACTTTTGGGATCTGAGTTCTGTAAGGTCCCTCAATGGCTACTAAGATAAAGTAGATGGCCCCAGGAAACCACCGAGCTCAAGGAACCCATGAGGCCTAGAAATGCTCACCAGAGAACAGTTAGAATTGGAGTTGTGGATTCTTCTTTCCTGAAACTCAGGCTAGGGGATGGGAGGTGAGGCTGCAGGCTTGACCTCGGGTGTGTCCGAGGACACTCCTTAGGTGCTTGGGGATACTTGGAGATGACCTTCCTGATTTGAACCCTTGTGTGTGACTTACGGGAACCCAAGATAAAAGTAAGTATTTTAAGAGTTCCTTCACAGTTGGGTAGATAACTGTGCCCATCCCCTCTGGGGCATTTCTTCTGGCCAGGAACCTTTACTGGGGTGGGGACAGGTCCTAAGGACTCTTGAGAGCAACAAGAAAGGAAAAGCTGTAATTCCTGTTAAGCACTGTGAAGAAGGTTTGGGGCCAGTCTGGACACTTACTGTTTTGTTGACTTCCACAAGAGCCGTCTGTGCCTGGGTGATGTTCACAGATTATTACAATGTGGCTCTCAGGGACCCCTTCAAATGCTACACTCTCAGAAGGCCTAGTGTTAGAATATGAGGCTGGGGTGGGCACAGAGGAGCTTTTGTCTGCAGAACCTGTACCCGGTCCCCAGTGGGAGCCCTTTAACACAGGGCAGTTCTGGGGAACAGCTGTGCGGCTACTGTGAGGATTAGACACAGGAAAGTTGGTATGCTGGGACTGTGGTGAAATGCTCCCATCAGGGCTCGTGACTGTATTATCTTCCATGTACACGATTCTTAGTGAAAATTGTAAGTCAGAGTTTCTAATCTTAAAGTATACTCATTTTCACTTTTACTTGTAGCATTAGAAGAAATTGAAAAACATCAAAATAAATTCAGTTCTTAAAAATGGAGGAAATGTAAGGAACTGGCCAGGAATATTGACCACAGCCTAATTAATAGTTTGGTATATGTCGCATCCTCCCTGCCCTGCCCCATGCCTGTAACTTTTTGTAAAGTTGACCATTTAAATTATAACTTTTTTGAAAATAGTTTTGTTCAGGACAGATTTCTTTGTGTAGCCCCTTTGTTGTAGACCAGGGTAGCCTGGAACTCAGATCTGCCTGCCTCTGCCTCCTGGGTGCTGATTAGGTGTACACCACTACTCCCAGCTCAAGATTGTAATTTACATACCTACATATCATTTAAAAAAAAAAACAAACCTCTGGCTGGGCAGTGGTGGCGCATGCCTTTAATCCCAGCACTTGGGAGGCAGAGGCAGGTGGATTTCTGAGTTCGAGGCCAGCCTGGTCTACAGAGTGAGTTCCAGGATAGCCAGGGCTACAGAGAAACCCTGTCTCGGGAAAAAAAAAAAAAAACAAACAACCTCTGAAATTACTTAAAAATGGTTTATAAGTATGTATCAAGAAATGTAAACAGGAAATACGTAATATATTCAAATACACTTTATTAGTTAATCATTTTTTATTGTGATTAAAATTATTTTCTCTTCCATAAGTAGCTATTATTGAATGTTCTAGAATAATAATGTTGGTAATTTCCTTAGTATCAATTCCTAAATGTAATTAAAGGGTGGGTTATTTTCTTTAAGAGCCTTGATAATTCGCTGTATTACCAGTGTCCACACCACAGAAGTAACTCATTTTCTCAGGTTATGATCAGTGCTGGGTCTTTAAATTGTAAAGTCCCTGATAGCTAGAAAATACCTACTAGTTAATTTGATCTCCATTTTCAGATTTATGCAAACATATGCTCATTTTTTTCTCTCTTGTTCTCTCTGACTCTCCCACACAATTTTAAAACTCCTGCTGTAGGGGCTGGAGAGATGGCTCAGTGGTTAAGAGCACTGGCTGCTCTCCCAGAGGTCCTGAGTTCAGTTCCCAGCAACCACATGGGGGCTCACAACCATCTGTAATGGGTCCGATGCCCTCTTCTTATGTCTGAAGATAGCAACAGTGTACTTGTATACTTAAAATAAAAATAAATAAAATCTAAAAAATAAATAAAAATAAAAAATAAAAAACCTCCTGCAGTAGAGTGATTGACTGTAAACCAAACTTGGGGCGATGTATGCATTTTGGGCTTGGAGCATGCTTTTGGGACTTGTGGCAGGCTCTCTAGGCAAGAGCCAGAATTCTAACACTGCTGCTGGTCAGACTCCTCCTCCTTAGGGGGACTGTCTGAGTCTCTCTGTCTGTTCCTCCAGCTTCTATCCATCACTTTTTTGTTTTAACATAATATTGTACTTCCATCTTGTGTGTGTGCTGCCAGCCACATACACCTTGTGCACAGTTTTCTTTTTTCTGCCACTTGGTGATGTGTTCCAGACTAGCTGCCTGCAAGTTGCTAGGCTCTTCTGCCTTTCTCTGTCCCCGACCCCACCCCACCCCAGCCCAGCCCACTCCTGTATAGAAGTAAGTGCCACCTCATCTAGCTTTGTATCTGGGTTCTGGATAGTGATCTCAAGCCTCAAGTTTGTCCAGCAGGTACTTGCTGCTGCTGCATCTACTTTTTGGGGATCTTCTTTACTACCTCAGCCCCCATGGGAGGTGTGGTGGATCCTTGAGTCTCCTCCTCATTAAAAAACAAAAAACAAAAAACAAAAAACCAAAAAACTTACTTGAAGATTTATTTGTGTCTGTGTGTACTATGAGCCATGTGTATGTACAGTCTCACAGAGACCAAAAAAGTGTCAAATCCCCCTGGATCTGTTATGGGCTGCTGTAAACCACTTGGTATGGGTGCTGAAGACTGAACCCTGTCTTCTGTAAGAACACTGAGTGCTTTTAACCTTAGCCACCTTTTTGCCCTTTTTGCTACAGGGTCTTGCCATGTGTGTATACCCTTGGCTGGCCTGGAGCTTGCTGTGTAGCTCAGGCTGTAATGTGAACTCATCAGAGATCTCCCTATCTCACTCAGCCTCTGGGATGGAGGAGTATACCCCGCACCAGGTTCCTATCTTATTCCGTGGGGAATCTCTAATATGCTCATTTCTCCTTACAGGCTCACCACCCAAGTCCCAGTTGTTTAATACTGGAGTCATTTTTTTTTTTTTTTTTGGAGACAGGGTTTTTCTCTGCAGCCTTGCATATCCGGGAACTCACTCTATAGACCAGGCTGGCCTTGAACTAAGAGATTTAAAATGACTTTTCATTAGATAGTGAGGCCAAGAGATAGTCCTATGCTGATATCCATGTCACATCCCAGCATTCTGAGGAAGAGAGGCAGGTAGATCTCTGTGAACTGAAGGCTATAGTGAGACCCTATTTCAGAAAGAAAAAAAAGGTAAAGTATTTTCATTTTACACCCCTGTCTGGGTGCCCTTGACACCACTGACCCTATTCTTTCTGCCCTTGCCATGCTTGCTTGCATCCTGCACCTACACTTCAGTGGCATATAAAGCCCCCCTTCCATATCATACATGCTTGGTGCTTGCTGATCGGAAGTGATGCATACCTGTCCTGGCTTCCAGTTCCACTTCCACACGCTCCTTCCAGACCACTCTGTCGTCTTCTGGTTTCTTTCCTCCAGACTTGGGGAGTGCTCGTCTTGTCTAACGTGTTTCATTAACTTTGTTGTAACTTGACATTCTTTGATTAACACACTGCCCAGCTGTTAACCCAGCTCCTTAAAGTCAGGTTCAAGTGGGGTTAAGCTGTCTTCTTTAAAGGCTAGAATTTGTTTGCCATTTTCCTCATCAGATGCAAGGCATTGGCTCACACATAGTAGGATCTCAGGTTTCAGGTCAAAGACCTGCATGAAGGGAATTGGAACCAGTGAGCTTGTTTATTGAAACAAGCAAATGGAAAGGTCTTCTGGTATGTCGAAGGCAGGGTGCTGTGTGTGATCACTGAAGGCAAACATCTTGCATTTGCAGTTGAGCTTGGCTCAAAAGCAGCCCTGGTTCCTATTTTTCCCTCAGATGCTGGATGCCCTGTATGCCCGGTCTCCATAAAAGGAGCCCGAGTTTCTGTGGTGGCAGTGATTGATGTCTCCCAGCAATCCCATCACTCTTAGGGGAGGGGTGGGGATGCAAGCTCACCAACTGACCTATCTTCCTCTCCCTCCCTTCTTCACCTTAAATAAGCAATGAACAAAAATACAAACTTGGTGATTTGCTTGCTGGTACCATGCCAGAAAAGATGGACTTGGGCAATCAGAGTGGTGGCACAGTTGTGTTTAAACTGGGTGCTGTTAATGGCACACTAAAACCTGAGAGAACACTTTTCTGAGAAGTACTTATCCTCTGTTTGTGTCTCACTTGTCAAATTAGAAACAACTGTGAACTGGTTTTGCTGTTTCTTCAGATAGTTCAACTTATTTAAGTTTAAATTTTAAATGAGTGTTGTTTTACAACACCCCTGAGAAGTATGTGTGCCTGTCCTCCTTTCACAGATGCCAGTTAGTGCAGGTAGAAGTCATTTTAAGTCTGGAGACCTGCCTCAGCACCTCTTGCAGACAGAGGACCTGAGATTGGTTCTCTGTACTACTTATAACTCCAGCCCCAGGTGGATCTGATGCCCTCTTCTGGCCTCTGTAGGTACTACATTCACATGCACAAACCCACATACAGACATACATAAAAAAGAAAAACCTGTTTGAGAAAGGCACTTTTTAACATTTATTGGCCCCCAATATTTATGCAGATCACTATGAGTTCATTATTACCAATTTAATGCCCAACGCTATGCCTTTTGTTCTCACAGATCTTTGTATTTATTTGTTCCCTCTTAGTTTGCATAGTCTATCCAGGCTGGCTGGTAACACTCTGTCTTCCTGCCTCATTCTCCGAGCGCCAGGACTGTAGTATGCTCACCCACGCTTAATTTCAAGTTTTCTCCCCCTCATCAGATTTTGTGTGTGCCTGTCTGTGTTTGTGTGTCTGTGTGTTAAATTACAAAAACCAACCACCCAAGGCATGTATCACTTTAATTTATGGTTCCTGTTTCAGATACTATAGCCCTTAGTCGAACAACAGACAAATTGCCATTTGAACCATAGGAACTCTTAGCCGTTTGCTCTGACAGCTGTGTGTGACATAAGTCTCTGTCCTGAGGTTAGTTGTCAAGTTGGATAAAAACGTTGGTTCCTTCCATCTGGAATCCCATGTGTAGATGCTAGACAGCAGAAGTAGGTGGCTGAGAATGTTCTTTTTGGAAGTGGGGAAATTAACAGGTGATGCAATGATTTTGTTTCTGTTTTATTTTATTTTAGATCTAATTTGATTTAAAAAAAAAATCTTTTCTAGGGTTTTCTTGGGCTGTGTGGCCTGAAAAGCCCCTGGAGAGTCACCCATGGTGGTCATCGACCAGGAAGCTCTTCAGGTGGAGAGCTGGTTTTCAGAGGAGATGGGCAGTGGGTGAACCATGGTTCAGGTGAAGACTCTGTGGTTGGACTGTAGGGGATCATTGTTCCCCCTCCAGAGCCAGGCATCTCTGCCCAGAAAGGTCTGCAGCCATCCGTGTCAGGAGTGAGGAGTCAGAACCTGCCTTCCCAGCTAAGGTTACTGCCCTCTTTGTGTTTGTGATCTCAGACTTGAGGTATTTCAGTGTAGAGACTTTACATGTTTAGCGGTGGCATCTCCATGGGCACTCTGGATAGAAAGGCAGGTGACAAGCTTCTCAACAGGGACAGTTCTCATACCAGCAGAGGTGGCTGATGGGAGACATGGTTCTTGAGCCTGGCCTAGGGAGCTGACTCAGTGGTGGGAGACAGCCAAGCCAAGGAATTCAGTGTCAGAGGGATGGAGAACCACATAACCTAGTATGTTACCCGATGTCCAGCTTTCCCACCCTTTTACAGGTTGGGATACAGGTTGCAAGTTGGAAGTGCATGTGGTACCAAAAGGAAGAGTGCTCCGACAGTCCTGGTTTTCTCCTCGGGGAAAACTGGTAGGGCCCTCCTGGTTTCCACCTCTGGGCACATGTACTCTTCTTAGAAGGCTGATTGGTTTTTTTCTGAGGCAAAGTCTTATGTAGCTCAGATCAGTAGGCAGCCAAGGCTGGCTTTGAATTCTTAACCTTCCTGCTTCAGCCTCCCAGGTTACGGGCATGCACAGCCATGCCTGACTTTTCACAGTTACTTATTCACTGGGGGAGAGTACCTGCCACAGCACTTGTGTGGAGGGTGGGGGATGACTTGAGGGAGTCGGTTCTCTCTTTCCATCATGTGGGCTCTGGGAGAATGATACCGGTTGTCAAGCTTGGCTAGATAGAGCCTTTACCCACTGAGCTATCTTACCAGCTCCTTTTCATAGATTTTTAAGGGTCCTATGTCCAGTAACACTGGCCTATGAACCTCTTAAACCTCTTGTGAGTTGGGATTGGTTTTTGTGTTCGGCATTAGCATACCATGTCTGCCACAACTTTCATGGCTAGTAAGTTCTGTCAAATGTGTGGGTGGATGGATAGATGGATAGATGGATGGATGGGGACAGTCTGGAAGGAGTGGAAGAAATAGATTGAAACAGTTGAGGTGAGATGCCCCTGCGCACTGGCTGATGAAATTTAACCCAGGGAGGGAGGGGCTTGGGCTGCAAGTATTATTTAAAAACTGCCTGCTGCAGAACAAGTTAACTCCTTGTTTTCACAAGAACAGACCCAGTTTATACCAGCAACTGAGCCTGAGTATGACAGGTCCAGTGCCCACCGTTCAAAACATGGACATTGGACACGGTCATTTGTATTGTGGGCAGAGAGAGTCACAAGTCCCTATTGAAAATACCTATTTCCTTTTCCTGGGGAATTAAAGTCTCCAGTAGCTTTATGCCATTGTAAAGGAAAGCAGTTAATAAATGGAGACTGTGGTAAACAGCTGTGGTCTCTTTACTGCTTGCTATAGACAAGGGACAGGAGCAAGCAGCTAGCTAGCTCAGTAACTCTCTGAAACTGGTATCTTTTGCAAATGTGAAAGCCAGAGCTCAAAGGGGCCAGTATTGCAAAAGACCATGCCACAGGGACCTGGGTGGGATCCAGCATGTCTGCTTTGACAGCTCGTGCACTTTGCTGGATGTCAGCCATGCCAGGAAACCATCAGCCTTTTCTAAGGTTGTTTATGAACACCCCAGAATCCAGCTGAGAATTCTCTTATTGTGTCTCTGAGAATCATGGCCTGCTTAATCCCGACTCTACCTCCGGTAATGAAAGTAGATGCTCCAGGTCACATTGATCTGAAATTCTTAAGAATAAAGAAGAGTGCTTGATGTGTTCTCGCAGGCAAAGCTTACTGGACATTTATTTAATGCAGATATGTTTCATGTAACCTGGCATAAACAACTACTTGGGTCTCCATGGAGGATCAGAGTTCTTCCAAGTCTTTCCAAGACCCGGTGGTCACTAGCTGTGATGTGCTAATGCTGCTTCAGTGTTGGTGTTGGTGAAGGGCTGTAGCTCTAGGGCCAGCCCTTCAGAACATAGCATTGCTGCCTCAGGATCAGCCCAGTCAGCTTGGGATGGTGACGGAGGAGGAAAGAGCCAGTGTTAGATATACACGTTTCAGTTGCACTCTCGTGCATGTTTACTGAGTGTACGTTATGTTGGAGCTAAAGAGTATGGTGTGATCATGGGTTTTATTGTTGGGTCTTGAGCTATATCCAGACATTTCCACAGGGAACTTGAATCCCCAAAGAGGAGAGATTTATGTCTTTGTTTTGAAATGACCCCTCCCCCCCGTAATAAAGCATGAAAAGTTAAACTTTTTGTATACAAATAGGGGTGGAGGCACATTGAGATGATGCCTCAGTGGGTAAAGCGCTTGCTGTGCAAGCACCCAAGTCTGGATTCCCAGCCCATATGCAAAATTAGCCGCATGGGTCTGGAACCCCAGTGCTGGGCTATAGAGACAGGAGGATTCTGTAGGCTCTCTGGCCAGACAGTCAGGTCATATTAGTGTGGCCCATATTCAATAAAAGATCCTGCCTCAAAAAATAAGGCAGAGCCATAGAAGAAGGCACCTTTGGTGGATTTATGGACTCATGCATGCACATTAGGAACACATGCCTATACACAAATTACTCATCTCGTGCATTTATGTCTTAGGTGTAGCTCCATGATGGAATGAATGTTCACCATGTTTGTGCAAAGCTCTGGGTTCAACCCCAGGACCCAAAACAAAAAAGTTCCTCTGCCCACTCAGCCCTTCATTCAAACACTTCCCCATTGTTTCCTGGCAGCAATGGAGATAACTGTTTAGGAAAGGGCCAGGCTTTTCGGTAATTCTCTGAAATCTGCCCCTTCACTCTGTAGCTTGCTTCCCTGACAGGTTCTGGTGGCCAGGTGCTGTTAATCCAGGTCAAGATGAAGAAAATGCACTTTTGTCAATTCCCCGGGCATCTAGCAGACCAGCCGGGCCTCAGGTATTCCAGATATGAGCGACGTGCTGTTGCGCAGGCTCCATGCATTGCTAGCTAGGAGATACAGAGGCCTGCCTGCCCTGAGCCCTTTGTTCTCCTGCTTGAAAGCAGTTAATTAGCAACTGTCTCCATAGCAACTACCTCATAGTCCAAAAACATTGTCTAGTTTTTCAGTTTAGCTTATCACACTGTTTACCTGAAGGGCTTTTCAGTGCTCTGAGTCTCATTTGAGTTGGCACCGTGCCTGTTGGGGAAGTGAATTGTCAAGAAAGAAAAAACACCACAGTAGCCAGGAGCCAAGCAGCCTTCTGACCAGGGCCATCCTGGGTGCTGGTTGTGTAGAAAACAAAAGTTGCTTAGGCCTAATCTTTTTACCTATATTTTTCTGCTTGGCAGAAAACTGCTGTCCTTGCCCGCCTGCCCCTGAATCCGGAGGCTGCTTTCTCCCCCTTTCCTGAAAGGCTTTCTAATTTTGCTCACATTCCCTGTTTATGGTAAAATTCCCATTATCACTCATCCTGAAACCCCAGGTGTTCTCAGCCACAGAACAGGGGGAAATTTCTTCCTCCTGAGGGCATTTCTGAAGGCCCTGGGATGGTGGGTTTAGAAATGTGTGTGCGAATTTAGAACCACTCTGTTTCTCCATCCTCACGAGAAAGAACCCCTCTTTCCTGCCTCCGGTAGCTTAGGTGGGCCGTGTTTAAGACCAGGCAACTTCAGGTGGCTTTGAGTAAAACAGGAAGGAGAATTATGGCTTTTCATAAGCCACAAAAATGATAATACTTTTCATAGCTTTTGTTGATTGAGTGCTGTGTGTGGCCCACCTGATAAAACGAGGTGGGAGGTGTGTAGGGAGGAAGGCTCCGTCCTGCGAGCCTCTGTGTACCTCACAGACACTGAACAAGTCTTCATGGAACTGGCTCTCCTGGGCTGCTCCTGGTGACCCAGTAGTTTGGCCCCATACTCACTGGTGCTCCACGGGGTTGTTGGTGGGTTTAGTCTGTGTACAGTAGATTGTAGTGTGCTGCACGCCTTTGTTAAGAAAGCAGGATAGAGGGGCTGGAGAGATGGCTCAGAAGTTAAGAGCACTTGTTGCTCTTTCAGAGGACCTGGGTTCAGTTCTGACAACCCCAGTTTCAGGGGGATCCAACTCCTTCTCTTCTTTCAGGCAAAACACTCATACACATGAGATAAAATGAATCTTAAGATGTTATACAAAGCTCGATGGAATTGGGTGGTGTGTATACAGTGTGGTATTGCTTAAGCTGGGTCTAGGGGGAAAACCATGAAGCCTACCCTTTCTGCAAGCTTTCCCAGAGCCCCGTGTTAGCAGAGAACAATATGCTTGGCCTTGGCTGGAGGTTCTAGCAGGGGAGTAGTAGCTTGGAATACCCTTGAGGGTAGGAAGGTACTCCTTTGTCTGGAAAGATGGTTCACTTCAGTGGATAGCCTCTGGAGGGACAAATGCCAAGCAATGAGTGTTGGCATCAGGACCGCCAAACCAGTGATGTCACACCTAGGCAACAGTGTGACCCCCCCTTCTAATTAACTCCCCATGTGGAACTGTTTGTCCTGGTGTGGTTTCTGGAGCCGCCAACCATCCCCGCCGATCATAATGCCACTCATATCCACCCAGATCCTTTTTATTACAACATTGGTGCCGTCTAGACTCTGGGACTTTCAAGGCAGGTTGCTGCAGGGTCTGGGTGGGGCCCAGGTCACTACCTTGAGCAACCTAGAGGACTGACACCACGTGGACTGCTGCTACCGCCATCAAGCCGCTGATACACCACGAAGACTTCTTCCGCTGGCACCTGCTCTCCTCCACCTCTGCCGCTGTGCCACTGCCAGACTCACAATGGCGCCATACCAAACAAACAGTTCCATGCCTCCTGCTATCTGACTGTGCTTGGTAAGGAGTTTCTCCAATCGGTGGGAGGACCCTGGATGCTCAGATAGTGTCTGGCCAACTCTTTCTGGGCTGAGGGGTTGGCGTTTCACTGCCCCAGTCCCTATGACTGGCCTCCTAGCTGACCTGCGAGTTAGGACCTAGCCCTTGGGTGTCCTCCCCTCTCTAAAGCAGTTTATAACCCCCACCCTCCACCCCCTCAGCCGTTAAAAATCCTAGTACTAGGTTGAATTGCTTTCTGGCAATTTCTGGGAAATTGCCAGCCACAGCTCCTAGGATTCTTGTGACGACTTGAATTTCTAGCTTAGCTGTCCTTTGGTTACTGAACTTATTCTCTGGGACGCCAGCACGAATAGTTCAGTAACATCCCCCAACACCCAATGGGCACTAAATGGTCTTCCAACAGACCTCCAGGCACCCCACTGGGATGTCACCTGGCAAACCTCAAATCTCTTAAATTAGCGCCTGATACACCTCTGCAATAAGGTTTGGACTCAGTACTCTTTAGAAAATAGTTCCAAATGGCCAGCTAATGGCACGTTAGACGCGATCATTTTAAAAGATCTCCATACATACTGCCAGCAGTCCGGTAAATGGAAGGAAATCCCATACATCCAAGCTTTCATATATCTTTGCTCTCAGCCCTCTATGTGTTCTTCTTGTTCTCCATCCCAGCTTCTCTTAGCCATGAAACCTATTCATCTGACACTAGATGACTCCACAACCCTAGACCCAGCTAACGAACCTCCTCCCTTCTGCTGCAGACCTGCTTCCACGTTGCCTAAAACCCAAACTGCTGCCTCAGTTTCTCCTTCTCACCAGGTTACCCCAGGGCCTACTAGCACGACCTCTCCAGACTCCTCCCCTCCTTCTGTGCCAGCTACGGGTTGCTCCAATCGCCTTGCATTGGCGCCGAACTTCACCCCATCACGCATTCTAAGGCCACAGCCAAACCCTCAATTCCTTCTTCTCCAGAGATACCTGGCCCAGCACCAGTCCTTCCTCTAAGGGAAGTGGCTGGAGTTGATGGTCTGGTCAGAGTACATGTCTCATTCTAGCTGAGTGAACTTTCTCAAATAGAAAAAAGACTGAATGGACAAAACAAGGTATCTCTGAACCCAAGAAATCTCCCCGGAGACCATGCAGATGGCCATTTACTCAGGGTGGCAAAGGAGTAGCTCCGAGCTCAAAAACTCTCCCCTTAGTCCATGCGGATGGGTTACTCTGACTAGTGGGAATGGCGTCTTACTGGTTAGCGAGCGTGGATCTCTCATGGTAGCTGAAGTGGGATGTAAACCTGCAGAGTTTCTAATCCTAGTCATGGTACCAATGATGTGTTTATAAAAATGATAAAGACATATATTGTATGGGTGTAGGGGGAGGTAGGGTGTGGGGGAAGGGGGTGTCTCAGCGGGCCCATGCTGAGGCATCCCTTTCCTCTGAGGGACCAGAAACACTCGAAGGTATAGTATAGAATAGAGTTTATTCAGGGCATGGGGGAGGGGAGTTAAGAGGGTAGTAGAGGGAGAGAGTAGAGAAGTGGAGAGACTGGCCATGGCCACGTGGCGGGGGCGGGGCGGGGAAGGAATGGGGGGAGAGGCAAGAGATAAGAGAGAGAGGAGGGGCAAGCAGACCCTTTTAAAGTGGGCCCGGCCCACCTGGCAGTTGCCAGGCAACTGTAGGGAGGAGCATACCTAGCTGTTGCCAGGTAGCTATGAGGTGGAGTTGAGACAGAATGCTAACAATGAGGATGGGAGGAAGCACCCACCTAGCTTGTCAGATCAGGTGACTCACTCCTGGGCCTGTGTACCAAGGACATGACCTGGGTACAGGTGTTGCATGCCTCTCAACCCTCAAATCTAAGAATAGATGTTCTTTTGAGGACTCCCACCAGATTGTGCTAAAATCAATTTTTCATCAAAACAAAGACCATCCTCTGATGTCTCCCTCCCTCGATTCTTTACATTCTTCTCCCTCCATCTTACTATATAGCTCGGGATGGTTAGGAACTTGGTCTGTAACCGGGCTGGTCTTGAACTGACAAATCTCTGACTCTGCCTCCTAACAATAACGATTCTTTTTGGGAACCTGAAGGAGACAGTGCTTGTGCCTTAGCTTGTATTCCAAGGCTTTAAATTCAGTTCTATGGCCCATTCATGAGTATATAAATGCCTTTAAACATGGGCTGAAAAGCCTGGCTTTTCCCTAGTGGAGATCTCTCATACCCAGCATAGGCTCATTAAAACCCGGCCATTCCAGGCAAGCTGTCTTCTTTTCTTTGAGAAGCATATTAAGCAGAAACTGAGGTTAATGTAGTAAACAAGACATTTGATATGATTTAATCATGCCTCCTTGTTAAAAATAGACACATTTTTTGGGCTGAATGCAGAGTCTGATCTGAATTGCAGCTGGTTAGGACTCAGGGGAGAGAGCAGGTGAGGAAGTAGGAGAGCTGTTTTTGGGGTGACCATACTGTTTTCTTTAATGCCTGTCACTCGAGTAGCGTCTTGAGTTTGTTCCTCTGTACTTGACTCAGAATGCAGAAAGAAGTCTGCCAGTGCTGCAAGAGTGGTCTCGTCTAAGGAAGGATGGTCTAGATGTCCAGGTATAATGCAACCATGAACACCAGACTCAGTAGCCCAGTGGTTCATACACATTGCTCCTGCAGAACTGAACCTCATCTCAGGCTACATAGCTGGAGGAGAGGATGCCTTCCATTGACTGACAAATGGAGTTTGGTATGCTCTCCTTTATGTCCTTGGTACCTAGGCCCAGTTACTTCTGAATGTGTTGGGCATACATGAGGAGGCAAAAGGAAGATGCTTAAATTACAGTGTTTCTTCAGAGGACAGCTCAAAGAACCAACTTTGTATTAGTTACTTGACTCTTGGTGTGTTATGCCATAATTATTTAATTCCTTTTTTACTCTAAAAGTAAAGATGATGTGATGTATTCTAGTGATTATAAAAGCACTATTAAAAGAAAACAAGATTCCAGCTACCTCTGATGTAGACTCACTGAAGTTGGGGCTCTAGTTCTTTGCACAGCTTGGTGTCTTTTCATTTGCCAAATGATTGCTCTTCATATGGGTACGTCTTAGTACCAGTGATAAACTGGTAGGACCTCTTTCCCATGCAGCATGGTTTAAAGACGGCACACGGAGGTTCTGCGATTGAGACTGTTAACAGAACCATGATTAGAGAAAGATTGGTAGGCACAGAAACCTGTTGGAAGCATTGATTGGTACACCTTGTACCTTCTTGAGTATTGATCTATTTAAATCAAGTTAGTTTTATAGTTCACTTATTGCTATTCTAGGCTGATTAGGTGGTCTCAGGAAGTTTCTTTTCTTTTCTTTTTTTTTTTTTTGTTTTTGTTTTTGTTTTTGTTTTTGTTTTTTCAAGACCGGGTTTCTCTTTATAGCCCAGCTGTCCTGGAACTCACTCTGTAGACCAGGCTGGCCTCGAACTCAGAAATCCACCTGCCTCTGCCTCCCGAGTGCTGGGATTAAAGGCGTGCACCACCACTTTAGGAAGTTTCTTTTATTTATTTCTTACTCTAGAATTGTTGAGGGTATTTATTTATTTAATTTCATGGATTGTTTAAAAGTTTGTGTAGGGATGTTATTAGTCCAGTTAAGATGTTAGTGCTCTTGTTGGAATGGGATCAGACCTGGTCCCTAGTATTCAGGGGCTGACTCACTAGGTCCTCTGGACTACTTATACTGTGCACATGGCGGTGAGACTAGTTAAGCTTCAGGATGCTGACCTTCTTGAGCCCTAGAAGTATGGAAAAGTTTGGGGACAGAAATCCTGGTATCTTGTCCTATGTCCCTGGTTTAAAATGTGAAAGAGAGGATCTTGCTGACCCCAAAAGTCACTGAATCACCATAAGAGGAGTATGGCTAAATAACCATTTAGCAGCTAGCCCTTCTGTTCAGGTCTTAGCATTGTTCTGAAAGTATGTAAAATCACAGCCAGCACTCCATGAAGACTCCAGGGTTGACCATGTGGTTGCCACCATTCATTTAGATTTGAAGACTGTGCTAGGGCTCTCTAGAGTCACAGAACTTATGGAATGTCTCTAAATATTAAGGTAAATTATTGGAATGACTTGTAGTCTGCAGTCCAACTAACCCAACAATGGGCAGCTCTGAATGGGAAGTCCAATAATCTACTAGTTGCTCAGTCCCACGAGGCTGGATGTTTCCACTGGTCTTCTGTATAAGCTGGAATCCTGAAGAAGTATGGTCCAACAGATGTGCTGGCAAGGGAGTGTAACTTGCTATGTCCCAGGCTAACTTTGAACTCAGAGATCTGCCTGCTTCTGTCTCCTGGGATTAAAGGCGTGTACCACCTTAGCTGGGCCTAAGCTTTTCCTGGCCACTATGTCTCAAGATCTGGATCACAGATGTGCCCTCCATTTCTGGATTGTAGTTTACTCGAGATGTTGTCAAGTAGACAACTGGGAATCGTACACTACTCCACCATTACTTCAGTCTGAGTGTTCAGTGGCACATGTGCAGCCACCATCTGGTAGTTTGAGTTCGCTGTTCATCTTCAGTTTCTGGACCCACAGACATGTGCTATGTAATCCCCACAACTCTGAAATTGCATATAAAAATTGCAGGATGCACCAAACAGTCAAATGAATTAGTAGGTTGGCTCTCACAGCAAAATCCTGAAGCTGCTTTTGGTGTGTGGGAGATTGACAAACTCTTAAACTATGTGGGTTACAGTGAGAACCAAATGAAACACTCTCTGTGCAGAAGCAAATCACATTGCAGGGTTTTGGGTTTTTTTGTTTTTGTTTTGTTTTTTTGTTTGTTTGTTTTTTTAATAAAGATGTGAAAAATGTAGCGAAACTGCACAGTCAATAGATGTTCTGCTAATTTTAACCATAAAAGCTCCAAGTATCAAAACATACTCTTCTTGGAAGTGGTAATGTTTGTGTGCATATTGAGTTGATGTGTTGTAGAGGCTGTCCTCTGAGTTTAACAGCTAGACCAGCTGAGATGACTTTCAAGGAACCTTTTAGAGTGGACCTGCTGACTGTTGGCCTTCCCCTACAGAAGAAGGATTGGGGATGGTCATTGTCCCCTCACCTGAGACCCCAGCCATTTATGTGTGATTTTGGGAATGGTAATTGTCCTCTTACCTAAGATTCTAGTTGTTCATGTGTGATTCTGCTCTGATTACATGTAGCCTCTTGGCCAGGTACCTGTGTGTGTATGTGTGTGTGTGTGTGTGTGTGTATAGTGTGGAAGATCAACTGATGGGCTTCGTCTGTGCAGTTATGGGGACATCATCATCTATGCTGGAGAGTGACTTCATGGTGCAGCCTCTTTTTCTCCCTGCATCGACCTGCGGTTCTTTTTTAAAGCTCAGTTTCTTAGCTTTCTGCAGGAGCTGGGATGGGACAAGACTCACTCACTGTCTGGATGTTCTTTGCATGACCTTTGACCATAGATGTCTCAGCCTGTGTCTCTGAAGGAACTTCTTGTCATAATGCCTGGCCCCGAAATGAATTCTTTGGGCTGCTGTCCATTCTTCTTCTAGTGACAGCTACCCTTCTTTCTTTAGCTGGGGAAGCTGTTTTTGCCAGCCTGGAGGCTGATAGGCATTTGTGCAGAGGTAACTGGAAGGTGCTAGGTGTCCCCCAGCTCTGCAGGACATGTACAGAAGCCTCTGCAGCCCCCATTTTTTCCCTCTGCTTACTCAAAGCACTCAGGCCAGCCCCTTCTGTGTATAGCAGATGATCTGAGTGTCATTGGCCTTACTTGAACTCCAGAGGTAGGTTCCAGTGTACACAGGTCAGACAGCCAGGCCCATGGTGGCTGTTCAGGGAGACACAACAAGAAGAGGATCTGCCTTGCTCTGGCTTCTGACAGAGAAGAATTGTCCCTGATTGGAGTGTGAGGAAGTTAGTCTGCCTCCTGTGGTGGCTGAGTGTGAGGACGGGAAGTCTGTGAGTCTGCAATATGGAAGGTGTGCATGCTTGGTCACTGCTGAAAATGAATCTGGAGGGAGCAAGATTTCTCATGGTACCACAGAAGCTGCTAGACCGTGAGCCTTGTTAGTTAAATGTGTCATTCAACCTCCCTTTCCCCCTCTTCTGCTTGAAAGCCAGTTTCATTACTGTTTTTTGGGGGGGGGGGGGGGGGGGAAGGTCACATGATATGAAGACTCTTTCCATTGGGAACTGAGGGCTTTGCAACAACAGCCTGTACAAATTCTGTGTTGGGACCACATAACTGAGGATGATCCTAAACTCCTGACTGAGTCTGGGGCCAGGGTCTTTCTTTGAATTAAAACATATTCTATCTTATGTCAGAGAGGCCTTCCAAGCAAGAGTCATTTAGATAGGATCCCCGTGGAAAGGCTCACTGGGATTGGTGTGTATCTGTGGGAGTTTATGCTCACTCTGGAGTATCCCTAGATGAATCAAAGATCCCAGCCAGAGCCCATCTTTGCCTAGTTTTTTTTTTTTAAAAAACATGTGCTTCTTTGTTTTGGGGAGGGGAACCCCAATTCTATCGTGTCTCAAGCAGTTGTATAGTGTT
Source organism: Rhynchomys soricoides (assembly GCA_019843965.1). Taxonomy (NCBI): domain Eukaryota; kingdom Metazoa; phylum Chordata; class Mammalia; order Rodentia; family Muridae; genus Rhynchomys; species Rhynchomys soricoides. The sequence continues at coordinate 4,076,271 of JADRCH010000134.1, forward strand.
TTTTGTTGTTTGTCAGGAAGCAGCAATAGGTACTCTCTGCCTGTTTTGCTGTGATGTTGGCTTTCCAGGATGACGCATACCTGTGACTCTCCTGATAATTCCCATAGATCAGATCAGCTTCACACCAGTGAGGACCAAGCTCAGAACTGATGTACATGGGTTGTGAATCAAGAAAACCCCTTCCTGGGTTTGCAGGGACTGTAGGGAAGGACTCCTTTGCTACCACCTACTGAGTGAGTGCTTGGGGACTAGGAGAGCAAAGGGCAGAGATGCTGTGATTACTTGGAAGAGCAGCAGCATCTGATCCCTGCTGGATATTGTCATCAGAATTCCAAAATAGTGACAGTTAAAAGAGCTGCATGTGGCTGCTCAGACTTGGGAGGCAAAGGATCACTGAAGGTTTGAGTCTAGCCTGGTCTGTGCAGGGAGTTCCAGGGCAGCCAGTGGCTACATAGCAAGGCTGTGTCTCAAAAGAAAATAAATCACATAGTGTCTGCTGATCACCAGGAGAAGAAAACATGGACACAGCTTTTAGAATCCCACTGAGCTCATGTCATTAAAAAGGACAGATTATAGGGACAGTAGATAGACTGTTGAATACTGACCCAGTTTATTAAAAAACAAAAAAGCCCTATACACTTTATGGTCATTAGTTTTCTTTCAAATATAGCAGACAGGATGTTAATTCATTAAGTTTATTAAGAGAAATTGGTTAGCCTAAGGTTTTTCTTAAATCCTTATAAGTGTGAAGACACTAGCCATAATGCCACCTCTTAGGAGTTCCAGAATAGCAGGCTAAGTGAGATTTTTTTAACTCAAAAATTAATAATAATAATAATAATAATAATAATAATAATAATAATAATAATGCAATAGAAACCCCAAGGGGGATGTCATTGGCAGTGTGTCTGCACTGAATTAGGGAAGTGGAACTGCTTTTCATCTGGGTTCTGGAGGGCTGAGCTGGAAGTTCCTTCCTTGTAGGTTGCAGGGCAGGCTGTTATCTCTGTTTACTGAGCAGAACCATGCCTTTTGTGAGATTCTGGGCCAGACTGGGCAAAGAAAGGCCCAGTGGAGAGCCAGAGAGGACAGAGCCCGTGTTGAGTAACCAGGGCTCTGCTGGTGACCACTGAGACACCTGCTCTTCGAGTGGGGCAAGTGTTGGTGGGCAGAGTAGCTGGCATCTCAGCTACTCCTGGGGAATGGAATGTTGGTGACCCAGGGTGGCTTGGATCTGGAGGGAGGAGACTGGTCCCAGTGAGGATGCTTGTTGTGCCTGCAGAGCAGGGGGGGGGGGGGGGGGGGGGGGGGTGGGGGGAGGGGGGGGGGTGTACTGCCCTGGAGTTCTAAAACCCATTTCTGGTGAGTGGCGGCAGGCAAGTGAGAGGTGGTGCAACTCTGGGAGGCAGGTTTGTTGTTGTTGTTGCATTTGCTTTTTTTCTTATGTAACTATGAAAATGGCAACTTTCCTTCATCCATGAGGTTCTCTACAGGTGAGGGATGTTCAAGTGAGTCCCGTGGTAAGGTTGGAGGGAAGGGAAGGGAAGGAAGCACTGTGGGGTACACTGTGCCTTCTCTATTGCACCCCACGTTTGTAGCTGGGAGAATAACTGTGTGTGTGTGTGTGTGTGTGTGTTCCTTTAGCCTTCTGTCCATCCCCATCTATTCACACTCATCTGTCTGTCTGTGTCTGTATGTTTCATTTTTTATCCCAAAGGTGCTTTTAATGGGTCCTGTACTGTTGAAGCCATGGACTTTGATTTTTTTTTTTCCATTCAATTCTGGCTTAAACAAAACAAAACAAAAGCCAAATACAAGCTGTGTGAATCTGGGTGAGCTCCCTCGCTTCTCAGAACCTCAGCATGCAGGGTTCATGAACTTTGAGGACTCAGTGAGGTGAAGTCTACCATGCATGTGGCTCAGAGGGGATGCTCTGGGTACACAAGTCCTTCCTGACTAGGTGGAGTGGTGCTGGAGGGTGCACCCTGAACTCACAGTTCAATTTCGAGTTCTCCAGATTCTATTCAGACTTGGCTAGGTTTTGAGTTACTTTAAGGGTGAAAGACAGAAGCCACTGTCCTTCAACGGTCTGGCTCTCCTAGTTGTATCCTGAGGAAGTACTCCTCCACAAAGGGTGTATCTCTCTCTTCACTGGCTTGTGAACACTTGACTACACACAAGCAGGCTGTTCTGGAAACTTCTCTCATTCCCCCTCACCTCCCATTTGTTGCTTGTCCCCCTCACTGGTCACAAGGGCTCACTATGTGGGAGAAGTGACAGTGTAGGTCATTGTGAACACTCTCCATGGATGGAGGATGTTTGGCAGAGGGAGGTGGCTAGAGCGGAGGCCTCTGGGTATCAGAGTGCACAGAGAGTACATCTGAGCGCTTGTCTTAAGTGCATGGTGCCCTGGGCTGCTGGAATTGTACCTTGCTGGTTTCCACCCTTGTTCTTGAGGCAGTTTGTTCTTTGAACTAGATGTATACACAGTGCCTTGATAGGTAGTTGAGTGTGCAGAGGGTACTCTGGCCTGCACTAAAGAGGTACAGTTGGAATTTTTGACACCTCCCTGCCCACCCCAAGTCCCCAGTCGCTGCTAGCTAGCCAGAAAAAATAACATGGAAGGAAACTCTGAGCCTGGATTGGGAGAGCATCTGTGGGCTTTAGGGAACCTGTTAAAAATGCCAGGACTAGGCAGGCCCAAGTGTCATGGAGGGAAAGATCAGCTTGAAGAGGAATTTAGGAATCAATAAAGAGCCCAATAGCTGTGGAGAGTCTCCGTCCTGGTGCTCTCAATCCCAAACATCAGGGGTAGTGGAGACGGGAGGTGTGACCTAAAGCACAACACCCTCAGTCTCAGAGCTTGTCTGTCTGTCTGTCCGTCCGTCCGTCCGTCCGTCCCCTCCTCCGTGCGCGTGCACATGCGTGTGTGTGTGTGTGTGTGTGTGTGTGTGTGTGTGTAATCAGGAGAGGTTGATTGGGTCTATGTCTGCCTCTGTCTGTCTGTGGCAAGGAGGGGCAAGGCTTATGCGTGTTCCTTTCAGTCCTCTCTGGAGAGGCACCTGGTGCAGAACTGGGCCCCCTAATGGTTGCTGACTAAGTGCTTAATGGAGATGCAGCTGCTGATAAGCCATTGAAAAGGGATGCAGGCCGGCTTGGCAACATCAAAGCAAGTTTTGTTTGTAGATTAGGGTAGGTTTCTTTCTGTGGCTCTAGAGGCCTTTCTCCAAGTTGCAGAGAAGATGATTTTGAAAGAGAGGCTGGTTTCCGTCCATCATTCAGGAGGCTGCCAGGTCTGGGGAGCCTTTGTTTCTTTGGGATGGCTACATCCTGTCTTCATTTGTGTGTGGAATGGGGAGGGCTTCCAGTGCCCCTTCCTCTGGGGTTTCTGTTTGGTTTGGTTTTCTTTTTTTTCAGTCCATAGCTAAGCATGGCAACAGACTCCCGCGGTCTTAAAACCAGGAGACTAAGACAGGAGGACAGCAAGCTCATGACCAGCCTCCACAGCAAAAAGAGACCCTGTCTTCAAGTGATAACTTTCCATCCATACTTCATTGTAGGGCGTTTGAAATAATTTAAACAGTGTAGTTATTCATAGAGGATGGCGATGGAGAGGTGGCTCAGTGGTTAAGAGCAGGTGCTGCTCCTGCAGAGGGCCCAGGTGTGGTTCCCAGCACTTGTGGTAAAGATCATAATTTCCTGTTACTCTGGCTCCAGAGTGAGCTGATGCCAGCTGTTTGGTGTCTCTGACCTCTGCAGTCACCTGCACTTGTGTGAGCATTCAGACACAGGCTCACACAGGCACATATACACACACAACACAGGGCAAAAAAAAAGAAAGAAAAGAAAAGAAAAAAAAAAAGTAAAAATAAATACTTTAAATTGGAAGTGGGTCCAGAAATACAACCAAACCAGGACCCAACAGTGTTCTCCCATGGTTGTGTGTGCCATGACTGTGTTCCTCAATACTGGGCACCAGTTTGATGCTGCATCTCTGAAACTAGTTTCAGGTTAAAAATTCAGCCAAAAGTAGCCAAGTAATTCCAATGATTGGGGGACTTGTACACTGATTTGTAATATATTCAGAAGCATTAGGTAGGGACTAGATGGTTTTTAGAATTAGGTATGTCTCTTGTATGTTTTCAGAACCTCGGTGGAAACTACACTTTTCTTGTGTATTTTTTAGCCCTGGGGTGTGTAGGGCAGCAGGCACTGGCTGCAAGAAATCCATGGAAGTTGTTGACTGCCTTACAGATCAATGAATTCCTTCCTGGCATGGCCCTGGCTCAGGAGGAAGCGGAAAGGCTGGCCTTTTTCTGTTGCCTACTAGTTGCTGTGCTTTAGGTTTTGATTGGCTCCTGATTGAGATCTTCAGAGTTTTAGAGCACAGTGGGTTCTTAGGAACCGGGCAGGGCTTCTGTTGAGGTGGGGCAGACTGGGGGACACCGGGTCTTCTGTTCTCTGGTGGTAAGCTACTGAGAATTTGCCATGCTTGCCATTGGCAAATTCTTAATGTCTTTGTTTCACATGGGGTTTAGTTCCACATGGGGACAGGCAGACTGCTGGCCCTTTCACCCCTGGTTTTCTTTTCATGGTCTTCCTGGTCATAGTCCCATTGTGCCACCAGTAAGTCCTTGAATGATTTTACAGAAGCATCCTGAGAATGTCTGTCTTAAACATGGCTCAGTTTTCAGGATACCTGAGTCAAGATCATCTGCCCTTTACCCGGGATCCCCTTTTCTTCTGCACACTTCTTTTCTGGGGACCCCAAGGTTACTCCACTAACAGTTAAATCTCCTCACCTCCTCTGAGTAATTGAAAGCATTTGTCTGTATATTCTGGCCCTAATCTGGGAGCTCAAGAAGAGGCCATTTGGACAATTTTTAAAAATCTATTGGGGCAGCTTAAGAGGAAGCATTGACCTTCTGCATGTGAGGCGCTGAGCACAGAAGGGAGAATGCACACCCTGTGGCTGTTGGTTCACCACATCTGTGCACATCTTCCCAGTCAGCAAAGGGTGGTGAGCAAAGGTCATGATGGGTGACTGTAGGGCAGCCAGCCACAGACTGTGGCGGCAGCAGCAGAATGAGAAAGGAGAAGATGCAGAGCTGGCAGTGTCCCTTCCTTGTGGTCCCACCTTCCCTATTTCCTTGATGCCTTCTGTGGCTGCCTGGCCAGTATGTATGGCCACAGGCTTGCTGGATTGGTTATTTCTGTGACTGATGAGCTATTTCCCCAAATCTGTGTGAGGTGTATGTAGGCGACAAGCTGAAAGAGAAGCTCATACACATTCACTACTGGCTGGATCAGCACCTGGGGCTGGGCACTGCTTTGGATTACACCATCTAGGAAATGGGGTTCCTTCAGTCCCTGGGCTGTGAGGACTGAATCATATACCCTGGTGTGTATGTATGTATGTGTGTGTGTGTGTGTGTGTGTGTGTGTGTGTGTGTGTGTGTATGTGTGTGTGTGTGTGTGTGTGTGTGTGTATATATATATATATATATATATATATATATACCCAATCATATACCCTTGGTATCTCACCTGTTCAAAATTAGTGCGTGTCAGGCATGGTAGCACATGCCTGTAATCTTGCCAGGAACATGGAGGCAGGAAGATTGTGAGTCTGAGGCCAGCCTGGGCTGCATATCGGGACCTTATCCCAGAAAACCCAAACAAACAAAACTAGTGAAGCCAAAGTTTACAGTAAGCCGGAACAAAAGAAGTTCAGAGAAGCAACTGGGAATCCCTCCTTAAATTAGCACATCTTACTTCAGAGGGAGGTGTGGATAGACATATCCTGGTTGACATAAGAGGAATAAATAGCCAGTGTTTGGGATATTTCTTTCCTGTTCTTGTTTATGGAGAGAAACTGGCATAGACCTAATAACCAACTTGTTGATCTGTTGGGCCCTATTTCAATCTTCCTGGCAGATGCAAACATCTTCCATCTTTGTGAACACTGTGTTCACCCATCTGTCACATATAATGTGTTTTTTGCCTGTGAGTTCCAACCTCTTCAGAACTGTCGGCTTCATCATTGGAGTGCCATCCAGCAATGAGATCCCAGTGCCCCCAAATGAATTATGAAAAGCTTTTCATAGTAATATAATCGATCCACTGTTGGCCACACTTATTAAAAAAAAAAAAATCAGTGTATCATGTTAATATTTCATGAATGCCCACGTTGCCAACTTCTTGCAATGGGACTCAACTATAAAGAATGGTAATTGTTTCCCAATAGTGGAGCACATGGACAGAGTGCCAGGAAAAGAGAGTTTGGGGTTGACTTTAAAGTTAGAAGTGCAGTTGGGCCATTGAGAAACAATCCTCTGACTCATGTCAGATTGTTATAATTATTTAATGCCCACAATACAGCCTTGTCCCCACTGATTTATACTGGAGAGGTTTCTTACCCACACATTGTGGTTATTAGCTGCAAAGAAAGCAGCATTTGTTTATAATGACACAGGGTATATCAGTTCAGCAAAGAAAACACTACAGATTCTGTCCTAGGAAGAAGGCAGGAATTTGGCAGGCAACCTATAGGAAATTAGAAGACACGTTCTCATTATTTCTCATAACATGTGGGCAGTACCATACAATAGCCATTAAACACCTTTGATTTTTAACCTTTGCCCCAAACTCCTGCCATGGTGAAAGTGCATATCCACTTTCATCCACAGAGTACACAGCGCCCAGCTGCAGTGTTCAGGGTCCCACTTCTCCCTTAGAGACTCTGTATTTTTAGTGTTGTATCCTGCTCCTCTTAAGCTTGTGGCCACTGGCCTTGTCTGTGGGCTTTGGAGCTGGGGAAAACAGAGACGTGGGAAAAGTACCTGCTACCCAAGCAATGAAGGACTTACTCAGATCCCTAGAACCCAGGGAATGCCTTCTAGAGCCCCAGCAGTGGCATGAGGAAACGGGGATCCCTGGGGGCCTCACTGACTGACCAGGCAGTCTAGTTAGTTGAAAGAGAGGGGTCCGGTCCGGTGAGATCTTGTCTCTAATAATAAGGTGGAGAAACCATTGAAGGAGCAAGTTATCCCGACCCCAGTCAGTACCATCTAACACGTGGATGGTTCTGACATTCCACACCCCTTTAAACTCTTCCAGAGATGAAAGAATTGAGGTAAAGCTTTAGGGTGTCCTGGAGATACAGCAGCCTCCGAGGTAAATGGTATCACTTAGAATCTTGACTCAAGGTATCCAGCTTCTTGGGTATGTAAGCCCTTTGTGTTGGAGAGGTCTAGTAACATCTGGCCCCATAGAGTTGCCCTCCTGTGTGGACTCCCCACCATCATTGCCTGAGCTGTCAAAGGAGATTCATTATCCATGTGTTTCTCAAGCTTAGAGAGCAGGGAGGAGACATGGAACCAGAGGAGTGTGAAATATCCCCAGGGGGCACTCACAAGCTGGGGTGTGCAGATGCCATTTAGAATTGCACCGGAAATTCTTGTAATCTTTATCAGCTCAGTGGTGAAATGAGAAAGCCCGTATGACTCAGCTGAACGCTGACTTGGGACTGACGTGAAGCAACTGAGTCCTCTCAGGTTTTAGGAGAGGACGTGTGGGAAGCAGGCACACAGGCTATGGGTGGGCTCCAGGCCCCTTCCAGGCTTTTGTTGCTGTTCTTTGGATCACAGGAAGTCTGGGGGCTTTGTAGGTCTATGGATACCTACAAGGTTACCTGAGGTTTTCTAGAGAACAGAGAACATGAACTTTGACACTGACATAGCCATGGATAACCTGGGGTAGCATTTGCCTAAGATGAAGACTTTGTGTGCCGTGCAGGTGGAGAGCTGGTGAAAGCCAGGCTTGTATTTCCCGGGGACAGGATGGCTGCATGGTGGTGGCGACATTGCTGGTACTTAGGGGGTTTAACATTTAAAAAACAATTAGTTACATATATGGATATTTTCTTTTCCCTTCCTTTCAGTCCCCTCCATCCCCCCCCCCCCCCCCCCCCCCCCCCCCGTTATCTCCCTCCTCTGTTCCTGTGCTGGGGATCGCATAGTGGACAAGTGCCCTGTCGGATGTCCCCAGCCCTGTAATCCTTCATTTAAACATTACGCTCTTTTCTCTTATCTTAGGTCTGTGTGTTAGAGGAGAATGAAACCCTAAAGGAGTAGCTTTACTTTGTAATCCGTTGGGTTAGTTTTACAGCATTGGACTTAATGAGTCAAGACTGCCCCACAGACAAGGAAGTGGCTTGCTTTTACTGTTTCTTGACCACTAACACGTTTTCCTTGCTCTGATGGTAGTTTCTTGAGGGGAATGACAGCTTCTCACCCTTACTGTTACTAGAGGTAAAAGGACCCAGTGAGCCAGTTACTAGGAGCTCAGTCCCGTGTAGTCAGAGAAGGGGGTGAATCGGCTGAGGAGTCATGGTGACAGCTCATGAAGGATGCTGTATGCCACCCCATATAAAGTCCTTCAGCAGTGCAAAGCCTCGGGACAAAGGGCTCAAGAGGAAAAATATGGTGGTGGATGTGTCATGGTCCAGGTTGAATGCCATATGCTCAAGGCTCTCGCCTGACAATAATTTCATTCAGTCCCTCAGACGACGTTGCCGTCGGGGGGTGGGGGGGGAGCAGGCTCTTCATGGCACCCTTATGGTTCTGTGTCACCCCCACTCTGTTCACCCACAGGCATCTAGAGCTCTGGTCTAATAGCACTTTGTCTTGTGAGAAGAAAGACACAGTTGTATGTCCTTCCCTCCTATCCCACTCCCCAAGCGTCCTCCTTCTCATCCAGACCATGATCTCAGAGCTTTACAAGTCAGACATGTCACGGAGCTGTTTGGAAGCAGTTGTCTCCATTAGTGATGAGATCGCAACACCCTAAAAGAGGGCTTTGGAGTTAGAACTCGCAGGGCTATTAGACATGCTTGGCTTGAGAGGGGAAGTGCAATTATAGGAAGGATCAGAACACAGAGTAGTGACTGTTCACAGTCATGGCTGCTCTTCCAGGGAGCCAAGGCTATGGGTGAAGCCCCTTGGTTTGTTTGGGCTGTGGAAACGTGAGTGCTGTCTTCCCTGGCTAACTCTAATCCCTATCATCATGTATCATTGTGCTGTGGACGTACACACATGAACTTAAGTCAGCACCAGCAGTTTCAAGGTGACAAGAATTGTACTGCAGACCAGGTAGGATCAGAAAGTCTAGTGTCTAGTGTATGCAGTTCTAGCTGCTTCTCTTCCAGATACTGGCTGTTGGCAGAGGAAGGGCTGAAGGAGACAGAGCAAGTGCAGCCCTTGTTGTGTGTGCCCTGTTCCTTCCTACCTGGCTTGTTTGCCCCTACCTTGGCATCGAGGAAATAGTGGTACAGCTGGTCATCTGTGTCCTGGGTTCTTCAAACACCCAAGCACCCCCAGACTTATTCAGGAAAAAGAGCTTGTGACAGTTTACCTTGTATTTACACCATACTTGGCATTGTTCGTGATCTAGGGGCCATTTAAATTGTAGGAGGTATTTCGGATTGCTTGCATATATGACACCATTCTGCAGAAGAAATGTTAGCATTCCGATTTTGGTATCCAGGGTACTCCTGGAACTGGATTTGAACCCGGGCATTCGGGCTTAAGACCCCTTCCTAATTAGTTCCAAATATGCAAGGTGTAATTCCCCTACCTGATCCAGTCTCATTCATTTGACAGCCTGTAAAATGGGATGTCACCACAAGAGGAGCACTTTTTTCCAGTGTGTACTCAGATTGCCCCCTGTGCTTCTTGCTTTTTACTTTCTGTCTTGGTGTGTGTGTGTGTGTGTGTGCGTGTGTGTGTGTGTGTGTGTGTGTGTGCGCGCGCGTGTATATAGGCATATGCATGGGAAGACCAGAGGTAAGATATAGATGGCTATCCCCTAACACTCTCTGCCCTATTGCCTCAAGATAGGATCTGTCACTGAACTGGAAGTCTTTTCGGCTAGGCCAGTGAGCCTTCAGAATCTACCTCTCTCCACTCCCTGATGCTGTGGTTACAGGCATGCCTAGCTTTTTACCTGGGTCCTAGGTACTTAGATTCAGGTCCCTGTGTGTGGGGCAAGCGCTTACTGAGCAATCTACCCAGCTTCACTGTGTGAGGAGCACAGAGGGGAGTAGCTGGGGAGCCATAACGCTTCTTTTCCGGAGACCATGCCTTGTGTTCTCCTATCTCTGCAGCCACAGAGCAGAAGCCTGAGAAATTTCATTTCCCTGCCACTCACCTTGGAGAATGCACCCATTCAAGTCGCGTGGAGCAACTTGAGTTTCGGGAGCGCCCTGGCTCTGTTATCAGTATGGCTGCACAGACAAGATTAGCATCCGTATTAGTAACACCCGGCCTGGAGAACCCTGCAATTATCTCATGATTTTATCTGATGACTGCTCTTTTCAAAGCTTATTGGGGTGATCTTCCGAGCATGCCTGATTACATGTTGTACAGACAAGTGAGCTGAAAAAGCTCTTCAGGACCTAGCCTGGGTTTAATGTGCAGTTTTCACATTTCAAGACAACATTTTTACTAGGTAATTGTCCAGTGATTTTTAAAGAATATATGTCAGGTTTTTTTTGTTATTTTTTTTTCCCTCTTTTCGAAGTTTTCACCCCCTTAGCACATCTCACCTGTGGCAGTAATGACTGGAGAGCTGCTAGGTCGGTTGTCTCTGAGCTTTTTAGAAATTTTTATATATTTTTACTAAATGTGTAGTAATGCTTTGCCTGTACCACGTGCCTACCTGGAGCCGGAGTTATAGACAGTGAGCCACCATATTGATACTGGGAATGAACCCATGTCCTCTGGAAGGACAGCCAGTGTTCTCTTAATCTCTGAACCTCTTTAGGAACTATCTAATGGCAAAAAAAAACCTTTGAGCACTTGGTGGTGGGGCAAGGAAAGTTCTGAGTACCCACCGGCGGTGTCACTGGGGCAGGTTACTAGGTCTCTTGAGCCTGGAAGATGTTTCCATCTCTTGGACCAGGCCTAATTGGAAAGGCCATGTGTGAAGCCATTGTAGAAGCCATTTGGAAATAATCTGCAAAGCAGGCCAGAGACATACTTCCCTGGCAGCTGCCCTGCTGGGGCTACTGGGGATCTCTTAAGTGACCCTGGTTGGTCACAGTACTTTCCCATTCAGAGGAGCTTTCTCTATTGGGGACCTTTGTAAGTGATGGGCTAGGATTGTGGGCATGCATGTTCTTGCCATAGACAGTGCATTCTTCCTCTTAAACCGTTTGGGGATGGCACTCGTGTTTCCTGGTAAAAAGCTTTCAGAGTAAGGGAAGATGGGACATTTCTGGACCCTGGTAGTGTCCCTGGCACTGGCTTTGGTGCTGCAGTGGCAATCATCGGGAATGGATGGGGGGAGGGAATCCAAGGAATGACTGCCTATAGAACACGGTGAGCTTATTCATGGAGGAGTAGGTGACGCTCGGGGAGTCAGTATTTCCTTTAGAAGTTGGAGACTTCCCACCCTTTCCCAGTGAGCACAGGGCCAGGGTGGGTGATTAGGATTCCTCAGTTCTCCAAGGCCCTATGAAGTGTGAGCTCCCGTAAACTGGAGAAGGAAGCCGTAGGGGTCTGCTCCTGTTTCCAGCTTCTTCAGGTTTTTACCTCTCTCCTAAGGGACTATTTATATTCCGATTTATTTTCTACAAAATCCTTGGCTTTAATGTCTGGTTTGTTTGTCCATCCTTGTATTTCTGTCTTAGATTTATTCCACTGTACAATAGAATGTATGACCCTATGATAAATACACACACTGAGGGTTTGAGTTTCTAAGTGTGGAAGGTATCCAGCCAAAGTGCTTGTCCAGTTGTGTAAATAGCAGTTGTCCTGTGCAGGTACTGTGCAGGGATGGAGTCTGAGTGTGTCAGAGCCAGGAGTTAAGCTAGCAGTCACATCTGAACATGCCCCTTGCTCGGCCATCTAGACTTTGACCTATTTAAGGAAAAAAAAAGTCTCTGGAACCAGTGTGTTCTTTTGAACAATTTTTGATGCTGTCTGATGGATGCCATTTCCATTCTAGAATCCAGTTTTGTTTTGTTTTTGTAAATTCTGGCTCTTGGGTAAGATGGAGACTGTTGTGTACAAGCTGCCAAGTGAGGGCTCCTGCTGCAGGCTCCTTGCCCTCCAGACCCTTCGGATTCACTCCCAGTTGGTTCACAGGGTAGTGGGAAGAGGCTTCCTCTGCAATCCCAGTCCTGGACTCCCAGTGTCTGGACAGCAGAGACTGTGCTTAGGGCCCCATTTCTGTTTTCATGGGGCTAGGCCATTTTGGACCCTGTTGGAGAACCTGTGGGCCGCAGGCCTCTTCCTGGTTCGCAGCCACCCTGGCCTACCTCCACTTAGGTTGCCTTATCTTTGCTTGAAGCAATCCTTTTGTAAGATGTTCTGGTTTTTCATGTACTTATTTGTTAGTAACTTTATACTTTTTTGCCTGGTTGGCTCTTTTTGGTTCTTTTTAAAGTGAAAACATGCTTTGATTTTTTTTTTTTTTTAAAGTTTTCAAGTATTTTTTCATTTGTGGGGTGCTCATGTGTCATCTCTATAAGAAACTGTTTCTCCAGTTCACGTGGGTAGCTGTCTACATGCAGGTGGTGGTGGAGGTGGTGGTGGTGATGATGATGATGGTGATGGTGGTGGTGGTGGTGGCGGCATCAGCAGCAGCTTCCTCCTAGATCCTGGAGGTCAAGGTGCTAATGTCCTCTCTTGCTACTTCTGACCAAAATGACAGTGCAGACTCAGAAATGATGGTTATCCAGATTATAAAGAAGTGACACTGTTCTTATTTATTGATAGATTGGGCTGGGATTGGGAAGTCCTGAGAAATACGGACAGACAGACAGACAGACACACACACACACTTCTGCTCAAAGAATAAGTTTCTTTTTGTTTGGTTTTTGAAGCAGGGTTTCTCTGTGTAACCCTGGCTGTCCTGGAACTCACTCTGTAGACCAGGCTGGCCTCAAACTCAAACATCCACCTGCCTCCTCCTCCCAAGTGCTGGGATTAAAGGCATGCGCCACTGCCCGGCAAGAACAAGACTCTTGTGAATAAATTCAATGATATGAGTATGAGGCTTCAACAGTGAAAGGTGTCGAGCTTTGTTGAGGAAAGAAAAGGTGTAAGCAGACAGAGCTGCTCCATCTTCATGGAGTGCAGAACTCAACATTGCTAATTTTCCCCAGTTCACTAGATTCCCTGTGGGCTTTACAAAAACCAAGCATTTTTGTTTTCTTAAGGTAAAGCTGGCAGCCATTTCTAAATCAACATAGTAAAGCAGAGGAGCCAAGATAACATAATTCGGAAAAGGAAAGGCTTAGAAGACATGAACATACTGGTTTCAAAACTTAGCACACAGCTACAACGATAGACCATGTGTGCTGTTTGTGTAAGCTGAGACAGTTGAGCAGAATTGAGAGCAGAGACAAACCTATTCATTCTTGATCTTTCTACAAAGGAGCCAGTGCAATTCAGAAGTAGTAGAGTTTTATTTAGTAGTCTTCTCAAAAATGCTGCTAGGAAATTAGATCACCATACTCACAAAGATGATTTTAAAACCTTATCTTGCATTGCATATACAGAATGTAGTTAAGAATGGGATGTAGAGCTAAGGAGGATCTCTCAGAAAAACTTTGTACCAAATCTTCATGACCTTGAGAGAGGCAGAGTGCTTAGCTAGAAAGCCAGACTCACAACTACCCATCTTCCCTTCTGGGATATTTGCTATATTTATTTTGCATGAATGAACGTGTTTGTGTTTATGGGGGGTGGTACGCATGTCACAGTCATGTAGAAGTCAGAGGACAATTTCAAGGAGTCTTCTTGTCCCATACCATGTTGGTCTGAGATTTTGATCAGGTGGCTAAGCTTGATAGTAGGTCATGCCCCCTGAGTGAGTTAGTATATATGTATGTATGCATGCATGCAAGTATGTATGTATGTAGCACTCAATTATTGGAGCTATCTGGGCTATTCTAGACTTCTGTCATACTTTTTTAAAAATTCATGAAACCTTTCTGGAGAAAATACTTGCAGAAAACTTGAATTAAAACAGGTAAGAATTGTATGTTGGATTCCTTGTTTTTTTCCCTGTAGTCTGTGAACTCTCAGAGTATGGGGATCCATAGTATCTTTGGTTCCTTGCAAAAATTATTATGTGTTATAATTTAAGATATTATGAGTGTAAATTGGACACAGCCCAAACAAATAAGTGATGGAGATGGGGTAAAAATAAGCATGGATTCTGAATGTGCTTCACTTCTTAGCTGCTCAGACTTCAAGCTCATCACTTGATGTCATGCAAAAGAGATAAAGTATTTTTCCCATAGGGCTGCTTTGAGCATGAACTGGAAGAAAATTTGTTTAAAGGGTTAGCACTGGGTCTGGCAGATAAAAACTCATTATTCATATTGCTGAGCCTCATTGGTGGTTTACAGGATCGGGGATCAGATCCTAGAGGTTCCTGACTCAGGTCCCAGCTCCTAAGTGTTTCCTTTTTAGAATGCACTTAAAAGTCCGAAGAAGCAAGTTCTTCTGTCACTGCAGATGTGATTTCCTTTGGGGAGCTGTGGCTCCCCACAGCTTAAATTCATAGAGTAGCTAAAACCCAGGAGGGAATTCTTCTTAACCCGCTGTCTCCGAGAATCCCCTTGGTGGGATCTGTTGTTATTGTTTTGGAGGCTGTGAACCTTCTGGGTAGAACCCAGTGGAGTTTCTTGAGTGCAAAAGAATTAAGTGAGTCGAATAATAACATTTAGAATCATTAACTCCAGTGGCATATGCCTTACCTGGCATTGTCACTCAACCTGTATAGTCTAACTCCAGCTAGTATGTGAGTTCTCAGCGAGGAACTGCACCTTCTGATAGTCTGTCTACATCCCTTGCAAAGCAAAGAGACTACGCCTGGCATTTTCTGAGTTATCAGAGATGAAGAGATGACCCACATCTGTGTCAAATTCAGAGGCTTAAAAATCTCTTCTTTGTGCTTTCAACAATGCTGGAGCAGGATGGTGTGAGGAAGAGGAAAGCCCATGTAAATGAGGGACTTGATGACCCTGTTCTTCATGGAGGGTGGAGATTTGAACTTGGATCTGAAATTCTGGTTCCTGAGGTACTCACTGCTTCTTCTGGAAGCTACAGGAGGCACCAGAATGGCAAAGATTACCTACTTCCATGTTTAGTGAGAGAATGAGACCGATCCTAGGTCCTGTTTCTCTGAGCCCTAGATAAACTGTCATGGACGTGCTATTTTGTTGTAGGCCCTCTTTGTGTCATCATGACTCGTACTTGGATAGATGCTTTGGTCCCTTCCCCGCCCCTTTGGCACAGGCTGTTATATCCCTAGCCAGTGAGGCAATAAATGAGAGAAAATGACCCTTCCCAGTTGTGGAAAGTGGCAGCTGGTGAAACCTGAAGAGAAGTCTGTGTTCCAGAAGGAGAGGTGGCCACAGTAGAGTGTGAGGCTCGTTTGACTGAAGAATATGTTTACCTCCTTCATGCTTGTCAATAAAAGGTCTTAAAAATCCAGCCTTCTGCCTGTGTGCCTGTATAGACACCTGAGGTCCATGTTGGGTGCCTTCCTTAGTGGCTCTCTAACCTTATTTTCTGAGACAGGGTGTCTCGTAGGGCCTGGAGCCTACCATTTCAGTTGGACTGGCTGGCCGGTGAGTTTTAGGTATCCTATCTCTCAGTGCTGGCATCTAGGATTCATTCCCACATCATGGGTTAAGTGATATGGATCTGAACTGGGGTCCTTCTTTCTGCCTGAACCATCCCCCTAACCTCCCAGTTTTGACTCTTGAGGGCAGAAGGTGCCATTGCTCCATGGTTACTCCACGGGATGGAGACCTTTTCCTGGCAGACACTTGATTCACAAGGGCGCTAATTATTCCTTCTTCCTCCGGCGGCTCAAACAATCATCCCGCTTGTTTAGTGTGCAGTGTGGTGTTGGACAGTTGGGCCTTTTTTGTTTAACTGTATGTTCATATTGTTCTTTATGTACTTAGTTTATAGCTTATGCAGCAGACATTCCGGTCAATTAGCTTCTTGTCCTGCAAACTGGGCGCTGCTGGGCTCCTTTCTTCCTATGCTGTGTGGGTTGGTTTCAAGTTACAGGGTTTTTATTGGTTCCTCTTTGCTGAACCCTGGTTTCCAAAGCCTGGTGTTTATGAGCTGAATTTCTTAAAGGTACAGTTTTCCTTTTTTAATGAGTTGCAATACCTAGCTCATTTAAAACAGCAGCAGCAACAATGATGAAAATATGAGAAATATGAGATGTGTGTGGAAGTGTGTGTGTGTGTGTATGTATGTTAAAAGAAACATACATTAATAAAAATGTTAAGTGAAAGATAGGAAGTTAGCTCTGGATATACCCCTACCTCCCACCCCCATCCCCATTAAAGACAGAATCTCATGTAGTATCCTGGCTGGCCTGGAGCTAGCTCCATTTGTAGACCAGGCTCACCTCAAAACTCTACAGAGTGGAAAATGATCAAGGAAGACATACAGCGTTTGGGTCTCCATACACATGTACACATATACATGCAAGCATGTGTACATGCAACACACACACACACACTCAGAGTGAATGGTTTTCACCTTGTTTTTTTCTTAATTATCGGTGTCAGCTCAGGCAACCTTCTTCTTGGTTTTCAGTTTTTCCTCTTCACCCCACACCTTTGGGTTTTTGGAATCTGCCTCAAACACTTGGGAACAAGCTGGAGTAGATAGAAATGAGCTGCTTAAATTCTGTTTGTATGTGTAGGCACCAGGTCTACGGATGATACCATTATGGGATGTATGCAGCGTCACTGTAAAAGTTTGTATTGGCTGTTTAAATATTGGAAAGAAAAGTTTATGTTTCCCTCCTTTTCTACTTTCCTGGTTTTTGGTTGGCTTGCTTGTTTGTTTTGACATAGTCAGATGTAGCTCATGTAGCTGATACTGGCCTTGAACTCCCTCCTGTTCCTCCCATCTTTACCTCCCAAGTGTTGAGATTGCAGGTGTGCACCACCGTGCCCCCACCGTGCCCAGCTTCCTCTCATCCCTTAATGCTTGTGTCATGGTGCATTTAGAGGTATTGTGTCTGGGGCTATCCTCCCAAACTGGAGCATACATAGCACACAGCATTTTATACTTGTCTATTGATCCAGAATACCCCAAGTTTCTACATGATATAGTCTTGGCTATACCTTTGACTTCCCACAGTTTCTCATGGTACCTAGCCCAGAAAATCTATGAGAATGTAGGAGTTACTCATCCCAGCATCTCCTTCCTATCTCGTTGTAAGTCTCCTTGAGTTTCATTCATGGGGTGAGCCTCTAACCCAGCTCACTGGGGCCTGTCCTGGACCTGGAAGGTAGGTTGGAGGTAATATAGAGTCCTTCTGAGCCATAAATGCCAGCTGTGATTGGGGCATAAGGCATTTCTCATCCCAGTGCCTTTGTGCTGAGAATTTGTTCTTATTCTTGCTGATTTTGAATATGAATTGATAATGTTCCTACTGATGCCCTTCTAGATTGTTCATTTATCTTTGTGTTCATTGAGGTCTGTTGTTGCATGAGAAATGATGAAGTATGAGCATGAGGTCTGCAGCCCCTACTACCCCTTGGTAGACAGGATTCGCAATGTACAAAACACTGGAGTCAGCATATTCCAATACTTCCCTACCCTGGAGTCTGTACCTGTCTTGTTCTTGCATAATTCCTGAGATGGGAACATAACATATGCTGTTATCATCGGACTGCAGAGACCATTTCCAGTTCTCTGAACCACTCAATGTGACACCCAGGGGCTTTTAATGGATATTTTGGATGAGGGAGAGGTTTGTGGAGATGGGTTTGGGAGATTGAGCACTGAAGAGGGCTAGGCCCAGGAACTCCAGGGAGCCACTGGAGAAAGGATGTGCAGAAGCCCCTGTACCTTGGGAATCAGGAGATTATCCTTGGAAATTGAACAGAGTCCCAGTGAATGATGTCCTGGTTGAGGATGAGAGAGATGAGCTAAAGAATGAGAGTTCTGGGAACTTACTGATAGGATCCCTCACTGTGCAAATGAGGGCAGAGGACAAGCCCATTGGCAGGAGCAACCAGTGGATACACAGTGTGATCTGATCTGCAGGTGGAAAGACTTAGGTATGTTTAAGGGGACTTAGCTCACTCTTGACATTTCTCTGCAAGTTCTAGTGCTTATTAACATCTTTAGTGGATTCTGGTTTTTTTGGTTTTTGTTTTTTGTTTGTAATTTGTTTTTCAAGATGGGGTTTCTCTATGTAGCCTTGGCTGGCCTGGAATTTGCTCTGTAGACCAGGCTGGCCTCAAACTCAAAGATCTGCCTGCCCCTGTCTCCCAAGTGCTGGGATTAAAGATGTGCACGACCATTGCCCAACTTTTTAGTGGATTTTAACATGTTGTTTTTGTCTTCTGGTATCATTCTTTTAATTTCTGAACCCATGGATAAGTTGGTGCTGCTCAGCTTGTTATTTCTCGGTTTATGTTGTATTTGTCTTTGCAGGAAGTAAAGTACCTTCTTCCTGATGGTCTTGGCTGCCCTACTAGATGTTTTGCTGATAATACAGTCCTAAGTTCTGGGCTTTGTAAGGACTCAAGGACGGGACGTGGTCCCCCTCATACTCAGAGATCAGGGAGTGATGCTTCAGGTCCCAGGGCCTTGGCCCAGGGGACAGTGCTGGTCTCTCACTGCTGACTCTCACCTCCTGCTTATGTGATTTAATAAAACCAGCCTGCATTATGTTCTTTGAAATGAAACATATAAACATCTATGTCTGCACACAGATAGGTTGTGGCCAGCTCAAAGAGAAACCCACTTAGCTGTCATGGGCAGGGCGTGTGCAGCACACATCCCACATGTCCACTGGGTCTCTCCTTGCTCTGTTCTGTTGTTGGCTGAGCTCCAGCTTTGCCATGTCCCTGTGTCAGTTCCAGAGTACATCCAAGACACAGGGTTGTGATAGGAGGTTGATGGTTTTCCTTCTCCCTCATGTGTGTCTTTCTCTGACTCAAATGCCTGCTCTCGCTCCCGCTTTCCCTCTCCCTCTCCCCCTCCCCCTTCCCCTCTCCCTGTTTTTCTTACGTGGCCCAGACTTGCCTTGAAATTGCAATATAGCTGAGAATGATCTATCTTGATCCGTAATTCTTAAGCCTCCATCTGTCGAGTGGTGGGCTAACAGGGTATGTACCACTGTGCCCAGTTTGTGCAGTGCTAGGAATGGAACCCAGGGCCTTGGGTCTGCGTTGGCCCTTTAATCCCTTCCCCTCACGGTTATCAGCCTTGTCTACAGCTCACCCAGCTCAGCTCTGGGATCTTCTGTGAGTTCTTCCTGTAGAGAGCTTGCTCTTCCTTGCCCTGCCCAGCTGAAAGCTTTCTCCTTCCTGAATTCCCCCAGTGCCCGCCTCTGATCTGACATCTGCTTTGTTTACTGTTAATTGGCATATACTCCCCTCTCACCCTCTGGGCGGATGCTCTACCTCATTATCCTCCTGTCTCTGAGATCTTGGCCCTGTAAAGTCAAGAAATTCGTGTTTGGATTAATTTTTGTTTATAAGGTTTGTAGAGGGCTAGTCCCCCATAGGAAAGTCAGAATAGTCTAAATTTCGCCTATGAATACTTATGCTGACCTTGCATTTCACTTTACATACCCTTGTTTCTTTATTTTGAAATAGGTAATTAAATAGAACCTTTGCACCTTCAGATTGATATGCCAGGCAGGAGCTTTCCTGTCCTCAACAGGTGTGAGAGGATCTGCAGCACAGTGGGAAGGGGGTGGCAGGTCCAGGTAGATGATGCCTTTCTCTTACTGTCTTCCCATGGAGCACACTGGCTCTATCTTTAGCCATTCCAGTGTTGGCTCACAAAGATGTATTAGGTTGCAAATGTTAGTTTATTCCAAGCTTTCTCTAAATGTTCTGCACCTTAATACCTCTGCGTCCTTCAAAGGATTGTCTAGCCCTAAATTCAAAGCAAGCAAACAAAACATGAGAAGAGACATTGTCAGAGATGGTTCAATTAAGATCGATGTTCAGGGGCTGATGGGATGATGTAGTAGGTCCATGTGCAGCAAGCCAAACCTGATGGCTTAAATCTGTCTAGCTCTCTGTCTGTGTCTCTCTGTCTCTTGCTCTGGACACAACCAATATAATTAAAGATTTTTAGGAATAAAATATGTTCACAAGAGTTGTAGAAGATTGGGGAGAAAAGTTTTTGGTAAATTACCCTCAAGGTAAGACTGATTCTAAAAACAGTAAAAGCAGTGGCATTCCTAGATCTCTGTGTAATCTCCACACGGTTGGTGAGGCCGCTTCTCCCCTCTTGCTGGCTGGGTTGACATTTCCTTCTGCGTTTTGCACTAATCATTAATAACTATACTGTTGTCACAGCTCAAAACTTTCCCATTGACACTTCAATCATTTCGTAAAGATCTCAAATGTTCAACCTTTACGGAGCTAACCTTTTGTACTCTATTAAAATGTAAGAACCGCTTGATTCCCAGCGAATGCCCTGGCTACTGGATCATGAAAGCGTTAGCTTGTGCCAAGGGCATGAGGCAGTACACTTGTTCCCTTTTAACAAATAATAAGAAGTTTGACTTTTCATTTACACATCCTGCCAATTGCTAACAAGTTTCCATCTCGTTCAAACACCAGATTGATCCTAAGAAATTGAAAATATTGATTTAACCCTCCGCCTGGTTCCTACTGCAGGCACCTGCTAGTTCAGCCTTCGCACATCGCAATTGCTTGGCCGTAATTCCTCAGGGGACCACTAATAACTACCACATCTGTCTTTTCATCTTTCGAAATTATGCTAGCAGTTGTCCAAGTCAATTGTGATTCATTTGATATTGCTCTCCTCCAAGACACACTGCAACCAAATAGACTTGCTCACCAGTAATATATCTGATGACATAGTTAGCTCTCGTTAATTGACAGAATGATTCAGGCTTTTATGGATGGCATTAATTGGTCCCCTGTGTCCATGCAATAATTGACCAGACGGAGGCAGCAGCATTAGCGCTCATCCAGCCAGGAGAGTTTGGAGATGAGGTTAATGTAGTAAGGATGACAAAACGTCTGTATTTTTAATCAGGACTTTATCAATGAGTTGAAGAAAAGAAAAAAAAGAAAAAGATTAAAGGGGGAATTCAGATAAGATAGTCTTAATTATGAACATTGCGTTCCAGCCTGCAGAGATGCAACAGAGTGCAGCCTGGCCTTCTCCCTGGTCCTCAGGTGTACCAGGATCTAATTTATACAGGGCTGGATGCCCCTGTACCAGAATCAAGGTGACATAAAGGAGATCCTTAGGCACCTGTTTGTGTAATTTGTCCTTAGGAACTTGACATCCAGGGCCTGTAAAATCTGAACACATGGAATTTATCTTCAAGTCTCTTGCTGTGGGAGATATCCAGAATGTTCCATTAGCTTCCTGAAACTCAGTTGTCTCCTGGCACCATGCTTCTATGGAAATACCACCCCCAGCCCACCGTGATAGAGCTTTTTTCCTGTGTAAAATTGTGTCACAGTGGGGCTGGAGAGACGGCTCAGCCGTCAAGGATGCTTGGTTCCTGGCACCTATGTTGGGAGGCTCCCAGCCACCAGTGACTTCAGCTCCAGGGGATCGGCACCTTCTTCTGACATTGACAGTCACCTGTATACACCTGTGCACATACACACATGCAAATATAAAATAAGTCTTTTAAAAACAAAAATTAAACACTATTTATAACTTAGCTGTGTGGTTTATCCCTGCTGCGCCCCCCCCCCCGCCTCTTTAATCATACATATTTACTGTGTAATCACACATGGCAATTTTAATTTATCCTGGTTTTTTTTTTACTTGGCATGCTTTTTGTCACAATAGCCATTCTTGATTCTTCGGTTTTCAAAGCTCCTGAGGTGCCTCCACAGCATTTTCTAAACCAAATTAGTAGGTCCTTCTTTGTGCTTACAGGTTGGGTACTTGTTTCACAGAGAGTACCTTGAACTTGCCTTGGACAAGGGCTGTGTGTAAGGACGTAACACATGTAATTATGTGAGAGCTTAATAAATGTTTCTTTCCATTGAGTTGCAATTGTTACCTTTTGAGGAATGAGAATTTGAAGTTTGAATCCAAGAAGGACAGCTTGGATCAGATACTGTGAAATCCTGTGAGTAAATGGTTGGCCACCAGCCCTGCAACATTATTACAATGTGGAGCTCTGGTGAGGAGAGAAGGTGGTGAGGTATAAATCAGAGCTGATTCCCCACCCCCACCTCCACCCCCACCACCATGATTGATAAGCTTCAATTGTTTAACTTCATCATGTGTGCTGTGGGTGTAGCCTGGATGAGACGTGTCTCCGTGGGCACCTGGCACTCAGCATGGGTAGTAGGATCTGATAGACCAGGCTAGCATCAGTTGATCTGCTGTGCTGTGAGGGAGCATAGGTCTTAGGCTCTGCTTCCCCACCTGTCCGGTGGAATGTGATGCCCCATGCCTGAAACTGTTAAACACTAGTGAAGAGCTGATGGGATGTGTGTTGGGTGCCTCAGGGTACACAACAGATTTTTCACAAGTGATTCTTGGCATTGATCTAACATAAGGCTCTCCATTGTAGTGGCGTTAAGTTTTTAAATTACATTTTACTTACTCTGTATGCGCACACTCGGGTGAGTGCCACGGTAGGTATATGGAAGTTAAAGAATGACCTGTGGGAGTTTGTGTTCTCCTTTCAGTTTTGTGGGTCCCGGGGACTGAACTCAGGTGGTCAGGCTTGCACTGACGAGAACCATGAACTACTACTTCCTGGTCCTCCTGTCTCCTCTTCCTGAGTGCTGGGACCACAGGTGTGTGCTGCCATGTCTGTTCTATGTGTGGTCCTTGGGATTGAGCCTAGGCCTTAGTGCATGTAGCTACGTCCTCACCTCTTTAAATCCTACCTCTAGTTGCGTGGCTTTCATTGTCTCAGAGAGCGTGCTTTTCTTATCCAGGATACGACAGCTACCCTGAATGTGGGGACCAGCAAACTACGATTTTCAGGGTGTTTGTTTGTTTGTTTGAGGCAGGGTCTCCAGTATGTGGCCTTACCTCTCCTGGAATTCATGAGTGGCCCAGAATTCATAGAGATCCACCTGCCTCGGCCCTGCTCCTGGGAATTAAAGGCATGCACCACCATGACCTGCCAAACCTTGCTTTTCCTACTGGAAAGCATGCACCCTCTGTGTGACGGAATCTGAGCGGCCCTGTGGCAGGGAGGATCTGACAACAGCAGTAGTGTCAGTCTAGACATTATTCCTTAGGGTGTTTTCATACTGCTAAGAAATTCCATTTGTTTCTCAGTGAGGTTATAATTGGTGAAATGAACAGGTGTATATTAGCCCAATGCTGTACATTCTATGGTGTTTGTCAGAGCAGTACCATGTACCTCACCATAATGCTATCAACAAAAAACCAAAACAGCTTCTTAAATAAATACACAAACAAAGCCCCCAAAAGTCTTGTAACCTATTCTTCTTCATGTGTTGTTGGGTAGTGGGGTTTCTGTTATAGTGTGGTGGGGTTCAGCCAGAATGCTAACTCTTTATCTCAGAGTGGGCTCCTCGGGGTACAGGATGGGAGGAGAATAGGTCCAAGTACAGAGAGGGCCTTTGGACTCCAACAGACACTTGGGTTAGGGCATTTGGCACCGAGAGGTAGCCAGAAGAAAATGACTACCTTTTGTTGGGTCAGTGAGAGTAGTCAGAGCTTCCCTCTTCCCTGCAGTGCTTGAAGCAGGCTTGTTTTCATGATTTGGCCTTGCACTTACAAGCTCATGAAGATGATGTGAACCCAACTGCCAGTCAAGTTGTGTCTACCTGCCTGCATCTCCGGTGCTGAGGTCACAAGTATGCTCCAACACACTGGCTTTTACATGAAGTTAGGGCTTGTACTCAGTCATGTCTTCTCTGCTGAGCTGTCACCCCAGCTTGAGACTCTCCCATGTTTACTCTGGTAGTCCCCAGGCAGCTTCCCTGCCTTGACAATGGTTTGAGAATCCTTTACCACATCTTGGACATGGCAGAGTAAAAGCTACATTTGTCATGACAAGATCTGTTTCTTGGGGCTACAGAGATGGCTCAGTGGTTAAAAGCAGGCACTGCTCTTGCAGAAGCCCAGAGTTCAGGTCCCCAAACCCAAGTTATGTGAATCACAATTTCCTGTGACTTCAGCACCAGGGGATCTGATTCTTCTGTCTGACTCCAAGCACCTGCATTTACATACTCACATGAGCAGTCAATTACAAATAATGAAAATAGATTTCTAAAAACAAAAATCCCAGATCTATTTTTCCTTTGCAAAGTTAACCTTTGAAGGCATTGTATTATGAGATGCAGTTTCCTTTAATCCAGCTACCTTGGCATCTTCAGTCTTTTTTTTTTTTTTTTTTTAATGTTCAGCAATTAAGCACAAGTTAATTAATGCTGAACATCCCGTAGTGACTCTTTCCCTCTAGCCAAGCAGCCACATATACCCTAGTGCAAAGGCAAACAGCTTAATTAACTTACCTCCAGCCACTGTCAATCATCTGGAAATGAACTATTTATAATGAATGCTCAGGAGTGCACACCACTAGCAGGTTTTTAAGTGTGCTTAGGGGTACAAGGAACCAACGTGATTATTTCCCGCTCATTCTTCTCTCTGCCTTCCCGCCTGTTGATCTTGCATGCTTGCAATCCCAGCCTTTGGAAAGTGGTTCATCAAAAGTTTAAGGTTGAAATCTAGGGAGATGGTTCAGAATGGGAGATGAATAGCCTGTCATACAAGTAAGAGAACGTGATTTTGGATCCCTAGCGCCCATGTGTGTGTGTGGTGTTGGTCTGCCTGTAATCCCAGAATTTTAGAAGCAGAAGTAACTATTTATCATGCTGGAAATTAATTTAAAAAATGAAAATTGACCATTTAATTAGTCTAGCAAACTGGCTACCTAGATTAGCGGATTCTGGGTGGTCTGAGGGCCTCAGTGCCAACCTCTGGTTTTTACACCTGCCCACATTCATGTAAGCATGCACACTCACTCCGACTCACACCACCCACATGTAAAGCACACATGCTACACACATGTAAAAGCAAAAGAGTATAAGGTCATTCTTAGATGCATAGAGTTTGACACTAGCCTAGGCTATACAAAACCATCTCAAAATGACAAAAAAATTAGCTGTTCTCATCATACTATAGTGCTGTGCTTTAAGTTCTTAACCATTGCAAATGCTCAAAGGCTTTTTAAAAGCCCTTTTCTCCGGCCCTCTTACTGTAGTAAGTGTGGAGTGGCCAAGGAGGGCATCTGGGTGTCTGCATCATTGAAGTTTGAATCTGTGAAGAAGCTATAGATACCTTGGATTATTTAGTGGGGCTGCCATACTGTTGATGACCTAAGAACAGCAGTGTCCCAAATGTCACTAAGTGGTGGCATCCTCCAGAATGTTTCAGAGAAGGCAGTGCCATGCTAATATAGATTGTCATGGAGTGACAGTGTTGAGTTCAAGGTCATCCTCAGCTGCATATCAAGTTCAAGGCCTGCCTAGTTGAGACCCACAGACAGTCATCTTCTAGTTCTGCAGTCTGAAGCCCAAGGTGAAGATTTTGCCATGTCTGGATGACTTTTCTGGAGGCTGTTCTGCTCTCCCTTTTTTCTGTATACTTTCTGTGGTCCCCTCTCTCTCTCTCTCTCTCTCTGAACAGAGGCCCCCCCATTGCCTCTCCCTTTTCTGTAAAGAACACCATCCCTATCTGATCACAGCCTCTCTCGCTGTTATATTTTCCTTTATCATGAACTTCCCAAAGTTACTCTTTGAACTTCGCATGCATTCTCTTGATCATACCCCCAAACCCCAAAATGAAGGAGGGAAAAAAAAGAATAAAAAAATATACTAACTCCCAAACTCAGTCTGGCCTCAGCGTCGCTGGCTGTAAGGGATCCATGTCTCTTGGTGTCTCTTCATTTTAATTTTCTTACCTGTGACATTGGCTTGGTCCTTGGACCACAGCTGTCTTCTGGAGTCGGTCATTCTATCTCCAGAGGGTCCCTTCCAGTCCCGGCAGGGCAGTTGCAGTTACTTTCATTGTTTGTTCACGCTTTGGTTTTTCAGTGATAATGTTTTGTAATTAGGAAGCTTGGAGAGATGAGAGCCACACACATACAATTACAGCGTTTCTCAGCAGAAAGAATGTGTGTGGCTGAAATTGGGGCAATAGCTGGATAAATTCATTTGACAGAAAACATGTCACCACAGAGGCAGCTCATTAAAAAAACAACAAACAATCTCAACATTGCCATTCACAGATGTGGGGAAATTCTTAAATAAGCCTCTTTTGAAAATAGTATCTACATTCCAAGTTAGTTTTTAAAACCCACACACTTAAAAGAATCTTAACCGTATAAAAGTATTGCCTATACTTCCTATTTCTGCTTCATTAGTTCTAGGAAGTTATTGATCATGAGCTCTCTGCTAAGTAGTGTCCTTAGAGCTTGGGGATACAGAAGTTATAGAATATGCACTTGCTATGCAGTAGCAGATGGGTAGACAAGGATCTTTGACAGCAAGAGCAACTGAGGCTTTGAAACTACAAGGGTTCCTAACAGCACATAGCGGAGACTTGATTTCAGCTGGTTCTTGGCAGGTGAATGGAGGTTTGCAGGTAGCAAGGAGCGCTGATGTTCTCTGTAGCGTCTTTGTGGGGTAGTATGGTGTGTGTTAGGGACTCCAGTGATGAGTAAGAGATGAGGATGGCCACAAGGCAAGACTTACTGAAAGCAGACAGAAATGGTAAAGGCTAAGAAGCAGCCATGCTGGGTGCTAGGCTGATGCTAGGTGTTGCCTGGCTCACTTTGAACAACTTCCAGGCAAGGTGGAGTGACTTGTGGATGCTCAATGAGATAGTATTTGCTAATGAGGGAACCTGCCTTTGAAACTTCTAGAACCTAAAATTCAGTGGCTCTAGGTAGTATATGGTGCCGACATTTTATAACAGTGTGTATGCATGGTCACACACACACACACACACACCCCTAAACACTACATATTGGCTAAAATTTTACTACTGTCAAAAACATTTGTGTCATGCAATTTTCAAATACTAAAATGTTTTTATTGCCATTTTTATTGTCAATTCTATATAGACTATTGTCACGGAATACACTGATTTCCTTTTCCCTAAAAATCTTATATAAGTAGCTCAGCAGCTACTGGACATGCGAGTGACCACCCTCCACCTCAGCGCTTACACATGTTTGGGGTGTCCCTCCCCTTATTTCCTCTACCCAAAATGCTCTGCAGTGTTCTCTGTTTCTCTACCTGTACACCACCACTTGGCCACTTCTCCTGGACTTCATTCCCAATTGCAGTGAGACTGAGAACGTCAGCTGGTCAGCTGCTAGAATTCTGGAAATGTCATGTAGCATGTTCCATAGCAGCTTCACAGTGGCTCATGCCCAGCATCCCATTGTAGAGTTTTGGACTTTAGAGACTATAACTCAGTTATTCCTTTCTCCGTCCCTTGCGCTGCCGTTGCCTGTTTTCGAGCCTCTTCCTCCTCTCCTCCTGTTTCCTTCTACCTTCTTCTAGGCTTACCTTTTATTCTCCTGGGTTTGTAGTCAGCCATATGACCTTGGAGTCTGCTCTGCTAGATTCTGCCCTCTGCATGGCCAGCTGCTTCCTGGAGAGCCCCACGTGGATGGCTTTTCTTCTCAAGTTCACCTACTCAAGATGCAACTCACTGCCTCCGCCACTGCTCTTGCTTCCTTCTCCTGTGGTATTCTGTTTTCAAGAATTGTGGAGCTAAAAATACCAGTCGCCCCTGAGAACCATCTTCTTTCCTCCATTACTTTCCCTTCCTTTTCTTAGTTCTTTTTTGTTTTGGTCTGTCATATCTTGGGGTCTTATTTTATAGCCTAGTGTGACCTGGAACTCAGTGTGTAGCCCCTGCTAGCTTTGAACTCACAGCTATCCTCCTGCTTCAGCTTTCCAAATGCAAGGATTAAAGGCTTACACACCATAGTGCCTTGTTGATGTCCTTTCTTTGTACCTACACTGAGTAAGTCTCGGTAGGTTCAAAGTAGTTCAGTCCCCCAATCTTACTTCTCCACCATCCAGGTGTTTGGTCATTCTTTTTCTTGACATTACCTGCACCTGCATCCCTATTCGCAGATGGAGGTCTGGCCTCCTGTGTGGCTTTTCCAAAGTTCACCTTCTATTATCTGGCAGAAGAATCATACTGAGACTCTCAGAGAACCTGGGATCCATCTAACATGTTTTTGTATGAAGCTAAATAAGCACTCAGTTTTGTTCTTGTAAAGAGCTCATTAAATCAAAGAGAAAGGTCAGTCAGCATTCCTAAACTGGAGTAATTGTTTGTGGTAATGGTTCCCACTTAACTCTCACATGCTTCTCTGCATGAACGACGTGTCCATCTGTAATGGTTAATATTGGTTGTCAGCTTGACCGGATGAATCAAATTTGGACACATCTGGAATTTCCAGATCTGGTCATTTGTAGTAGGCAGACTCAGGTGACATGTGAATGGCTCTATTCCGTGGGTTGGGGCCCTATACTGGATAGACAGGAGGAAGCCAGTTGTGCTTCCTGGCCGAATTAGCTGTGTGGACAGCTGATTGACATTCCTTTTCTCCGCTGGTAGACTGTACCTTAAACTGTGGGTCCAAACAAACCCTTCATTAACTTAAGTCGCTTTTATCAGAGCAATGAGAAGCATTGATAGATAATTCAATTCAATATCTAGAAGTTGGCTATATGCACTTCATGAATTGAGACACCGACTCTGTTGGAAATGGTGGTGCCCCTGCACTTGACCCCTTAACGTGGAGTAGAATACTATCTGCATACAGTGGCGCTCAGAATTCTGATAGGTATTTGACAGTACCATATCCTCATGCTGGTACCTTTGTGGCTTTCACAGGGGTTGGGGGTGTGCACAGGAGACACTTCTTCTTGTCCTTAGGCTGGATTGTCCAGAGACAGACATGTCTGAAAAATTGAATCAGGACACGTTCCCCCTTGTGTTATTGACCTTAGCCACTTGTTGTCTGAGAGAGCCTTTCAGCTTGAGAACCTGCTATGTGTGAGGGTATCCCGTGGATTACAGAGAGGGACTTATAAAACTAGGTTGTCCAGAGATTTTTAAAAATAGCCATTGTGCTGTCCCTTTCTCCCACCTATATTCACTGTGCACCGATGGGACTCGGTGGCTGCAGAAGGACAGAAGACTCTTCTTCCTGTCCCACCCATTAGCTGCCTTCAGCCTCAGTCGATGGCTGCTGGTACTTGACTCTATGTGGCACTGTGCTTGTGAAGGCAAGATGATTCCTGAATAAGGGGTGTGTTGCTCTCCAGAGCTTTTCATTGCCCCAAGAGAAGCTGGGGGAGGGGGAGTTAGGGTGGTTTCCATGCTGTTTTTACAGTTTATATTTAATTGATATCAGATGTTAGGAGCCTCCTTCCCCAAGCCCTCTGGGCTGCTGACATGGGAGATATACTTGCCTTGGTTTGCGCTGTTGAAACACAGTGTTCAGAAGAAAATCAGAGGGTTATTAATTGAAGATCCCTAATAAAACGGGGACTGCTTTCTGGTGCTGTCTGCATGGATCTGGGAGAAGAGTATGTAAAAGCAGTCAGAAGTCACAGCAACATTGAGTTAGACCCACGAAGAAACTAAGACCAAAATGTCAGCAACGTTGCCACAAGCTAACACTGTTAATGGGAGACTTCTGGTCTGTACTTTTCCTGTAATTCTCTCCTCACAGGGAGGAAAAATGTATTTTAAGGTGTATCATGAAGAACTGCAGATGTCAGGGTTATAGATGTTAAGAGACTATAGTCAGGGCTTGGGGGGGCTCAGGTTGGAAAGTGACTGCTATGCAGCCATGGGTAACTGGGTTTGGATTTTGAGCACCTATATTAAAAACTGGGCTCAGCCACCTTTGCTTACAATCCTAATTCTGGCAAAGCAGAGGCAGGGGGATTCTTGGAGCCGAATATGTGTGCTCCAGACTCAGTGAGAGAATCTATCTCAAAAATAAGGTGGAGAACAATTGAAGAAAACACCCAATGCCAACATGCACACACCGGAGGGGGGGAGGAGGGAAGGGGAGAGAGAGAGAGAGCGAGCGCGCACACACTCAATGTGTTCAGATGTCTTTATTGAGTTCTGGTGAATCAGGCTGTTGCCACCCCTCAGACTGTCCCTGTAACACACAGAAAGAAAATCCAGACTAGTGTTAATCACAGGAGCCTATTATGTTCATATATAGCTTGTCATAGCACATTATAATGTTACAGCAAGTACATTTAACTCATTGAAGGTTCTCAGGAGGCTCCTAACTCCTTTCAGATTGTTCTCTGAGGCTCTCCTGCAAGGTCTAGCTGCAAAGCCTTGTGAACCTGCCAGGCCACTTTTGCCAAAGACCAAGATTTAGAATCCCTGTTTTGGGGGGGGGGGGGGGGGAATCCCTGCACTGTTTGCCGGTACTTAAAAATCTGTCTGGTTTTGTTAGCACCTGCAAACAGGAAGTTGAGATTTGAGGAGAAACTTTTGGCAGTGTGCACCAAGCTTGCTGGCAAGTGAGTTTGTTACCGTGGAAACCACACTGCCGCCTCCTGCATTAATGGAGAATTGGTGGACTTCCGGAGGCACTCTTTCTTGTTCAGGCCTGTAAATCTTTCCGGAGAAATTAAGGTTGACTTTTGAGACATTTCTCTGTCCTCTGTCAGGCATCTCTTACCCCCACCCAAGCTCTTCATGAGCTCAAGAAATTGTGTGTCACTTCAGGGCCACTGGTTTCTGCCTGGCAAGAATGTCTGAAGTCTGTTTCCTTTCCCTCATGTTTAAATCATGTTTTTTCCCACCCACCTTGTTCCATGAATGACTTAAAAAGTGCTGCCTATTATAATTATGTGGGTTGAAAATAAGGAAGAAGGAATTGGGGGCATCATGCACACTATGCTTGGAACACCTGATGCTGGAGGATTGTTATACCCGTGTAAACCTTTCCTGACTTGAACTGTTATAAATTTTCCCTAACCCTTTGTTTCTTCTCATTCCAATGAGACACCTTAAGATAATGCCTTAGCTGTTTCTAAAGTAAACCAGCCTGATTTCACTAAGCTACTCTTTTCTTCCAGGCAGATGAGAGATACTTGCAGGTTGCTTTCAGCCCCCTGGATGCCCCTCCTCCACTCCTCCCCCCTCCCTCCCCCAGCTAATTGTTTATCTGGGAGAATGAAAATGGTGGTTTTAAGTCTTCTAAGTCATCCATCATGCCTGGCAGCCTCCATTGTCTCAGTTTTGGGTTTGAGCCAAGCCAGACTCTTTCTGTTGGTAGAGGGGGTGGGGTGGGGGATTTGTTCATCAGGCTCTGCCAGATCTGTTCTTGTAGAGCTGAGCCCTGGTGTGAGTCAGGGCCCTGCAGGCATGACCATCCTCCCTTTGCATTGGGAAAAGGAACTCAGGGCTCCTTATTTTCTTAGGTCACATTAATGGGAAGTAGCTCCTCAGTTCAAGTGGAAGAGGCGGGGCTTGCTCTCTGTGTCATAGTTCCTGTTAGCTTTTTAATGCATTTTTGTGGATGTAATAAAATACTGTTTATAATGAGCTACAAAGTGAGTAATTACCATGCAACCAATGAAATTCAATATAGGTTTGTCGCGGTTTTTTGAATTTTAATTAAACCAGTCTTCAAATGAATGGGAAATACTGCCACTTTTGTTGTGACAAGTGGCATTGACAAAATATTAATCTAATGGTGTATTTGTCTGCAGCCTCTAGGGGTGTGTTTTGTTGTTTCAATTCTTTCTAAAGCACACCAGGAAGAATAAGCTCTTTAAAACTACATGAAATGAAACCTCCATGTATGGAATATTCCATCATTGATAACTCGCCAGCCACAATTGCGTGTGTCTCTATTATGGCATGGAAAAAAATTTATGTTTTTAAACCAGATGTCCCTGTGGTTCACTTTTTTTCATATCATTAAAGCTGTAGCTGGGATAAATTACCAACTATTGACTCAAAGCCTAATATTAAGGAGTAACCGGCCCGTGTTCCTGTACCATTTCCTTTTTATCTTACTTTATAAATTACCTCGTGGCTTAAAAATGACATCTTGGTGGTGGAGTGGGATTCTTTTTATAACTGAATTATTTAAGTCATTTTCTCTGGAGATTTTTTTTTTTTTAAACTTGAACTTAGATAGTCATCTGGAAAGAACGTTAAACGTTTAAAAATGAATATTCTTTCTGTCGATTTCTTGCTTTCCCTCATGGGGTACGATTTGATGTTTAAAAAGAGCAGTTTAATTTCAGATTCGGTTAGTTCTGAGTCTTTATTACAAAGCAGATTTTACTCAAATGGCAAAAATCTTAACATTTTCTCATCTTTAGAGCTGACCTAAAACCCAAAGATTTAAGAGCAAACTCCTTTTGAATCTTGGCTTTCCCCAGTGTTAGGAATCTGTAACTATTTTTCCTTGTTTGTGAGTCCCTCCATAAACCCCACTGTATACTTTGTACCAACACTTGCCTGGTTGCTGCCTCCTCCGTCACCACTACCACCATCAGATTGTGGAGGTGTAGGGGTTGTGTTTGGGGGTGCAAGACTATTGTTTCTAGACATTCAAGTTGACAGCAGACAAACCGGCAAAGCAGCATGTCCGGGAGCATGTGCCGACTCAGAGCACCAGATCAACCCCAATATTTTTTCAGGGATGCTAACCCTCTTGTAACTGCCAAATTGGATTTGTTGCTGAATGAAGTATCAGCTGCTGTTGGACAGGCCATAAAAGCCAGCCGGCTGGCCCCTTTGTAGGCGAGGCTTAGCCAACGATTGATATGTTTTAGCACTTTCAGAATTATTGTGATTAGGAGGAAACCATTCTGAATGAGAGAGAAAAGGGGGAAGGACGGGCAGTCACAGCTGGTGAGCTGTGTGTGTTTGCAAAGAGGAAGTCACCATTATGGCTTTCTCCTGGTTCCTGCCCTCAGTGATGAGTGTGAAATCTTGAGAGGAGGAAGCCCTGTCCCTACTAGAGGCTCGATCTGCAGCGTCTGGAATGCTGTGGACTTGAGAAACCTGTGCTGTGCATTTACAGAGCTGACATCGAGGTGTGTGCATATGCCACAACACACAGTGGCTAAATGCACTGGTCTCCACATGTGAGTTAATTGAGTTAATTAACTGCAGAGGTTTCACTAGAACAATAGAGTGTCTTTCATTTCCCACACCTGAGGTTTTGTGACACGCTTTGAAAATATGACTCTGTGTCATCTGGCTTCAGTGTGGTCTTGCAGGCTAAATGGGAAGACACAGTACCTGGTTTAGGCTCTCCAGGTATCATAGTGGTTTTAGACGGAATATTTTTAGGTACCACCCAGCCCAGGAGCTTTTACACTGATCTTACACCAGCCAAGAGGCAGCTCTGAGTGGCTCAGAGTGTGCAGCTTACCCAGCATTCCCAAATGCACATGGATTGGTTGCCTCTCTGGCAGTCCCCTTGGGCACCCCCTCCCTGTTCCGAGTTTGCTCAGCAATACAACTCAGGAAAGAGGCCGGCTTGCCAGGTCCCGGGGAGAGCCTTTCCAAGCCTGTGAAAAGCACGAAGCATCCAGCAGCCAAGCCTGCTTACAGCTGGCCCTCCTGGCCTTCTGCTAGCTTTGATCTGCGAATCAGGCCGCACCATGAATGCCCTTATTGTCATGTTCTGTGTACACAGTGTGTGAATTATTGAAAATAGGGAGGCCTGGGCCTCATCTGGTAGAGATTACAGTGCAGGCATGCTGGGTGAAGGTCTGTAATTGAAAATCCCCAGATGCTGTTTATTTGCCCTTTGTCACATGACCTGCAGCAGGAAGATTGTCTGAACAAAACGCTGCCTGCGTGGAGAGTAGAGCCTGCCATCCCCCACCCCAGAGCCTCCACAGGCGCAGTCAGTACACAGCTTAAACACCTGCCCGAAGGATTTTTAAAGGCTTAAAATAGATTCGCTCATAGCATTTAAATAGAAGGTATCTTGCTTGTTGGTTTAAACTGCTTAAGTGGTTGTTGACTTGTGGAACCTTCTATCCACACAAGGGTTTGCTGGATAATTTCACTTTGAGATATCTTTACAAAGCAATATTCAAGGCTAGAGCCATATGTGGATATTACACATGGGCTCTCGAGGGTAGTGGGTGAGCTAGCAGATGTATACTCCTTCTATCTTTAGAAAACACTATGGATACCCAGAATATGGCCCCGAGTTAGTGAGTTGATTCTTACCTGTTTGACCTGTTGTGAAGACGAGACGTTTCCTGGAAAGTGTTTTCTCAAAGGCTGACTTGCCCTTCTTGTCTGATGGACTGAGGCAGGCTGCTACTTCTAAAAGCTATGAAGGCCATGAGAATTTTACGGAAGCCACGTGCCCCAATACAAGCCTCTCAGCCAACTACTCCAGGCTTAAGACTGAAAGATCACTTCATGTACACTTTTCAATACCAGTCTAGGCATCATGGGGAGACCTGTGTGTTGGATGGGTGGGTGGCTGGGTGGGTGAATGGAGTTTGAAGATACAAGATTCTTAGTTTTCTGAGTTCATTCCACTAGAAAAGAGGGCAGGCTGTTCATTCTACCTGTTGACCCTATGACTCAACTGCCTCTCAGCTTTTCACAGTCTTTCCACCCAGATCCTGTCATACCTTAAGGACAGGAGCCCTGGCTTTTCCTTCTTCTGCCATCATGGAGCTCTTTCACATTCCCTGAGGCAAGAACACATCAGATTACTGCTTCTTGTGCTCTGTGATGCTGCTCTTCAGAATAAAAGTGTTCTAGGAAGAGATGGGAACAATATCAGTATGGCCGCCACTCGTAGCCTGTCCTGAGGGTGCTGGGAGCAAGGAAGACAGTCATTTGTGGAGGCAGAATGTGGTCCCTGCCTTCATGAAGCCCAGAATTTGTCAAGGAAATTGGGAAATCCATATATTGCATCACCAGGCAATTCTTGTGCAGTGCTCTGGGGTCTCCAGAGAGTCAGGAAGGACCTGGTGGTCAAGATGTTCTAGGGCACGGTGTCTTAGGAACTTATTTAGACATTACTGTTCAGCAGGTTTGGGTGGACCACAGAGGCAGGAAAGAATGAGAGCTAGTCATTTTAGCCAAAGGGAACAGCTCCCAACAGGTGCTGAGGAATAAGGTGTGTCAGGGAAGTGTGTGCCAAGAGTGGCAGGTAAGAAGGCCAAAGCTGGTGTGCACATCTAGGGTTTTGTTTTGTTTTGCAAGGTGGGCAGAGTATTTGTGGTACGTGGGTAATTAGAAAAATAATAGATAGAAAAGCAACTGACTCTCTCTTCTCAAGAATCCATATTCTTTCTAGAGAGGTGATGCATTTAAATGTGATTGGTCATTGTCTTAACAAAGAAGGACATTTTCCAAGCCACTGGTTTCTCTCTAGCTTGGCCTCACAGGGCTTTAAAGTTTCATCAGGTCACATGACCCAGAGCCGGGCAACCAGGGAGGCAGCATCCCTGCACTTGTGTCCCAGGCTGTACTTCAGCACAGCTCCCCCCACCCTGCACCCCCCGCCCCCTCCCCCACCTTAGTCAGTTCGACACTAGCACTGCAGACTGTCTTGCCTCACTCTAGAGCCCTGAGGTTTATATAGCAAATTCCAGGCCAGCCAGGGCTACATATTGAGACTTAAAGAAAATGTCTTAAAGAAAAAAGGAGATGGGACAGGGAGGGAGAGAAACAAGAAGAAAAGCAGCAAACTAGCTGGGTAGAGGGTGGGCCTGGCCATAGTCTCAGCCCTGGAAGCAGACTCACCCAGAGTTTGAATCAGTGCTTCAGTAAAGAGTCTCCGTGAAGACCAGTGGTTCTTAGCACTTCTCATGTGTGGATTTCACACTTCTCTAAGGCCAAATAGTTAACAGACAGACAGAGTGTTCTTAGCAAAGTTTTTCATTAACGAGGCTTTCCTGGGTTAATGTTGAGATTAGCTCTCTTTTTGGACTGGGTCCCTATTTCTGGGGTGGGTGGGGGTGGGGCCGGAATAAGGAAGGAGCAAGTGGTGGCCACACTGGCAGTGTTAGGTCTCAAAAGTGTGCCTCTCTGAAATTGTGAACAGATACGACTTTTAGTTCAGGTGATAATGCTGGTACTTCCCAGCTTCCATGATCGTTGAGCTTTTTTGTTGTGCTTCCTCATACAAAAGAGAGGCGCTTATTCATTCAACTAATTAAAAAAAACCATGTTTTGGCATGTGCAATTGGAAGGTGCTGAATATGGGGTCAGAGGAAAGCAAGGGGACTCAAAGCAGTCTCTGCTGTAGGAAGTGGGAACTCAGGCACAGCAGGGGCGCACTGCATCCTTTCTGGTGTAAAGGAATAAATAAGTAAGTGATTTAATTTCTGCTACTTTTGGAGCACCTGGAAGAAGTAAGGCAGTTGGGATGAATGGGGCTGAATAGGAACTTGCAAAAGAGAAGAACAGAGTGTTCCAGGTGAGAATGGCTACACAGTAGCCTAGACAGAGGTATGGAAAGCAGAGCCATGGTGGGAAAAGCTCCCTCCTCATCCTTGAGCAGTAGAAGAGCCCTATACAGGAATGCTCCAAGGAGGACTGTTTTCCCCAGAAAAGACACAGGAAGGGTATTTGCTACTTTACACATGGCGTTGATAAAATACCTGCTCAACGAAACTTATTGGATAAAGGATTTATGTGGCTCATGGTTTGAGGAACACAGTCAGTTCATCATGGAGGGAGGGGCAGCATGGTGGCAAGAATGCCTCCATGCTGTTCCTTATGGTACTAACCTGGATCAGTGATGGGCCAGGGCATGGGGTTCCCCCACACCTCTTCCTCCCTATCAACCCACTTTCTTTAATGAGACCCTACAACAGCATCAACTGGGGATCAAGTGTTAGGATGCATCTTATTTTCAGACCATTAACAGACCCAATATAAACAGATATGGGCCTGAAAGAAACGAGTTGGAAGAGACTATCAGGACCACCTTTGTTCTGAAACCCATGGACAGGAGTATGCTCAGATCACCCACAAGGAAAAGAAGAAGAACTACAGGACTAGGGTGATGTTGGCTCTCAGGCTGTTTCCCCATGATAGTCAAGTTGCCATTCCTCCTATGCACTAAGCTACTTGTTCTGAACTCACAGTACTTGCGTCTCTCAATTTGCTTGGTCTTCCCAAGCAAATTGGAATCCTGTGGTCTTCCCAGCACAAGGTGATCTTCCACCACCTGGGTCACCACTCATACCTACCCCGCCTCACCTCCACTCCCCACCCTCTACCCCCATATGCCATGACCTGTGTGTTTCGGATGGGATTTGAGGAGACACACCCTGAGGTGAACCTAGATGGATTTTGATTGACAATCTGTCCTATTTTTCATCTGTTACCCCGACAAAAGGAGAAAATAAGCCCAAATCCAGGTTTTCAATCATCATATCAGGGAAGTTAAGGTAGCAGGACTTCAAACAGCTAGGTACATCACCTGCACAGTAATTGGCTTGCTTCTCAGCTCAGTCTCTACTCCTAATCAGTTCAGGACTTTGTGCATAAAAAATGGTATCATTCACTGTGGTGTGGGCCTTCCCACAGACATGCACCACAGGCCAACCCAATGTAGACAGTCCTTTCCGCCTTGAGATTTTCCTCCTGGGTGTTTGGTTAAGTTGACAACTGACGCTAACTGTCCTACTGTCTTGGGGCATAGCGAAGCTATGAATAACTTTAGAAAGGTAGAATGGTAAAGTGAATTAAAAGATGGTGGGAGGTACCTTTCCATGAGAAAGGTAAGGGGGGGGGGGCAGATGGTGGCACATTGTAGCACACTCCGCTAAAGAGACAGCAGAGCCCTGAAGGTCTTGAAGCTGTGGATTGACTATCCCAGAACCTTATTGTAAGTCCCTGTCAGTAAGACACAGAGTGCATTAAAGCACTGAAGGTAACGCTGTTCGTTTGGGGGTTAGGAAGGTGACTGGTATATTTTCATTGCTTCATAATGAATTAGCTGTTAGAAAATATCATTCCTGTTTATTCTTCTACAGAGCTATAATATCATGGGTTATTGTATGCATGCAGAATCAGATCAGAACTGTCACACTCAGCTCACAGTCTTAGCCACACTTACCTGCTCTTCCGTAATTCCACGCAGAAGTATTATATGCTGTCTTACCCTCAAGATGAAGGTATTTTATGGGGCTGTTGTTTGATAGTGCTATCAAGATGGTGGACTGATGACACCCTCAGGAAGCTAGAACTTGAGTTATTACCAGGCACTCTAAAGAGACACTCAGGAGAACTGAACTTCTGAGTAAGCAGGGCTCTATCAACCTTCTCTGTTAGACTCTCCTTTTAAGTATAAGCTGTTCTCCTGTGCCCTGAGTGAAGAGACCAGTCATCTCAGGAAACTGCCACCAGTCCCTTTGTAGACCTTTAGCTCAGGAACATGCATTCTTAGCACCTGACGACCTAGGAAGGTGCCCTGGCCTTTCCTGGTGATTTTCCACGTTGGCACTAGGTTTTGGTCAATGATTTATATTGGAGATTAACCGAGACATTGACCTAGCTACTTCCTCCTTGTTGGTGCTCAGGGACTGATTGAAATGCCCCCTTTCATGAAGTCACCTGCTCACACTGATCCTGTATCCCTCCTGTGGAGCCATTCACTCCACCTCTTCGTGCCTACCCATTGCCTGCCTCGGTACAGTGAGCAGAGACTTCCTGCCTGGTGTGTGTTGGGGCAGGGAAGGAGTTGTGGTGTTCCAGCATTCCATATGCAGAAAACCTGATAACCAGGAGGAGACTCTGGGTACCTTGTGAGCACACAGTAGGACTACTTAGCCAGGTCCTCTTGGGAGATTCTTTAAACATTATAAAGTCCTTTAGGTGGCATCACTTCCCTCTTGTGTTGCCTGTCCCCCATCAAATATACCCACTTGTGTTTGACCAGTGAGTGTCTTTCCCACTTGGTCCCCCCTAACCCCCCCCCTTCCACTATGCCAGGACACGTTGCAGTGGTGGTAGTGGCTAATTATTAAGCCTTAAAGTTAATAAAGAAAGGCCAGCAACTCTAGCCAGGTTCACAGATGCACATACCCCAGACCACTGCTGAGCTGGTGACACTTGACTCCTGCAGTGTCCCCTACTCCTGTGCCTTTTGACTGCTAGCTTTCATGTTTTAGAAGGTTAGCTTTTCCTTCTCATTTAGGTGAATTTCAGCTTAATGAAAATGAATCCCAGGGCTAGAAGCTACATTAATACCATTTTGTCTGAGAAAATCCCCCATGGACCCTCTGTCTGTGCTGTGTGCTGCTGCTGGCATCGGAGGACAGAGCCTCCATCTCGCCTCCCTTCCCCCAGCCCATGGTCATGGTCTTGTTGAAAAGCTTCACTGCCTCTTCCCACCACATCTTTTTCTTGGCCTAATGGTGACGGTCCATGAGCAAATGTCTTTTGGGATGTTTATGTCTCATATGAAGGCATGTTCCACTAACACTGAGCTGCTGGGTAAGGCTGCCACAGAAAACCTGCATGCTGTCATTTCAAAGGCTAGGGGTGTTTAGAAAAGGGAGGTCTGGTCAGCCTGTGTCAGGTCAAAACTCTGGGAAGATGGTGCAATCAGAAAGGTAGATGGACTCTAGACATGCGGAAATC
This sequence comes from Rhynchomys soricoides, assembly GCA_019843965.1. Lineage (NCBI taxonomy): Eukaryota > Metazoa > Chordata > Mammalia > Rodentia > Muridae > Rhynchomys > Rhynchomys soricoides. The sequence goes on from JADRCH010000134.1 coordinate 4,115,948, forward strand.
AGCAGGGACACTCTGGTTACACAGGAAACTCAAAATGGTCTTAGAGAACATTCTAGTAATCTAATAGCCCTTTGGGCTAGAACAGGATTTGGGGTGGTATCACTAACCCTGTAGCTGTACCCATGGACCAGTGCCTTTCTGATGACAGAAAGGTCAGATACAGCTTACATCTGTTCTCTGTTTTCCATTCTTCTACATGGATGATGGGAGTGTGTGTCATCACGTAGATCCACAGTGGTGGGGGTCCTCACATGGATCTTGTAGAGGTTAAAGGGCAACAGAGGCTTACTTCCAGTACTGGGCCAGAGCCCTTTCCATACTTCTGCAGTCTTGAGAGCCTTGCCTGGAGTTGGGTTTACTTTAGACTGACTGTCGCAGGGAAGAGCTACATTCTGTCCTTTCTGGCAGATTGACTCCATTCAGTAGTAACAAAGTGGCTCTTGCTCCTTAAAGCTCAGTGTCTCTGGGCTACAATTTGTAGCCACAGACCCTGCATTTTCTGAGCCTCAAACAAGACCTCGAGGCCACTTTCCTTTGCATAATACAGCCCACAACAATGTTAACCAGTCTTCTCTGGGTTTAGAAGCTCAGTGTGAACTCTGCTTTTCTCTCCATCTTGTCCTGTAGCAGAAAAGGCCAGAGGCAGGCCTGCTGTCAAACATTAAATGTAGAGATCTAAGGAATGGGGAAGGTGGTATGATTGTCTAAGCAAGCTGTGTGAGTTGTGGCCATGTCCTCCTGCCTATAAGACAAGTAAGCTTAGTAACAAGGTGGCAGATCAGTGTGTGTGTGTGTGTGTGTGTGTGTGTGTGTGTGACACAGACAGACACACACCCAGTGGTTGTGCCATGAGGTGACATTTAATAATGAAACATGGCATGGCCACTCAGCTCTTTAAGCTGTACTGCTCTCAAGGAGCAGGGATGTATCTGGGATGCTGAGTGGGACTTCTGTGGCCTGTGGCCTCCCAGACAAGCACAGAGAGTAGGCTTAGGAAGCTCAGGGAGTCTGAGGGCAGCCGGTGTGATTTTTACAAGAGTTCCTGGATTCTGCTTGTTAAGATAGTCTTTTATCTGTCCACTGTGGTCTTGTCATTCTCAGTAATGATATATTCATTCAAGTATTCCAGAGAAGCTTTAGATACCTTCATGTTACAACAAAATAACTCTGGGTTCATCTCTGGGTGGGTGGGAGAGGAAAGGAAGTAAGTGCCGGTGGTAGCACACACCCTTAAGTTCAGCTCTTAGAAAGTGGAAAAGAAGGTTTAGATGTTCAAGGTCACTCTCGGCTACATGAGACCCTGTCTAAAAAAAAAAAAAAAAAAAAAACTAAAGAAACCGAAAGATTTGATATATCTTGACCTTCCCTGATACAGAAATCTGGAATGCATTTGAGATTTATTGGAAATTTTCAAGTCTACCTCACGTTGACAGGTTGTCATTAAAATTTGGTACCCCCCTTTTTTTCCCCAAATGTGTTAAATTTTTTACAGGCTAGTCTTTAAAAGGAGTATTTATTTTAAGCATGCTTGGATTTCTTGTGTAGATATGGGCCCTGCCCACAGCTCACATGATTTATATATGTAGATACTCCGAAAGAATCTCAGAAAAATACACAATTCAAAACCACGATTCTTTCTAAGCATTTCTGATAATGTATGTGCAGAATGTGTGGGATATAGGGTAATATTAAGTTACCATTGTTGCAGTCCATTTTACAATGTAATGTTCATGGGAGTATGTGCCTGTGTATGAAGTAGGGATGGGGAAAGGCACAACAGAACTAGAGAAGCCAGAAGGAGCATTTCTACTGGTCAGTGTTCTGAGACCCCGGAGAGCAGACTGGGTGCCCCTCCCAGTTACTGTGGCAATGGGGTTGTTGTGGTCTCCATCCTTGAATCTCTTGAATCGGAAATTACCCAGTTCAACTTGAGGGCTTTATAGACCCCCTGTGATTTGAAAGAAGGTATAAGTGAAGGCTGTGGCAATAGCTTCATGAGTAAACTCAAGCTCCGTGAGCTGAGTTTCCATCCCCGGAGCCTCCATTTTAAAAAAACAAACGAACAGGTTTTGGGGTAGAGTGAGTGGACCAGACACAGGAGGACTGCTGGGGCTTGCTGGTAAGCTAGCCTAGGTGTGAAGTGGTGAGCTGAGCTCAGGTTTAACTGAGAAGAAATAAAGGAGATTGTGACTACAGTACAATGTGAGTTCTTCTCTGGTCTCTGAATGGAAGAACTTGTAAGAATGTGTGCCTGCATGCACATGGGTAAGTACATACGTGTGCACACACACACTAACACAAAAGAAATAGAAGTTGCACTCAGGGTGTCCTGTCCAGATCACAGAGAAACCCAGACACTTGGAATGCCACTCTTGCTTCCCAAGTGCGTGAGAATATTTTAGTTTAGGGGAGATTTAGAAATAAAGGTAGGAAGTAACAAAAGATTCAACTATATGGTTTCAAGTTTTGTTCAAAGTAGTTCTATTTGCTATTTTTCAAATAATTATTTAAAATAATTTTTAGTCCGTTGGGCAGTGGTGGCTCACGCCTTTAATCCCAGCACTTGTGAGGCAGAGGCAGGTGAATCTCTGTGAGTTTAAGGCCAGTCTGGTCTACAGAGAGAGTTTCAGGACAGCCAGGGCTACACAGAGATACCCTGCCATCACACACACACACACACACACACACACACACACACACACACAAAGATCGGCTTAATAGATTAGCCTGTACTTCCTGATTAAACCATATAGCACAGTAATTGAATTAGATAGAGTGGGTTGGAATCATACAAGGCTGGCTTACAAGTGACTAGAGAATTGCTCAGACTTCAATGCATTCTCTTAGGCAAGACACTCTTCATAAGTTAAAACAGTAAGTTTTAATATCTAAAAGACATAAATTCTAAAGCAGAGCATGAAAGAACAAAATCCAGGCTTTGTAAAGTGGTCCTGTTCATCTCTGGACAAGGATGTGCAAGTAAGATGATAAGCTTTCTTAGTATTGTAATACAAGATCTCTCTGTGTAGCCCAAGCTGGTACCCTCCACAGCCGGCTTAAACTAAGCTTTCAGTGAAATGACCAGAAAGGCGTGCTCAGCACATCCCTTCATTAAGGATGTGCTTTAGAAGAAGTAGCCTTTAGAATCACTTTCCAGCATGATGAAAGCACAGTGCCATTTGCATAGGCTCTGGGGATCTTGGGCACTTGTGGCTTTCCTAGATAGCGGTCTTACTGCTTCAAACGGGTGCTATGAGAAATCGAAGGTCTTTATGCCGGTTTCATGTCACATCTCCTGAGCCATCTTTTCTGTATTCACAGAAAAAAAGCAACTTTGGGGCAAGAGCCTCTTTTGTGCCGCCTGGACAAGATCCAGATGAAATTGCATGTCACACAGAGCCCTGGCCACTCAAACAGCCTGGAATGGCTGCCCAGAGAGGGCCCAGGGCTGGAGGGTACTTGGTTGATCTGTGGACATTGTCATTCAGGTCTGGTTTCTGGTAATTAGGCACGACTGGCTGGCCTCGGCTGTCAGTGAACCTTTATGACAAATTGCAAAATCTGCACAACCTTCTGAGAGATGGACAAGTAGGCCCGATGACACTACAGGGGTATTGGCAGCGAGCAGTTTGAAGGAGGGTGCTCGCCGAAGCCGTCCCCAAGCCGAGTTCAGAAGCCCGTCTCCTCTAAATGCTCTGGAAAAGGTACATTTAGTTACAGAGTTGAGATCTGAAAAGATTTTGACAGGTTGGACAGGATAGGCTCAATTTAATAGGGTGAGATGGGAGTAGAAACAAATGGGAAGTTTTATATTGGGGGTTTGAAAATACCAGCAGATCTGATTGGAAGAGGAACAGGGTGAGGGGTGTATGTGAGGGTCAGCCCCCACATGGTGGCTTACACCATTTATAACCAGTCCTTGGGAACTTGACATGCTTTTCTGGCCTTTGTGGGCATGCACATCATGCACAGACATGGTAATAAAACACCCATACACATACAATTTAAAAATAATAATAAATTAATAGTGGTAGACAGTAGGAGTGCCTAGGTTGAGAAGGTGATAGGTACACTCAGCATGGCCATTTCTAGTTCTGCATACTCTTCTGGAAGGAAGGCAGGCAGGGGACAGACTGAGGATCCACGAGGATCCCTGAAAGGCAGCATCTGTATGAAGGCCTTTTTTAGAGTACCTAGAAGAGTCTAAAAATGAAAGTTAGAAGCAGCTCTGCGTAATTAGGACCCTTGCCTTATTAATCTGCTTCAAGATCAGCGGACCTCTTCATCCATTCTAAACATGTTTCTCACACTGGGGGCTGGGGGGAGTTATGGTTTCAGAGGAGAGAGCGGGTAACCCAGGGGTACTTTGTGGCACCAGGACACCTTTGTCTTCTGTGCTCTGTATGTTCTGTGAGGTCCTAAAACAGGCAGCTGATGGGCTCAAGTCCCTGTAAGGACACAAATGTTTCAGGCTACAATGGGTTGTCTGAGTCACGGCATCTCTGAGCATAGTTTAGTGTGTCCTGCCAGGGCAAGGGGTCACCTGCTCACCAGGGCAGGGGTGTGGTCATCTGCTCACCAGTGTAGTGATGTGGTGGTCACTGGCTCACTGTGGCAGTATATATGTTAGTGCCTTCTGTCTCTTTGATCAAATAAATAACTGACAGAAACAACTTGAGGGAAGCAGGATTTGTTTTGGCTCACAGTTTAGAAGGCACATCCCAGGTAATGGGAAAAGCTTCATGCTTGGCTTGACTTAGTTCTTCGCAGTATGAGCTTACAGTACCCTCTGGAAAGAGACAGTATTAGGTTTTGACTCTCAAAGCCTGCCTCTGCTGACCTCATCCACCAGCTAGAGTTCATGTCCTTCAGGCCAACAGCTGGGGAACCTGTGTTCAAACATAAGAGCCCTTGGGGAATATTTCATATTCAAACCAAAGTACTGTTTTTCTTATATTACTCTGTGTCCAGCAAGGTGCGGGCTGTCCAAGACAGTTTTCTAAGAGAAAAGGGTTCTTGTGCTCTTGAGGTGTGCAATGTGTCTGGAAAATGAGACACAGAGTACAAGCTCTGTAGACAGTGCCATGACAATTCAGGTGCGTGCCAAAGAGGGGGAAGACTGGAACTTACTGCTTCCAGCAGCTCTGGTGTCGTGTTAAAGCAAAACCATGCTCAATAGGGCAGGGAGACACTTGCCGGAATGCTTGCCTTTAGACCTGATCTCGCCAATGGGTCTGATTAAAGACCATGAGATACTACAAAGTTCTAAAGCTGTGTGGTATAGAGTGTTGTATGTCCCTGGAACAGTTGAAAGTGACTCATTGGACCACTCTTAGAATGATCTACATCTTCAGGAGTGCGTTTTCTTTCTCAGGGTAGTTTAGTGGTACTTTTTGCCTCTTCAGCTTCTGGGGTGAATGTTTTTCTGTCAGAGCATAGTTCTTTTGCATCATAACTGTTTAAAATTTCAGTTTGCTAGCAGCAAAAGAATGAAAAGTTTTTCTGTTCAGATGTTTTTTTTCTTGGCTCAAGGTTACATGACTTGGAGAAGGTTGAGTCACTCACCCAACACACAGGCATGAGAACAGTCTTGACTCCAGTTAGCTGTGGCTGCAAAGACCACATTTTGGATCTTCTGCTTCTATACTGTTGAGCTTCCTTTGGCTGCTGTAATTGGCAGCCACAAGAGCCTTGCTCTCTTGTGTCTATAATGAGGTGACCACAGGGAGAAGCTTGGATGAAGAAGAAAATGACCATATAGAAATGAGGACTAAACCATTAGACCTGAAGATCTGGTCTCATTTTCTCCCAGACTAAATCACCTCTGTGTGTGTGTGTGTGTGTGTGTGTGTGTGTGTGTGTGTCCCTGTTCCTGTCTCCTTTCCAACTCAGCACTTTTACATGCAAGCAAACAAGATCACATGGGCTTTTTTGTTTGATCTCTTTTTTTGGGGGGGGGGGGTGTTGGTGTTGAGACAGGGTTTCTCTGTATAGCCCTGGCTGTCCTGGAACTCACTCTGTAGACCAGGCTGGCCTCGAACTCAGAAATCCACCTGTCTCTGCCTCCCAAGTGCTGGGATTAAAGGCGTGCGCCACCACTGCCCGGCTTGTTTGATCTTCTTGAAACGGGTTTCTCTGTCTATCTTGGAACTCATTCCGTAGATCAGACTGGCCTCAGAGATCCTCCTGCCTCAGTCTCCTGAGTGCTGGGATTAACGGTGTTGCTATCATGCCAAGCTATACTGGCATTTTCTTAAAAGACATATTTTAATCTCTGCGGCTGAACAAAATTTAAAGTTAAGTGGTTTTCATCTTAATTTCCTTAGTTAATATTTGTTTTTCTGCCAGGAATGAACTGAAAAGGCTCCAATTTAAAAAGAAAGAAAGAAAGAAAGAGAGAAAAAGAAAATAAATCAAGGTCTCATCTTGACCAGGCTGGTCTAAAGATTCTGATCCTCCTGCCTCACCTACTTAATAAGCATGGTGTACAGCACCATGCTTGGATTTATTGCCACAAGCAATTCTACCACACATTCCAATTAAAAAGTCTGCCTTTTCTTTTGTGATTTGTTTCTATTTTATATATGAATGTTGTGCCTGTGTGCATATATGTATGTGCACTACCTATGTGAGTGTCTACCAGGTTGTGAGCCACCATGTGGGTTCTGGAACTTGAACGTGGAACATCTGGAAGAGCAGCCTATACTCTTAACCACTGAGCCATCTCTGCAGCCTTCGCAATTCAAAATTCATGAATACATTTCTATTCTTAGCATTTAGGGGCTTTGTTTCTTTCTTTATTCTTAAGTAGCCTACCTTATTGTAAATTCTTTTTTCTTGCAGGTAGAAATGAATTGATAGCCAGATACATCAAACTCAGGACGGGAAAGACAAGGACCAGGAAGCAGGTACAGTACCGGCCTGCAAGGTTTGCATGTCAGCGAATGGCCCAGAGATATTGGGCTGCCTTGGCTGCTGTGCTTTGGCTCTAGGAGCCGTAGTCCCAGTGCCCTGTAAGGAGTTCATGGTATAGTGGATTTTCTGTGGCCCAAGCATGTGCTACTGCACTGTCATACACACATGGGAAAGTTCCCTGCCAAGTCAGTGTCTGAACTTCCCCTTGCTGTGTGTTCAATCCTGTCTCTCTCCCCCCCACTCCCCCATCCCTAACATTTGCCAGAGTTGCAGAAGGCTGCAGGTGCACTTGCCCTGGCAAGCCATAAGATTTGGAAGTTCTGTGCATTTTAATATCCTGCAACGATTATGTAATTGTCGTGCTTTCAATGAAGTCACATCACTGGCCTTTAGCAATGGCCTAAATAGGACACTGAGCAAGCGATACACTTCCAGGGCACTGTGGCTTCATTAGCAATGGCTTTTTGTCAGCCTCTGCTGTGACTATAAAGCAGTTACAAATTTTATATGCTGCAGAACAGGAATGGGAATTCTTTTCTGACTCTGGCCGGGGTTCTGCCTTCCCTGGTTCTTCTGAACACAGAGCAGCCTAGATCTCTGATGTGACCAAGTTCACAGATGAAATGGGTGGGAAATCAGTCTCTAAAAACAGAAAAGGAAATGAAAACAACCCATGTGATGGGTGGGCCCATGACAGGAAAACAGTTATTTCTTAATGTTAACCTGTGTGGAATGACAGTGCACAGCACAAGTTCGGCAGCTGCGATTGACCAGATGTGATAGAGTGAACCTCTAGTCCCAGCTACTTGGGAGTCTGAGGCCTCAGGATCTTTTGAGCCCTGGAGTTCAAGAATAATTAAAATGAGCAAGAGACTATGACTGAATCCTGAGGACAGCCAGTCCACCTGCTTCAAGGTTGAGTGGCAGTAGGGTGCCCTGGTGGGGTTGGGGAGGAAGCTTTCTTTCTGGAGTGTGGAGCAAGGGGCTGGGCTGTCCCTCAGAAATGCTGCCCATGCTGGCCCCGTGCTGAGTCAGCAGAAAGGGGTGGCCTCCTGCCAGCACAGAGGCAGGCAGGCAGGCAGGCAGGCACTGTCTGCTGGGGATGCACCCAGCCATGGCCCTCATCAAGGCAGAGAATCAGAAGTGATTCTGGGTGCAAATGAGTAACAGCAGGAGCCAGATGAAGGGGCAAAGAGGATGGGGGAGCTCTGCTTCCCTGGAAACGGGAAGAAAGGGAATTATCGAAACTCAAAAGACGGTTAACCACCAAAAGATCTTTAATAATCTGGAGTCACAGGAGAGTTAGAAATGAGGTGACTGCCACCAAGCCCAAGTCTCTAAACTTGGAATGGGAAGGTTCAGAGTCTCCCAATGCAGACAGCAGGCTCTCCTTCCATCTCAAGTGCGGAACTGGCCAAGGAACTGGCCTGTTGGCCGTCAAGCTCTGGTCACTTGCCCAGTGACCCCTGCACTGGGGGCTCTTCTAAATTTAATCAAGTCCCACTGAAATCGATGCGGTTTTGCTTGCCCAGTGAAATCACTGTGTTAGAGGCCTGTCTGGCACTATTTCCACGCCCAGCATCATCACCCTCAGGTGCCTGCAGGCCACAGCGGGCGACACCTCTCTAGTGTTGTTCAGCAAAGCCAAGTGGTTTTTCAGACCAGATTTTTAACTGGCTGGCTGGTTGTATTCACACATTTCTTTTTGTAATAATATGCAGATCCACTTGGCTCCCAGTCGTTCCCAAAAGGGTGGAAGGATTAAAGAAATTTTAAAGGGTTGGGAGGCTCTGCTAACTGGGTCCCAGTTTTCTTTGAGATCTAATTTGTGTGCCAGTATTATTTCAGCATTTGCCACAGAATCTAGAGTCCTCCAAGAGAGCAGAATCCATCGCACAGCCTCAGCTTTGATTCTGTAGAGCATGCTAATTTATGGACAGTCCTCTCTAAATTGAGAAAGGAGGATTTTTCCCTCCTGATACTGAGAAGCTGTACTGTTTTCATTTATCTCTACCCCCACCTTTTTTAATTTCATAAAGAAAGCATCCCTCCTCTCTCCTCTTATGGCTCTCCAAATGAGGTTTTCCCAGCACCCACCTGTTGTCTCTCCGGGTGGGAACATGGAGGTGAGCCTGCCCAGACTTCTGAATCAAGTCACTGCAGTGAGGACCCTGTCCATAGAGCTTTAGAGGAGTGCTGGGGGCTTGGTGTCTGGCTGGGACTGTCTGTTCCTAACTGCAGAGCTTCGTTGAGATGCAAATAACCTCCCCTACCCCAACCCTCCCAAGGAATAGCGATTTTATATTTGATTTCCTTTTTTTTTGTTTTTTTGTTTTGTTTGTTTTCTTTTTTTCTTGTTTTGTTTCCCCCGCATAAACCCGAAAAATGTAGGTGTCTAGTCATATACAGGTCTTAGCAAGAAAGAAAGTTCGAGAAATTCAAGCCGCCATTAAGGTACGTCTGGCTTGCCCAGTTGTAGGGGGCTTTTCATCTCCATGGTTACAGGCTTTTCCTTTGTTTTCCTCCCTTCCCCTACCCTGCAGGTGTCTAGTCACATTCAGGTTCTTGCCAGAAGGAAATCTCGTGATTTTCATTCCAAGCTAAAGGTATGCGCTTTTCTGCTTTTTGGCTCGTGGTTGCTATGCACCTCACTTCCTGTTTTCCATGGTGACTGGTGAATGCCTGGTGCTGGGATTCTTGTAACCTAGCTTCCTAGCATGTGAGGGCTGTTTACATTTCTTTGTGTCTAATCTCTCTGTTTCTGTACTGGCCTCACATTAAACTCTGCGTGTGTGAGTGTGTGCAAGTTCCCAATAACAAAGCAATTGCGGCAAAGAGCTGATCTTGATAACTTCAACACAGTATTACGATTAAAAGAAAAAGAAAAAAAAAATCTTCTAATAGCTTCTAATAGCTGTCCTGTAGCACTGGGCTAGCAATTTGTCCTCAGAGAAACAGCTGATGGATAGTATACATGGAAGAAAGAAAGAAAGAAAGAAAGAAAGAGAGAGAAAGAATCTCTAAAGTTGTTGTGAAATGGCTTTTATAATAACATTTAGCACTGATTCTAATGTATGAGGTTTTTTAATGTATTTTAAAAAATACTTACAGGGCTGGAGAGATGGCCCAGAGAACCCTGGTTCAATTCCCAGAATCCTTATGGCAACTCACAATTGTCTGTAACTTGAGTTCCAGGGGATCCAATACTGCTTTCTGTCCCTTTGCCAGCAAAGCACATACACATAAATAATAATACTTTAAGAAAATACATTTTCATATGTATCTCCTTCAACACAAATAGTATTTTCATCCAGTGTCTTCCACATTGTCTGATATTCTGGTTTTTTGTGGGTCTCCTTATTAGAGAAGTCTAAACCAGGCACAGTGGTTTATACCTGTGATCCCAGTAGAAAGGAGGCAGAGGCAGGATTGCTACAAATTTGTAATGAGACACCATCTCAAAAAATACAGAAAAGAGCGCTGGCTGGCATGGTGGCGTGGTGGCGCACGCCTTTAATCCCAACACTCAAGAGGCAGAGGGGAGTGGATATCTGTTAGTTCCAGGCCAGCTTGGTTCACAAAGCCAGTATAGGACAGCCAGGGCTCTGTTACACAGACAAACCTTATCTCAAAAAACAAAACAAACACAGAAAAGAGATAGAAATACAGAAATCTGCAGATATGACCACAGGCAAACACAAAACAATAAAAACCAAACGATGGGCCTTGAAAATCAAATAATCAAGCCTGGTTCACTTCAAGCTTTTTTATGTGTGCCTCAGTTATAGCCAAGTACCATCCACAATAATAAATAACTAAATAAAAATTTAAAAATTAAGGCATTGATAATTTTTAATTCCCAGTTCCTTTTCCTGCTCCAGTTTATAGTAAAGTGTGCATGACATTTACTTCTCTGAAATGCAGTAATTCAGAGCCCCTTGGGAAGGTCTTTATTTATTACTTATTCATAGTAAACATTAGTTTAGGATCATACCATTGCTGGTCTCATGCATCTTTACCCATTTACTATGTTTGTGGGTTTGTTCCACAACAAAGCAGTGCCATTTCATAGTGCTGAACACTGACACCCCTTCCCCCTCAACTCTTCAATTTTAAAAATGCAAACCAGGCTGACTGACCTAGGACTAGGTAGGAAGGAACATAGGATATGTGCTCTGCAGTGGGCAGCATGCTTGCTCGCTTGCACGTGTGGCTGATGGTGGCTGGCTTTGAGCTGCACTGGCTGAGCAGTTGGAAGGCTAAAGGAACTTTCTAGATCTTGCTTTTTAACCGGAGGTGCTCTACATGTATGTAACAACCCCAGTGCTTGCTCACGTTCTCACTCTGATTCTAGTTCTCTAGGCTAATGAATTAATGATGTACAAAGAGGTTTACAGATACCAATTTTGTATTTCCATCTCTGATGTTACAAACTATCTCTCCACTGTGTGTGTGTTCCCTGCAGGCACATGGGGTAGGGATGGGATGGGGATGGGGATGACGATGGTGGTGGGGATAAGGGTGGGCTTGGGCATGGGGGTGGGGATGGAGATGGGGGTGGGACCTGAATGGAAACCTCAGAAGGTAATAAAAAACTGTCCAACTCAGAAGAGATCCTATTGAGGTATGAGGAATCACTTGGAGGTTTTCAACGTTCTTCTTTAAATAAATGACACAGTATTATACATAACACCTGTATTCAGACAGATAAATTTGTTTATATATTTGTTCTTAATAAAAAAGAATACTTTCTCTGCTCTCTCAACCTACTCTTGGAACAGACACAACAAGCAGGTATCAGGCAGAGGCTAGAGGATGGCAGTAGGCTCCACATTTGAGTCCCCAAAGTCCTTCTAGTGGCTTCTGTAATTCTTTTATTCCATGATTCTTGCAGAAATGGAGTCCTCTGTGGTCTTTCTCTCCATTAGACCTACCAAAAGTTCCAGGCATGGCACTTATCAGTGGGCTCTTGATAGCCAATCCCCTGTCTCAGAGCTAGCTATATAAATGGGACTCTGAGATATAGGACACTGTTGGCTGTTAGAAAGAGCCACACTTTGATGTGGAAGGAGCTCCGTGACCATATGCCTGGAGAATGTGTTTCAGAGTCTGGGATTTAATGGACAGATGTTGTGTTCTGTTGCAGAGCCTTCTGTGTTCTCTCATTGAAACTCACAAATTAGTGCTATGTTGTTCTAATTTTAAGAAAAACTACAGAATAAATTATGGTTCAATGGGTCAAGTCTATAATTGATTTGGCAAAAGCTACCAAGTCTCTTAAAGAGCAAAGAGAGGATTTTAATTCAGCTCTTTCTGAATCCTAAACCAGAAGAATGCTTCATGTCAGCATATTGTAGAGAAGTGGCCACCCTTCATTCCCTGGTTTAGGACACACAGTGCTTCCATTAAGTGTCTACCCTATACCATTGAGCCTGTGGCTAATATATGGAGATAATTAGAGTGGACTCTGGTGGTCATTAGTAACTTAGTTGGATGGTAGTACCTTGTCTGTTCTCTCAGGGTAGTAGCACAGTCAGAAATGGCTGTTGGCATATCTGTTTGCCATTCATGCATCCATTGGACATTTTCCTATGGACATTTTAGTATGATGTTGCTTTACTATCCCTTTGCAGAACATGAGTGCATGTCTGCAGATCTCGTAGAGGGTAGGTGGTCGCAGTGTCCTGTCTCAGCTTTCTGTGCTGGGCTCTGGTATCTATGAGCACATTTGAAAGACACAGGGACAGGAATCTTGCAGAGTTCACCTTGGGAACAGACTAATTGTCCTAGTTGAATTCCCACAATAACTGATGAGGTAAACTCACTACACAATTTGAAATCATCTTGAAAATGACACAGATCACTCCTGGGTATGCACCAGGGGTGGTAGGAAGTGGCCAAGATTATACGAGATGTGTTTTCCTTGAGAAAGGTGTAGGAAGGAGGCTTGTTGGAGAAGGTGACTGATGACTTGGCCGCTGCTGGTCTATACTCAATGGCAATGCCTCTTCTAGGCTGGTCACCATGTTTTCACATATCCAGAAACCAAAGTGGGCTGTAGTGGGTTGAGCAGTTGTCTGCACGTCCTGTGAATACTAAAACCAATGTCTCATTTCTTTGTCTAACTAAAGAGTTGGTAAAAGTGTTAGCATGTGTATAGTTGGGTCCCTCCTGGGTACACTTTTCCATAAGCTTGTTTGCTTTTAAAGTGTGTGTGGCAGAGTGACACACTTATGAAGGTCAGAGAAGAAGTTTCAGGCATCTGTTCTCTCGTTCCAACAATATGGGTCTCTTGTGAGGCTGTTGTCTTTATCCACTGAGACATCTCTACACCTCAAGCCTGTTTAATTCTCCTTTTCTAGACCAGGGAGTAAGAAAATTCTTTAGGCTACTGGTTTTCTAGCAACTCCGTTGTCTGCTGTGATAAGATACCATGACCAAAGGCAACTTGGGGAGGGAAGTGTTTATTTCAGTTTACAGTTCTCAGGTCATGTTCTATCACTGATGAAAGTCTGGGCAGGAACTGGGAGGCAAGAACTAAAGGAGACCCATGAAGGAACACCTTGCTTGGCTTGCTCAGTCTGCTTTCTTTTACAACCCAGGACCACTTACTCCTAGTGGGCTAAGCTCTCCCACATTAATCATTAATCAAGAAAATGCCTAGAGTTGCTTACAAGGCCATCTGATGGAGGTTCCTCTTTCCTAATAACTCCAGCTTGTGTCGAGTTGACAGAAAACCAACTAGGGTACGTGTGTGTGTGTGTGTGTGTGTGTGTGTGTGTGTGTGTGTATTTGTGTGTGTGTTTGTGTGAGAGAGAGAGACAGAGAGACAGAGACAGGGAGAGAGAGAGACAGAGACAGATACATGTGCCCAATGTTGACATTGGGTGTCTTCCTTAATTTCTCTCCACCTTACACTGAGCTAGTCTTTCTTTTTACTCCAGCGCTCACCAACTTGACTATTTTAGTAATGCAGCTTGATCCAGGATCCCCTGTCTCTACATCTTAAGTGTTGAGGTTACAGAAGGGGCCACCACTCACACCCTCCCATATTTATGTGGGTGCTGGAGAATTCAGACTCAGCTCCTTATACTTCCACGGCAGGTGTTTCACCGACAGCCATGTCTCCAGCACCAGAACTCATGTCTTAAGCTGGAAATCATAGTGAAACTGTGACACCCACTCTCTCCAACCCTTAGTTCTACTTTGTCCTTTGGCTGTTCCGTGAGTATAGATTGAGAAATGGCGATCGCCATCCCTGCCTCAGGCGGAAGGCCAAGGAGGCCACTAACCCCAGGGTGTTTTCAGCCTCAGTGTTCCACTAACAGTGCTGGTTCATGATGTGTTTCTCTGAGCAGAAGACTCACAGAGGTGACTGTCCTTCCCCTGCTGCATTCTCAATGAGTAGCCCCTTGAAAAGTGTTAGTGTCAGTTCTATGTCTGCTGCTGCTGCTGGCTGCTTCTCAGAGTGACTGTAGGCTTAATCATCCCCCAGGTATGCAGAGTCGAAGTCTGTTTCCATGTTCACAAACAGGAAAAGGTTCTGGTGAACTTTAAAAGCAAGGGGGTGATGCTTCACTCAGCCTCTTGGGATTTTTCAGGTCGGGTGCATCCTAGGCCTTGACTTCATGGAGCTGGTATTCTGGAAAATACTAAACCTTGTGCAAATTCCCTGGTTTAATCCCCAAAGCCAGGACTCTGCAGTAGATAGGAAACAGGGCCCAGAAAAGAAAGAATACCCAATCCAAGAGTGGTTATTTGGATTACCTTGAAGAGTACCATGGACCCTGGGCAATGGTTGAAGTAGCTCTGTGTCACCTAACTGAAGAGGGAACATTTGCCCAGGGGCCTGGGGAACATTCACTAGGCTCCTTTGGAAAGACCTTATAGATTGCTCTGAGAGAGGCCAAGTTGGAAGCAGGGACCTAGTGACCGAACTATGACAGTGTGGTAAGAGCTAGGCACCTGGGCCAGGGGCTCCCCATAGCCTGAACCTTACTCAGTGGCCTTCGGTTGTCTTTTATGGCCAGCCTCCATTGATTCCCCACTTTAACCCACTATGTCTGCTTGAGTCTCCTCCTCAGTGTGTTTAAACAAAGAATTATGAATATAATTTCTGTTCATAAGTCCGTAAAACACATGATAGAACTTCTGAACTAGTTTTTTTTTTAAACAAAAAAGATTTATTTGTATGTTTTATGTGTATGAGAGTTTTGTCTTCCTGTTTGTCAGCACACCAGAAGATGGCATTGGATTACTTATAGACAGTGTGAGCCATCTTGTCAATGCTAGGAATTGAACTTCAGACATCTGGAAGAGCAGCCAGTGCTCTTAGCTACTGAGCCATCTCTCTACCCCCCTGAACAAAACTTTCAGTAACACACTTAAAATACAGCTTTTTAAGATCTGGGAAGTAGCTGAGTCAAGCAAACAAGAGGACCTGAGTTTAGATCTTAGATCCATAGCACCGATGTGACAAGCTGGACATAGGGGCATGTGTCTATAGTCCTTGTGCTGGGGAGAGCCCTCAGGGTCCCTAGGCATGCTTTAGGCAGCCAGTATACCTTGTCTCAGAATAATACGGTAGAAAGAGGGGGAAGGAGGAGCAGATGCATCCATGCAAGCTTGGGGGGTGGGGAGAGGGGAGACTGAGAGAGACCCTGAGCCGGAAGCATGAATCAAAATTAACCATGAAGCTTTTACTTAAGTATAAAAAAGTCAGTACATGGTCAGGTGTGCTTGCTCTTGTCTGTAATCACAGTACTTGGGAGGTAGGAGGACTGAATTTAATTAAGGGCAGTCTCCTAGGATGACCATAGCTACACCTCAAAAACCAAAACGTAACACCTAGTTTTGTCTCCTTCACAAGTGACTTCTTTCTTTCTTTCTTTCTTTCTTTCTTTCTTTCTTTCTTTCTTTCTTTC
>JADRCH010000134.1:4131796-4204488 GCA_019843965.1 Rhynchomys soricoides
TTCTTTCTTTCTTTCTTTCTTTCTTTCTTTCTTTCTTTCTTTCTTTCCTCCCTCCCTCCCTCCCTCCCTCCCTTCTTTCTTTCTTTCTTTCTTTCTCCTTCCTTCCTTCCTCCTTCCTTCCTTCCTTCCTTCCTTCCTTCCTTCCTTCTTCCTTCTTTCTTTCTTTCTTAAAACTCTTAATCAAGCAGGGAAACGTTATCCTATACTCTTTGTAATTCCCTCCAACTGCTTTCTTCCCTAACTAAACTCTGCCCCCTCCCTCTTCCCTCACTTCCAAGTCTTTCCTTTGACATGTTGAAACAATAAAGCCACTGAGAACTCTGTCCCTCTCTTGCTCTGAAGTTGAATTCAGCTGGTGGTCACTCATTGTCTACCAAGAGCTCTTGCTGTTGCCCTTAACACCAAGGCAAGGCACTTACAGCAGCCTCAGAAGACTGACCTGGTCACTGGATGACCCCAGATGTAGGCCATGATCATACAGAAGAGATTCAAGAAGAGAGTGAGACAGCTTGCCTGGTGTGCTTGAATCTCCAACTGCAGAAAAAGAAACGGAAAAGGGAAAGACACCAAGAAACAGTGTGTTGGAGCCGGAAGGATGGTGCTGGCCACTTCCAGAAGACACTCAAGAAGAACCCATGAAGATGGCTAAAGGAATGATGATGGAATTTCACTGAGGCAGGAGTTTATCTGATCTTGATCAAAGTGCCTAAAAAGAAGCAAAAGTGCTTCCTCAAAGCCTCTGGGAGCCTTCAGAAGGATGGCTTTCCTGTTGAGACCTAGACCTTCTGACCCATGCCTCATCTGGGGGTGGGGGTGTTTAGGTGACCCAAAGCTTTGTAGTTGTCCTGATGTAGTCAGCAAAGGTAGAGCCAAACCTCGCAGTAGGCAAATGTCCTCTGGGTCTATGGTATAGGAGGACTGGAATTCACAGATGCCATCTTGGACCTGGCTGTCTGATTTGTCACCAGCTGCGTGTGCTACAGCAGCACCTGCACTTCTTTCGGGTGTTATGTAGACACCCTTGTCTCCTGCAGTTTAGAATCTTACCAAAATCTCAGATTGGGTTATAGGAGACAACATAGTAAAAGACCAGCTTGTAACATTTGAAATTCTTCCCTACTCTGAAATGTTTTCTCTGTGGATGTATCAAAATTAGCCCTTTCTGAATCTCTATGAATTGAGATTCAACCTGGCCTGGAAAAAGATGGCAGCTGAATTTTCTGTTTTTTGTATCTTTCTTTCCTACGTGGAGTTTCTACAGAGAGATTCCTGCTCTGTGTTTCTCTCCTCACTCAAGATATCTAGAACCATCATGGCAAAGACCATAGGACCAGACCCGGCTCTGGAAATGGTGTACTGCTGCCATCTTTATGGGAGACAGATGGAGTCATGTTTGTGTTCAAATGATTGTACAGCACGAGAAAACATGAAGAGGAAACATGGCCACTGCTCTGTCCTCACCTTGGCAGGGATCTGTCTTAGGCAGAAGGTTTGGTCATGTCTTGCCACAACCTGCAATGAAGAAAAGCTAATGGTGCTTCATCACAACAGAGCAAAGAAAAGAGGCATGTGTCTCTGATCCATCCAGTGATTGACTAAACTCTAAGCTATGTGAACTCTCCTGGGGCCATTTTTTGTTGTTGTTTCATTTTTGACCTAGGGCCCTTTGTGATTTGATTTTCAAACAGACCTTTCTTTCCAGTCAGCTATTCCTTCCAATAAGCAAGCGCTTAAAGTTCAAATGGCTGATTTCATTTTTCCAGGTTCAAGAACTTTATGGGGCATTGCTTAAGTGTGACTCAGCTGCTTGCAGTTGGTGTTGCTACTCCAGGGGAGGCAGACATGCTGTGCTCCCTGTGGTCCCCTGTGTCGCATATGAGTAGTAGAACCTGAACAGAACACAAGGTCCCAAGCCTTGATGGGAATCTGCATCCTCCTGGCCATTTCTTTGGTTTGGGAAACCATGCTGGCTTCTTCCAGATTCCAGTCTTCAGGTTCTTTTGCCATGATGACATGAGTCCTTTGACCTCATAGGTACTCTAGCTGACGTGGGAAGGAATTAGTATCTCCACCAGGAATGTGGCAATACAGGGCTGACTCTATGAGCCCAGAACTAGATCTGTTTGCCTTTCGGTTCTGAGCTAAGCCTGGAAGATTTTGTAGGGTAAACTAAAGCAGCTCCGTTCTGAATTGAGAAATCTCTTGCTTGCTAAGCAACCTTCAATGTCTATCAGGGAATACTCTAGAATAAAGTTGGTAACCAATATTGTGCAGTAAAGACCAGAGCTCCTGAGCAGCAAGTCATAGCAGGAGAAGCCTGGATGGTGGGCCAGTTGGACACCATCTTGTTTGAGCTGAGCTGCCTTTGTAAAAGCGTGCCTTAGCAAAGAGGCAATAGGGGCTTACAAAAGCTTTGTGACCTGCATGGGGTTGCAGATCTGACCCTTATCCTTAGCCTGTCTAGTGCCAAAGTCCAAGTTCCTCACAGAATGACCCAGAAGGGTTCACGTCCCTGACTGAAGGAGTCGTGCATAGGCTCCCTGCAGCTGGCCTTTCTCTGTGAGTTTGAATGATATGGCAAAGATGAGCAGTGAGGGCTAGCTCTCACCCTAGAACTCAGATGCCAGCTCCCAGACAAAAGGGCAGTAAGCAGGAAGGCATCTTTTTCCTCAGCACCTAGCTGCAGACCATAGCTGGCCTACATCCTCCCTTCCTAGGACAGTCTCAAGGCTCACCTTCCCGGTTCCTCTTCTGCAGTTCTTTGTGAAAGCCGGAGGCCCGCATCAGAAAGAAAAGATCCGCTGTGGACAATGACACGCTGCTAAACATAGCTCTGTACATTTGAAAATGAACAATGTGTAAAAGCCTTGAAACATTTTTTCTTTGATGTGAATGGAGTCTTCGGCATTTCGAAATACAATGCAATGAATTAATTGCTACTCATTAGGCAGCAAGTCAGGCCAGTGCTGAATGTGCCTTACCTCCTCCACTGCGGCTGTGGCCTGACCAGAATTGCCCCTTTTGTATTTGCTCCCACCTTCTGCAGTGATAAGCAAATTATAGAGATCTTGGCTAGAAGACATTCAAGTGCCCCATCCTTTCCCTTTTCCTACTCATATGTTTTTGTGATGTTTATCTGTTCAAGAGTCACGGCTAATTATTGCACAGGTTGCGTGAATGCACACATCTGCAGAAGTAATTATTAGAGAAGTATTTTTTCGTGTTTTGTCTTTTTCTGCTGAGGAAAAAAAATGTGTTTTTTCAAGCAAATTGCTATTTTCCCTCCCTTGCATTACAATTTTATGTTCTGGGGAAAATATGTTTGCAGGAAAGCATTTGATAGCTCATAACAGCACTTTACTCTGTGGTCTCTGTGACTTTATATGTATTTTTTCTCTGCAGTGTTATTAATATTTCCATATGAATTTCTGAGATGATAGTTGATGAATAAATTAGATGGTTTGTCTATATACACTATATATTCTATATATTAGAACTTTACAGTCTATATGCTATATATGCTGTGTATAGCATGCTATACATTAATGGATGGCAGCGGTGATACACTGCATATGGGAGCATGTGTTCTCTTTATGTTTATTACCCTCAAAGTTTATCTGTGGACAGTGTCGAGAGACAAGATTGTTTGCAAGCCAACTAACTGGATGCTGGCAAAGCAACGAGAAAGGAGGGATCCATCTGTGCAATAGCCAGAGTCTAGCCCATAAAGGCTCCTCTTTAGCCATGTGCATTCACATTGCTGCCTTCCCAACATGTATGTTACATACGGATATTTCCCTAATACCACATCCATTGTGATCATGAAGGAGAGGCAGTCAGCAGAACGGAGCTCAGCTTCATGAAATGTGAAAGCCTGTTTGCTTACTAACAGTTTGCAAGCCTCCAGGCCGAGGAGTTTATGAGTGACTCAGCCTGCTGGACTGGACAAGGGCAGTTGATTGTGTATGGCATCAGTTGAATGGTGAGGAAGAGAGGGTAGATCATGAGACTTACCTCTAACCCAGAATTTACCAGAATCTTTGGGCTGTGTTTGCTACTCTCTGGGAGTTTAGCAGGTTACAGGTTCAAGAGGAACAGAGTATGAACTTGTCCTAGGATTTCCTCCTGAGACTTTTATTCTTCTGTGTTCCTGAACATGCAAACACACACACACACACACACACACACACACACACACACACTTTCCTGGTGTCTAAGTCAGGCAGATTATAACTCAGTATTGACTTCCTGCAGTGTTTCAAGATAAAACAGTTTTCTCACCCTTTGTAAATCTCATCTTCATCTCAGAAACATCGAGAGATACAAAAACATCTTAGAGTGAAATTAATTTGGTGTGTGAGTGTAGCTCACGTTTCTTGCATGCACCAAGACTTATTGGGTCCATCAGCTCCTCTTCTTTTTTATGAGGGTGAGAGGAGCCAACAGATAAAAGGCCAGGATATTATCCTGTAGTGACAACGGGCAGGCAATTTACCCAGGTTTGACACTTAGGGTGATAATTTTTTCCAAAGCCAGCCTTGTGTCTCGGGGAGATCATCTTTCTCACCTCCCATCTCAAGGTAAAAGGGTCTGTGGACAAGCTCTCATCCTGATCGTCACCGAGCTCTGCCAGTGCTTATTATCTGTCTCCAGGGTTACTTTAGATTTTACAACCAACCCCCCCAAGCCCCACACAGCATAGCCCTTTTAATTTCTACATGTATATTGTAGATGAAGGGCCACTACTGTGAAATTCAGTGAATAGGTAGGAATCATGAGAGAGGACGTTTTACAGAAAATTGCCCATTCTCAGGCAGGTGGGTCAAGTGCAGGAACCACTGCTTGAGCTAATAATTCCATCCCACACTTAGCTGCCTGTCCTGACAGACAGAAAGCCAAGAGGTGCCCAGATTTGAACAAACTATTTAGTTGCTGCTGATCATTAGTTCAGTGCCTTACAGAATATGATATGCTTGTTATAACGGAATTCACTAGCCACTCTCATAGTTGCAAATACACACATTTATAATGGAACCGGAAGATGTAAGATACGAAGGTGAAATTCCTTCTAAGAAAGTAAGAAGTGTCAAGAGACTCACCCCAGGCCGGGAAGAAGCCAAGCACCTGACTCCCCAACAGCATGCTCTTGACTACCAGAAAGCATTGGGTGCTAGAGAAATCACAGAAAGCAGTAGCTCTGCTCTCCTGCCTTGGAACTTTGTGTTTATTTATGACCTTCCAGACAGAGTGGCCAGAAGTCATTACAGATGAATTAGATCATATTCTGAAGCTCTGAGGGTCAAGCAGCAGAGAGAGCCGAGGTCATGTATGCACCCACCCCTTCCCCACCCCCACTGATTTCCTTGTTTCACAAAAAATGGAGAATGTGGCTGGTGAGATGGCAGCAGGTAAAGGCACTTGCTCCTAAGCCTGATCTGTGTTCAGTCAGGGACTCACACAGTGGAGAGAACCGACTCCTACAAACTGTCCTAACTCCGTAGGTGGGCACATATATACATAGTAAATGTTTTAAAATTTTTAAAGGAAAACTATCAATCCTTCATGGATATTTTGAAGAACTTTTGAACATTCCTAGCAAAAAGAAATGTTTCTAGCATGTCTTAGAGATTCAAGGAACTTGTTTTTCTCTGGACCTGGGCTATGGTTTTCCAGGTTGCCCTACCAAAATACACTAATCATAGTCCACACTGGGTCAGCATCTAATAAACACAAGAACTCGTAGGTCTTTGAGAGACTGCATGGCTTGCTCATGAAACAGAGCCGGGTCCTGAAGCAATGTTGTAGTTCTTCAGAACTCACACCAGCCAGGCAGGATAAAAATCTGGGCTTCTCTTTTCCAAACTACCCCATTCGGGGGCCCAAAGAAGATGTGCAGCCTGGGGAAGGCACCTGTGGCCGGCCATTCCTCTGCCATTACCTCAGTCTCAGTAAATTGCCCCCAGAGAGCTTTTATAACCTCTCTCTAGGGGCTCCGTGTCTTCAGGGCTGCAGTCCAATGTGATGGGCTCAAAGAAAACCTAGCCAGTGTGTATTGGTGTCAGGCCTTCTTCACTGTGTAGAGCCAAGCTCACTGCTCATCCATTCCCTGCTAAGGGGATGAGTGGGGCCAGCTGAAACCACAGGGCTTTCAAAGTGAGTTCACTGGCACTGACTCCAGTGTGTGCTGGGCTGGGCTCTGCTTTAGGATATGTATGAATGCTTCCAGTCTATAATAAAATTCCATTTCTCTCTCTGTGTGTGTGTGTGTGTGTGTGTGTGTGTGTGTGTGTGTACTGGCTAGCTAATCAAGTGCTTGCTAGTGAGGAGATATTAAGCACCCTTCCTAGTCTTCCTGGGCCATTATAGCAGGGACCAGCAAGCAAACAGGCATACCCAGGCCTTCACTGTGTCCTTGTTGCAGAAGGTGCCATAGCATGGCAGATGTTCCCAGTGGACAAGTACAGCCTGGAAAGCGGACTCAGGCTCCCTAGCTCTCAAATACAAAGTGCAGAAATGTAAAATGCACGATTAGCTCCTCCTCCTCCCCCCCCCGCCTCCCCCTTCATATTCTTCCGATCTAAAGGAAATATTCTGTAATAGAATATTTTTATTCTTTGAGAATCTGTCTCTTGACTTTTCTTAAAGAAAAAGTTTCATGGTGTTCCTGGTGTGCTGGGGCAAAGTGCTGTCCACACTTTGGACTTTAGAGAATTGAATGCGTCCTTGACCGAAGCTTCCAGAATTGGTTTCTAGTCTGATTCTTTTTCAAACTTCTTTTGACCTTCCCTTTGGTAGCCTGGCCTGTTTGCTCCACACCTTTGGTTAGCTATGCAAACATGGGAGCTGCCTTCTGGCTGGCATTTCTGTTGTGTCGCAGCCACTGCCCTCACCGTAGACCCTTGAGTGGCAGCTGGGTGGGAGGCATCACAGTTTCTGTTGGTGTCACTACTTTGTTCCTGCTCCAGTGACCTCTGGGTCCTGAGTGTAGACCTTCAGCTCTGCATGCACTCATGCACACACAAGGTCCTGCCACACAAGGCCTGATCATTGCTCCATCTAGGTGGGGACACCACCTAGCCAGGGAGTTGGGTGGTCAGTTCTGTCAGTGGTGGCTCTTAAGTAGCATCTGGATAACATATTCCTAAAGTGTAAGAATTGACACATTTGCATATGCATCTTTTGTGGCCCACCAATGTTGTGTTTATAGACATGTTTTTTTTTTTTAACTGAAGAAGAAAAGTAACCCTGCCTTTGTATGTGACCCTTTTAACAAACTGTTTATTATTGTATCCAGGTAACAAGCATGGTAAGTATGTTCTCTAAACTGAGTATTCTGTATTTTAGCTGTGCTTGGCAGAATTTTTTTTTTTTCTTTTTCTTTTTTGGCTAGCTTTATGTTACCAATCTTGGCTTTGTAGAAAAGATCCATTTCAGAAAGGAAACACTGTAGCATCCCCCACACTCTGAGCTTTGGTAAAGGAACCACTGTAGCCTTTAGCCCCATAGCATGTGCCTGGACAGCATGCTGCTTGGCTGCTCCCCTGCCCGTCTGCTGCTTTTTGAGCTACCCCTCCACAGATGTCTGCCAGGATTCCTGGGCCTTGAATGACCTCAGCAGGGGCCTGGCACTGTGGCCCAATGACAGCAGGCACCCAAATAGTGCTCTCTTTGGTCTATAGATGGCCTTACCCCTGCTGGTGACCTTTCACTTGAAGGTAGGGTAACCCCTACCCCTGGCATGATTAGCCCTTGAGAATTTTTCTGGAAGTAGAAACATTGATTATATTGTTTGACTTCCTATCATTGGAAAAATGGATCAAGGGTTTAAAACCCAACCTGGCCACTAGTTGTTGTCTGCTAGTAGCCCTAGTTCCATAAGCCAGACTCACTGCCTCCTGGCCGTGTTGATTTCTCTCTGTGCATGTGTGCTTTCATGGCCCCCGTGTGGCTCTGTATTTTAGTCTTTGTGCTCGTGGCTGTACTGTTTAACCCACATGGTAGACATGTGTTCTCTATTAAGTCAGTGTGTCACTGTCATCTTCAAGGATCAGACTGCCAAGGACAAGGCCCTGCAGCACATGGCTGCCATGTCATCAGCCCAGATCGTCTCGGCTACTGCCATCCACAACAAGCTGGGGCTGCCTGGGATTCCACGCCCCACCTTCCCGGGGGGACCGGGGGTAAGTTAGTACCCGAATGCAGGAATGATGGCCACCATGGCTATGCTGGCACAGCTACTGAGGAGGCTGATTGAGGAGGATCACAAGTTTGAAAGCCTACTTGGGCTATATAGTTCAAGGTCAAGCTGTGAAACTTGATGCAACCCTGTCTAAATCTAGGATGAAAAGGGACTGAGAATGTGGCTCAGTAGTAAAAGCACTTGCCCGTCAAGAGTGAGGCCCTTAGGACAGTTCACAGTATCACAGAATAAAAGATGGTAGGTGGATGATAGATGGATAAATAGGTAGACAAAGAGATAGACAAGTAGGTAGAACAAAAGATGAAGGATGGATAGAAAGATGGATAATTGACAGATGATAGATATGCAATGGATGGGCAAAGGAGGGAAGAGATGAGGAAGAAAGGAAAAGAGAAAAATGGAAATAAGAGGAAAACGATGAAATTTAAAGACGTGAGATTAAATATCGTGTTTGTGGAGTCCCACTTGGTGGCACCCGGCCTCCCTTTTTACTCCCCCTTGGTTGTTGGTCTGCGTCTCTATCCCTGTATCCTCAGGTTACTTTATAGTAACCAGACCCACAGGGGCAAAATACTCTTTTTAATATTTTCATTTGTCAGCTCCCAAAGGCTGAGAAGCTATCTGTTAAATTTGGTTTCACCCCAGAGCCACCTGCAGTAGTCTCAGTTTCGTGGCCATTTTTACAGATGACAAAGCTGAGGTTCCTCATTCTGAGGTACCATTAGATGTGACCTGGTCATTTGGATAAGTAATGATGTGGTCGTAGGTATGCTCACAGCAAAGCCAAGTGTCCTGCTTGCTTCTCCGCGCTTTGACTTCCTTTTTTCAAAGTCTATGTGCCGTTCCATTGGACTTCGGGAGCTACATAACTGTGAGAAATGCAGGAAGCACTTGCAGAATAAACTGAAGGGCTTCCACTTTGCTTCTTGGCCTTAGGAGGGTTTTCAGGACACAGTGGCTAAAGGAAGCTCTCTGGGGTAAGCTATGGTCTTGAACATAGCACTGACCACACCCGAGCTCCAGGAATCTGGTGATCTTCTGCAGAGGCTTA
The DNA here is from genome assembly GCA_019843965.1 of Rhynchomys soricoides. Classification (NCBI taxonomy): domain Eukaryota; kingdom Metazoa; phylum Chordata; class Mammalia; order Rodentia; family Muridae; genus Rhynchomys; species Rhynchomys soricoides. Next base: position 4,141,048 of record JADRCH010000134.1, read on the forward strand.
TAATTTGAACATGCCGCACAGTGTGCTTTGATGAGAATTCATAGCCCTGAAGCCTTTGCCTCTTGCCTTCCAGTTCTGGCCTGGGATGATACAGACAGGACAGCCAGGATCCTCACAAGAGTAAGTGTTTGAAGCCCCAGACAACAGAGGCTAGGCAGACCACCCTGGGGGACATTTTATTGTACCAGGCTTTCTCAGGGATTAAGGGAGAAGAGACAGTCAGATGGAAGTCTGGCCCTGCTTATGTTCCCGTGTTCCAGGACATGGAAAGGGACTCACCTTTGAGAGTTAGCACTGGTATGGATTCCTTTCTCCCACCTGCAGTATTAGCAGTGACATAGCTAGACACTTGCATTAGGCTGAGGCACCAGGGTCTTCCTCACCTGAGAGAGGGCAGCAAAGATACTGTCTCTTTCCATTGTGGCTGTCCCTGTGATAGGAGTGCCTGATAGAAAATCCCAGAGACCCCTTGAATCCAAAGAGCAAGCTCAGCCCACAGGAGCTGTGAGGGCAGCTTGGGGAGAAAGCAGAAAGGAAATTTTCTTTGTATTTGTTTGACCTAGTGGTCTAGACTCATGGCCTCCTAAGCCCTCCCTAGGCCATGACAGCTGACCTTGGTCTGTGTGGGAATGAGAAGTATGCTCCGTGGGTACCTGCTACACTGTGGGAAGCCAGGCTGACTCCAGTCCTGCTTATTCCACCACATCGTTGTGGGTGTTTGTACCTCAGCAGACTGCTGAGTAGCCTCTGCTTTGGAAGTAGAAACTTCCTTTAGGTAGATATAGCTCTGCATGGAATGGGTATCCCGCTGCAGGCAGGGATCCAGACAGATGGGATGATGGGGGAGTCCTACTGCAGGTCGAGACCAGGCCTGGGTAGTAGCCACCACTGCATCCATAATTTTGACTTGTCAACTATTTTTTTCCAGCGTCAAGCCTTTTGTGCAGCAGGCCTACCCCATCCAGCCAGCAGTCACAGCCCCCATTCCAGGTGAGTCTCCCTGCTTCTTGGATGAGTGAGGGGCAGCCGTCCTCGTTTGTCCCAGGTCTTAGCCACCAGCCGTTTCTCTTCTTTTCCCTAAGGGTGGGTCATTTTTGAAGCTGAGAAACATCCCAGGCATCTCCTATCAGGCCCCATGTTTCTTTATTCAAGAGTTCTTTCTCCTGGGGTCTAGAGAGTTGGCTCAGTGGTCAAGATCCCTGATTGCCATTGTAGAGGACCTGGGTTTGTTTCCCAGTCCCCATATGCTGGCTTACAAACATCTGTTAATCCAGTTCCAGGGAATACAATCAGTATTCTTTCTTTACCTGCAAGCATCAGGCACATACATATATGCAGGCAGAACAATTAGATGATTAAAGATAAGTAAATAAAAATAAATTTTAAAACACCCCTTTCTTCCAAGAGCTCCTCCTGTGGGACTGTCAGGGAACAGGAAGCCTGGCCACTTTCACTTAAGATGCTGGGCCCCACTTAGAAGGGGAAGTTGTTGTGGTTACTCTCGTCATAAGCTAACAAATCATGTCATTGAGTCAGACACAGATTACTTAAGCTTTCTTAGGTAGCGAGGTGCAGTTCCCTGCTAGTTCCCTCCTGTAAGCGAGGGCTTACATGCAAGCTCATAGCAGAAACCGAGTCTGGCTGACCCATCTGACTCCCCTTCTCCTAAGCCCTGTCACCCAAATGTACATAGGGTCAACCAGCTGAACTTCTTGAGAGAGTGTATAATCCTTTCAGTGCCCCTAGTCAAAAATGCATTTCATGATGTCCAGTGTTTCTGTGAAGCATCCTAAGGGAATGTTCTGTAGTGCTGGTGAGCACTGTCTTGGGATAGAAGATGAGCCAATAGAAGCAGTGCACTATGGATCCTGGCTTCACAGAATGCCTTCACAAAAGTTTCCCTAGATGTTTCTGCCATTCTCAGCTTTACTTAGCATTAAATATTAGTGACTGTGGCAAAATATCTATACAGGCAACTGAAGAGAGAACTAGTTTGTTTGGGTTTGTATAGTTTGAGGGTATAGTCCCCCGTGGCAGTGACATCTTGGAGGCAGCTGGTCACATTATGTCCACTGGCAGGAAGCAGTGGATGCTCAGCTCTCTTTTCCTTTTTTATGTTGTTCAGGACCCTAGCTGTGGGATGGTGCTATGCACACTTAGGGAGGGTCTTTTCTTTAAACCTCACAGATGGTTTACCATGGTTTAATCAAGTAAACTTTAATCAAGTTTAATCAAGACAACAACAGACATGAATCATCACAGTGTCCCCTGCCACAGCTCTTTAACCTCACCTGAAGCTGACTTCATGATGAGCTTCATGCAGTCTGCTTAGCTGTCACTGTCTGCAAAAGCCCCAGCCTGATTGTCACCCTACCTGAGCGGCAGAGGGATTTGTCTTTCCCTTCTAGGTCCTCTCTGTTCAGAATTCTGCCCCATTGAGGTCTGGAAGGAGGAGCATGCACTTGTGTAAAGGTGACAATTGTTATTTCAGGGTTTGAGCCTGCGTCAGCCCCAGCCCCCTCAGTTCCTGCCTGGCAGGGCCGATCCATTGGCACAACCAAGCTTCGTCTGGTGGAATTCTCGGCTTTCCTTGAGCAGCAGAGAGACCCAGACTCGGTGAGTATGCCCAGAGGGGTGTGGCTAACAGGAAGTGCTTCCGTGCCTGCTCATGTCTTCACCCTGTGGTCTGTCCCTTACTTACTGACCCCTTCCCTTACACCTGTGTGAAGTGTCCTGTGTAAAAACACATGGAGCCGCCAGGCCACACTGCCTCAGCCAGGGAAAAGGATGCCATTGGCAGATGTCATCCCATAGCTCCAGATAGGAGAGGTGGATGTTTATTGCCTCATGGACCACAGGCTCCAGGGAGAACCTTGACTGGAGGGCAGGTCCTCACCAGGCTTGTATCTCATAAACTTTAACAACAGGGAGCACTTATTAAGTCTTCTTATGTGGCTGATGGGATGTAAAGTATCTGGACATTTAGTTAAGTGAGGACCCTGAATTATTAACTTCTTTAGTCATATAGTTATATCCTCTGGGTTAAAGATCCATCTTAAAAGGCCAAAGGCTTAACAGCCAGTCATCATCATATTTTCTGGCATTTCTAGGTCCCCCCCTCAAAAAAAAAAAAAAAGTTAAAAAACAAAACAGAACACCACAATTACCTTCTTCAGAAGTAATGCTGGTGCTTTGATAGCTACTGTAGGCTGCAATGCCTTGTCGTGTTGTAAATACCAGGAACACAGGCATCTGGACTCTGTTTGTCATTTTCTTCCTTTCCTCCCCGCCCACTCCATCTTGTACGCATCATCCCATGCATATGTGAGCCTCCTTTCTTCCTCCCCCCATAAGCCTGTACCCTTTGTTCACGCCCACTCCTTGGCTGTGAGTGTGAGTGTTGCATCTGTGTGTGGGTGAGCCCCAGGCAGCAATTGAAACAATCATGAGTTAGTGTTTGGGATCCCCACCAACTCCTTTCTCCACACTCTGTATCTCCCAGCACTGACCTCTTTGGGGGACATGTTAGGTTTGTGGGTCTTGCTATCATCAGTTTTCAAGAGAAAGAATCAGAGGTTGGGCATGATGGCACACACAGAGGCAGGTGGATATCTGTGAGTTTGAGGCTAGCCTGGTCTACATAGGTCTAGGACAGCAGGGCTATATAGTGAGGCCCTATGAGAGAAAAGTAGGAGAGGGCGTAGAGGAAGACACACAGAGGTGAGCACACAGTTTGTCGTGAGTGATCATTAGAGGTGAGCGTTAGAGGTGACCTTCCAAGCTTCTGCTTGGTTAGGTGCAGAGGTGCCCAAGGCAGAGGCACTGTACCACATGTTATCAAAGTACTCGGAGAGTTCGTGTGGGGGCCTCTGATATATACCCATCACTGTAAGGGCTGTCAGAAAACAGGGCTGTGATGGAGTAGAGTGGATAACAGACACTGAAGCTCTTGAGACCTGAGCAAGGATGAAACTGCCTGGTGTGCTCTTCTTCTCCAGTGGCAGGATGCCGTCCAGGAAGAATGGCCTGCTGGGCTAATAGTCCATATGGGTGGGAGCATTTGATGACATAGGTCACCTCCTCGATGTTTCTGCTTGGAGGCTGGCCTGGCATTCCCCTGTATCTTGTGTGTGTTTTAGAGTGCTTTGCCATTGAATCTGTTGTTCGGTCCTCTTCAGATGGGTTTTGTTTTCCTCACTTTGCAGAGGAGAAAACAGGCCAGGCACATTTGGTGACTTAAGGTATACAGTTAGCAAGCATAAGAACCGGACTGCATTTCTCCTGAAGTGTCCTCATCACACCCGTGCTAAAGGACACCTGAACGCCCTGTGTTCAAGGGGGGACCTCCATAGGCCTAGACCTCCATAGGCCTAGATGAGCCAGGTTCTCCTCCTGTGCCTGATTGCCCATGTTTGAAATATACCTAATGAAACACGTAGCCCCTCAGTGTGGGTGGAACATTCTAGAAGCTTCAGATGCTCAATTCCCTTAGAGTCTACACACACCCTCCCCTTTATTTTAAATCAGAGATTTCGTACATATAAGTGGCTTTATACTTCACTGTTCAGGAAATGTAGATGGCACCATCCCATAGACTAGCTCCCAAACTGAATAAAAAGGAAGTACACTGAGGGCCAACTAAACATAGTCTGCCAGGGCCTACTAAGTGCCAATGTAGACTATTTCCTCATAGTTGAAAGTTGCTTGCTCTTCATGTACTGCTTCTGCAGAGGACTCACCCACCTACAACTCCAGCGCCCTCTTCTGGCCATCAAAAGCATGTGCACTGAAAGACACATACACATAGAAACATAATGAAAACTAAAATCTTTACAAATAAAAGTCTTTAGTTTAAACTAGACATGTAGCTTAGTTGGAGAGGGCTTATTTAGTATGGACATGCAAGGCCTTGGGTTCCACCCACAGCACCTCAGCACTGAGACAGTATAGTTTCAGACAATGAATATACTTTCTAATGTATCTTCATGTTTCTGACTTGGGGTATGACGTTTAATAATTTCAGATTTCACCAACTAAAATCATAATTTTATTTTACTTAGTCTCTCATGTCTTTGCACACCCATTTTTCAGTTAAGTGTATACAGATGAGTATATAGGGGCAGCCTCAGTTGGTGGAATGCTTGTCTAGCGTGCATGGAGCCTTGGATTTCATTGCCAGCACCATGTAACCTGAACATGGTGGTGTGTGCCTGTGATCCCAGCATTTGGGAGGTAGAGACGGGAGGATCAGGAGTTTACTGTCATTCTGTGGATCCATGATGAATTGGCAAGCTGCCCGAGTTGCATGTGTAGAGGCTGAAAATTGTGCATCTTTGATTTTAGTGAAAACATGAGGGCCCAAGGTATGCTTTTTGTACTGAAGGAGAAAGTGGTAATTGACTCATTGAAGTGAAAGGGAATTATCCAAGTTATTTAAAGCATCTAAGCACCAGCCTTTGCAGTGACCTCACTAGGCAAACGCTCTGTGCTGTCCCCAATAGGCCCGAGTGCTGCTTCAGAATTAAGATTAGGCTGAAAAATTTGAAATATGTGGATGATTTCTTTGGTTCTTGAGACTTTCTCTGACTTCTGAGACATTAAGGTCATTTAATACTCAGTTGGTATATTTTTTAAAAGTTTGGAAATAGTTAAAATTTAACATGATTTGATAAGGAAACCAGCAAAGTGGTCAGTAATTCAAGGACCATAACCAAATTAAATGTTGCAGTTGGAGTCTCTAGGTCTTGCTCCGAGTCAACTTGCAGGTGTATTTCTTCTGTTTCTCTGCAGCGATGTTGGCTCATTTAAATCACGAGGTGGTAGTGTACTCTCAGGACAGGCTCAAGGAGATGGCTCTAAGCTTAAGAATTCTTTCTGCTCTTGCAGAGAACTGGTGTTAAGTTCACAGCCACCTTATCAGGCAGCTCACCAAGGGTCTGTAGGTACCTGTGGCTCATGTGTACATCCCAACACACAGACAGATACATGTGCATATACATAATTGAAATAAATCTTAAAGAATATTCACAGTAGGAAAACTTAGGAGAGAACTTCTGTTCTCACTAGAGCAAAAAAGAACAAAGCAGCCAGGCACAGTGATGGGGAGTTAGTTTACCCTGTAGCTCAATGCTGAAATAGGTCACTACCTCTTCCTGGATAAGAGGCTTGAAGGGGATTCTGTCTCAGAGGCAGCTTTGAACCCTGGTCTTCTATACCTTGATTGCTTAGCATGGGACCTAGCCTGCCTCCCTGGCACAGGGCTACAGGGCTACACAGTCAGTTCCAGCCTTGCTTAAAACCCTGCTGGCTCACCACATGGCACTGTTGTCATCCTGAGGACTTCTCAGTTTTGTCACTGTCATATGGACAGTGCTAGTTTCATTAGCAGTTATGACCAGTGCCTCTTAAAGCTTTCCTATGTGCCAAAACTATATGTTAGCTTATTTAATCCTTATGAAGTAGTTTGTCTACTGTTAGACTGCCAACTGATACTCGAAATGGGATTCATATCCAGGTCAGATGACTCTGAGTCCTGAGATTGTGACCAGAAGGCTGTCTGGTCCATTTATGTCTGAGGAATCGCCTGTGTTCATGGCCCAAGGCTGTGAGGCTCTAATGGAAGGATAATGGATGGGTGCACGCCCCCTGCTGGCTCTGGGTGTCGTGTGCAGCAGATGGCAGCACTTCCCCCAAGTTGGTGGTTGTTTGTGTTGGTGGAAAACCAGCAAGGCAGTCCCTCTGTTACCTTTGGCTCCACTAGAAGCTGAGAGAAAAACAGCAGAGGGTAAAGAAAAGAAGGAAGAACCTAAAAAACAAAGACTGTTTTAGAAATGGTTAGGAATGCTTGAAAATACACTTTCTACATGGTTTCAGTGCTTTGCATCATAGGGCTTAAAGACGTGCAAGCTCCTACACGGGCCCCCGGGCAATTTAAAGGGCCAGTCCCAGAATCAGAACAGTGTCTGAGGGAGTGTTTGGCAGTTGCTGCCTTGTACACACAAAATCTCATAGTAGAAAGCTGTGTGTGATGTCCTGTGTGTGCCTGGTAAAGCCTGGGTAGTTCCTCAGTCCCCGCCCCATCTCAGTCCTGGGACAAGGAAGGTTCCTTCAGTTGAGCCTTGCCCCTCTATTCACTCACAGTACAACCCCTCCCTCCCTGTCTTCCCAGGTGCCAGGTTCAGTGTTTGGTGTCCCTTGTGGTCCAAGTGCCAGAATTACCAGGAGCTGAGAACAGGAAAGGAGAGTGTGCAGGGTTGCTTAGGTGACAGCTGTGTTAGAGAAGGGGTCACTGGGAGAGATGGCGTGGTCCAGCTCTCTGATGTGCCACTGGAGTACCCTTGGCCAGGGTAGGCCCTCCTGAGTTTGCCTTTGTGTACCTGCACGGTGCACTATCTTCCTTAGTCACACCACTGTGCTAGGCATTTTACCCCCGAAGTGTGAGCCGTCCAGGAGAAAGGCTGGGTAATCCCAGTCTCTCACAGTGGATGGAGAGAGGGACCAGCGTTCCCGGGGTCTCTTTTCTTTTTTACAGCTTAGTGTTTTGTGAAGCCAGAGAAACAAAGAATGTCCTTACCTGAACTCTTCTGCCTCACTCTAATGACGTCTGTATTGCATACAAAGATAGGATTCCTTGACTTCTTATCAGCAGTGTGAGCCTGTTTCCAGGCTTTGATGTAGGGTCTCTGAGTAGCTGACTATCTTAATTACATTTTGGTGCTGTCTTTAGGCAAATCGAACAATGCCAAAATCTTTTTTGAACTGGTCTTAAAATGATACCATGGGAAATAGGACCAGATGGTGGGTAGTGAGGATAAAACCTTGGGGATTAGCCTGCTGCAAGAGGGAGCAGGTACCTGACTGCTCATGCTGATGGAATGCATCGAGTAGGAGAGGAAGCTCCCAATGCAGTTTCCTGTCGGCCTCAAACTGAACAAGACATTGGCATTGCTGCTGGGACCCAGTTTTAGAGAGCTCAGGTAGCACTGAAGCAGTGTATCCATGGATGGAAGGGTGGGCTATTTGAACTTTGAATCAAAAGTCATTGGCTTGAGGCATGTTAGGGAAAGTCCAAGCAATAAATTACTACTGTCTAGGGCAGTCTCTAAGTAGACAATGCCCTCCCACACAGTTCCTTTCAGTGAGAGGATGGACAGTGCACAGATGGCCATGTTGGGGGGAGGGGAGAGAGAGAGTTCAGACACCTTTGTTCTATAAATGGGAGAATTGCTGAAGGTGCCTAGGCTAGGGATCCTGCAGAGCCTGGATTCTGCTCCTCATCGCTCTGTGGCGGAGTCTGGAGCTCGGGACCCTGGGCTGTGGTATGAGTCATCAGTTCTCCTTGCCTAAGGGAGCCCAAGTCCTCTCAGGAGACCGTGGCCTCTGGCCCCGCTCTTACTGATGTCCCACAGATGTACCATCCGATAACCTGATTCCTTCCAGTAAAACGCTTGGCCAACATAGGCCCAGAGATGGTTTAATTTTCTTACCTTTATAGCTCCTTTCTAAAGCTTAAATTCCCAGATCCAGTGAAGTTTGTCAGAATGCAGGTCTGATGTTGATTGGTTTGGGAAATGTCATCAGAACAAGTAAAAGGAAACCAGCATCTAGGAGCCTTTGTGTGAGGGGTGGGGGACTGAGGATAGGGCACGAGCTGGGTTTCTAGATTTCTAACCATCCTTGCATCTGGCCTGGGTGGTTGGGGCAGGGTACCCTGTCAGCTGAAGCTTCCTGGCCTCAGGCTGTGTAGGGGCTGCTAGGGCACTTATTTTGTCTCATTGAGGGGTGTGGCCAGCTGGGCAGATCTCTTTCAGATTCTGTTGCAGCTCTCTCTTTCACTTGACCTTCACATTGACCCCTGGAGAAGACCCAGCCATGTGTGTCATTTTTGTGTTCAGATGACACACAGCCCAGAAAGGCTAATATGCAGCATGTCTCGGGTTGCGCAGCTCACACATAGAAGATTCCTACCTGTGCATTCTTAACATCCTTAACACTTAGAATACATCATCCCAAAGTACATTTGACCCTCCAGGCCTTGGAGGGGTGCTGCAGCTTGGTTTGATGGTTAGCTGGGTCTGGGTGGGTGTCTCCCAGGTTTTCCTCTGAGGTCTTACAGCCTGAGAGATGTGGTGGCATCCAAGGCTCTGCATGATGGCCAGGTGTGGTGTGGTCCCTCAGCTCTCACTATATTGAACGATGCTAAGTTGTCCCACACCAGTACACAGCTTCCCATGGCTGCCGCCTGTCTGCTGGGTGGTTTATATTCTCTGAGCTGGTCTGGGAACTCACCCTCTTTCTTCATTAGCCTTTGGGGAAGAGGCAATTGAAAGCATCTGGAAATGCAGGTTTTATAGACATTTCACAGAGGCCCAGCCAGGCTCCATCTGCTTTTCTTGGCGGGTCAGCCTCCCTCCCGCTTGCCTTCCCAGTGCCTACCCTTCATTCAGCCGTTGTATCTTTTCAGCTGCACTGGGTGGAAATAGGAAGCAGGAAGGAGGCATCCTGGTATAACATCCTGAAACTACAAGGGATCTAGCAGCCTGCTGTGCTTAAGCTCAGGAGGAAACTCCTGCTTCACCTTCTCTCTGGCAGCCTCATAGAGACCATGCAATCCCCCATCCTCTCCAGGCTGCATCTGCAAGTCACTTTCTTGGCTTGACTCCACACCCACTCCCTGTTCCTGCCATCCAAGGCTGCCCAGGCCACCCTGAGGGTGCTGGACAGACAGTCCAGGCTGGAACGTGACAGAAAGCAAATGCAGGTGATTTGTCCTCGTTCTGATTCAGCTTAGATGTCAGTGTCCTTCGACATGAGTTATTTGTCTTCGTTTCTTTAAATTCCTAAGTAGATTATAATTTTTCTCTTGGTATTATTTGACAGCAGTCATTTTTCAAGGTTTTACTAAGTTCTTCAAATACTTGAAATTTTTGGGAGAAGTTTAGGAAAAGATCGCCACCTTCAGGTGGTAAGGTGTAGTGCAGCTCTCAGCCCTATCCCAGGGCACAGAGGTTTTGTTCCTCTCCTCTCCTCTCCTCTCCTCTCCTCTCCTTGTTTCCCTCCCTCGCTCCTTCCCTTCTTTCAAAAATGAAGCAGCCACATCAGAATTTCCTAAACAAGATAGATTTCCTCAGGCATACTGGAGAAAGGAAAAAGGTTGGAGAGAGAAAGGAAAACAGTGACGCCCCAATAGCCATTGAGATCTACTGTCCCTCTTTATCTCAAATTGGGTATATTCCCAGCTGCTCCATCTCAATTTGGAGGACAGACCTTTTATGCTTCCTCAAAAGGAGCCTTCAGGGTTGGAGTCACCTATCCTAAGGGAAACTCAGAGGCCTGGTCACGAACCCACCTCAGCTCCAGTAGTGATGGTAAGTAACCTCATGATGGTGAGAATCACCCTGATGAGCCTGGAACTTCTCACCCTCCATTTCTGTTTGAAGCCAGTCTTTCCATTCCGTTGCTGTTTGAGGGAATGCACTGATTATCTCCGCTCAAGTAGGGGACTGTCACAGTTACAGAATAAAGAGTGTTCATGGCGGACTCTTGGACAGGCCCAGTTGATAATGTAGTTTCCGTGCGTTCTTTCGCTAATTGCAGGATGCTCATGCAGGAGAGGAACTGCCTTAGAATAGAGGCATCTGGGGTAGAGGGGCTGAAAGCTCCAGCCTAGAATTTTCTAGAAAGTGGATGGAATCAGCAGCAAATCCAGACTGAAATCTCAGCTGACTCCAAGGTCCAGGTCTCTTCATTCCTCTATGTTTTCTATAGGCATTGAAGAGCACATGGAGCAGGGACCAGGAAGACAGAAACCTTGCTTCAGCGACGGGGACTGTTGACCCCTCCAGCACCTCCTGTACTGTGACTCTCAGGATTTTCATTCACCCTTCCAGGCTCTTAGTGACAGTACAGACAGACTAGGGTCACAACAGTAGACAGAGGAGCTGAGAAATTCCTCAAATCCCAAGTGGATCTGCCTGTTCTGGGAGTCTCACATGTACATAGTCACCCCAACTCCTGTGCAGCTGTCTTGAGCCACAGGAGAGCTTTTCAGTGTGACCCAAGTGTCTTCACAGCCCAGGAGCTTAGAGTGAAAATCATACTTTTGTCTCCTTTTGTGTTTTTTTTACTTCCTCACCCCACCCGCCATGTTCCATGGTAGTTTTGCATGCACTATTTATTTAAGCTAAGGCAAACTGAACCACATGGCCCTGTAAGGAAAACAGCCGTATGCCACCCCGAGTTCCTTACCTCCCAGGCCCTTATAGTGACAGCTTCGTACAGCCCTTGCAATCACCTCTTTGTATTTTTTTTTTTTTTTAGATGTAATTTGTTACCACCGTGTGTGTGTGTGTGTGTGTGTGTGTGTGTGTGTGTGTGTGTACATACAGGCATGTATATGCCATGGCTTGCAACTTTCAGGTATCAGTTCTCTCCTTCCGTTGTGCAATGGAGCTACTGACTTCTTACTATGGGAGAATAGGATTTAACTCCATCCTTAGTGTGTGCTAAATTTAAACTACCAGCTTCTGCTCTGCCTTCTTCACCCCTCAGTGTAGTTTATCAGAATGTTGGGTTTAATTCTCACTTTTCTATTTTTAATACAGCCATGTGATCTGTTAGCTATCTTCTTCTTTATAAACTGCTCCCAGTGTGAGTGCCTCTGTTTTCTATCTGTCTAGGTTTTTGTTTTTTATTTATTTTTTTTATTTACACAAGTGTGTCTTCCTAGGGGCTCCACATGCACACAGACACCCCACTTCTAGTATAACCCTAGAACTTTCTCTGGATATTCCAACAGAGAAATCTCTCAGACGCATTTGTCTCCAGGAGTCCATAGTTTACATCCTTACTGACCCAGTTCCTGGCCAGATTCTTCTGGGACGGGCCCTTTCTCTTTGATTGTTAGAAATGTATCCCATAGCTACTAAAAAACTTCAAGGATGGCCAGTTTTCTGAAGCCTCTTGCATCTGAATGTAGACTCTGATCTTATGTAAATAGGTAACCTGATCCATATGGTTTAGGTTTATAAAACCATTCACATTTTCTGGGTGGATTCTGCACACATACTCTTCATTAATGAAAGACACTAACGAAAGATTCATGGAAGATGTGTGGGCATACATGCACGGTACGTGTGGCGGCCAGAAACCCCTTGGAGGCTAGATCCCTGAACTAGAGTTGCAGATGACGGGGAGCTGCTGTGTAGGTACTCTGCTATTGCAGAGCCTGGGAAGAAAAGCAGCTTGTATGTTTGCTTATGGATTTAGTGTTCCTAGCTCAGTGCCTGGTGGATGGTAGGTGATAGGCTTGTTGGTTGCTCTACTAAAATCCACAGAGAAAATACAGAGTGGGTACCATTACTGTCATCCTTGATATTTAGGTGACTTTTTTCTCTTTTGTGCTCTGTCTGCTTGTACACCTGCGTACCAGAAAAGGGCGCCAGATTACATTACGGATGGTTGTGAGCCCCCATGTGGTTGCTGAGAATTGAACTCAGGACCTCTGGAAGAATAGTCAAGTATTCCTAACCGCTGAGCCATCTCTCCAGCCCCTGTATTTATAGTTTGTATGTGAGTGTTGGTTGGCATGAGCCAGGGCATGCATGCAGAGGTCAGAGGACAGCTTTGTGCAGTTAGTTCTCTCCTTCCACCTTTATGTGGGTCCCATTTTCTACACGTTACTGTTTTCAGCTGAACAGGTTGTGTTTTGAAGAATCAGGTCACTTGGCAGTTGCCTTCTTTTGAAAGTGCTTCCCTATCCTGCCTTTTGGATGTGAGTGCCACTTTTGGTGAGAGCACCACCCTTTGGGGTTTTTTTGGGAAGGAGGCAGCTAGTAGGGTAGTGGCCATTTTTTAACCCATTTCCTTACCAGGAAAGCAGGCGGAGGGGAAGGAGTTACAGCCCCATCCAATGTGCTTTAGAATTTTGATTTCATTTAAACATAGGCTCAAGCACATCAGGTTGCTTTCTTCATTTTGCCCTTTGGGTTTGTGGCCAGGACCCATGACCTGCCCAGGTTGGGTTAAGGGGAGAGCGAGGTCTGTTTGTTCCACACTGTGGTCTCCAGGACACTTCTTTAGCCCTTTGTATTCTTAGAAATAGAGTCACCCCTTGGCAGCAATAAAGCCTGCAGAAAGCCCTGGCCGGTTTGGTTTCAAGTCTCCAGCCTTGGAGAGACAGCTCCAGCTTCTCTGTCTCTTTCAGCCCTCAGGCATAGAGGTCACATCCTCAAAATAGAAAGCTTTGACGACTGGTCCACTGCACTTATGACTTGATCTAGAATTCTAATTTAATTTCATGGACTTGGGAAATTCACTTCAGCTTTTCTCCTCATTCAGCTTTCAGGAGCAGTTGACTGCACATTTGGAAGGGATAGGTGGTCCTTCCGGTAGATAGTGGTGGTGTCTGTGCAGAACAAAGCCTGCCTTTCACAGGCCCGAGTTTTATTCTTAACTCCAGACCTATTTTAGAATGTGTGACCTCAGACAACAGTGGATAACGCTGAGCTCCTGTTTTTTCCTCTGTAAGGAGAATATGAGGTCCACTGCAGCAAGGATGACCTGAGGTCATACACAGGAAAAGTGTGGCTCGCAACAGCCTGGGCACATAAGGCCTGGTCCTTCTTCCTTCTGCACAGGCAAGAGGTTCGGTTCCCCCAGAGCAGCTCCAGCATTTAAACCTGCAACAAATTTCTGCTTGCTTCTAGCTCTTGAGCGGTGGATCTTTTTTTCCTACTCCATGATGGAGTGACTATCCATGGTCCAGACCATTAGTGGCCTTAGTAGCCTGTTTATTGACTGCTCTGTGTCTGGCAGGCTTTATGCCAAGTGCCACCTGCCTATGATAGTTGCCTCCCATTTTGAAACTTCTGTTGTACCAGCTCTGCACTGCCAGTGTGCACAGGAAGCTCAGAGGTTTCCTTCGTTATGCTTGGTCAGCACCATGGTTCTCAACTTGTTGTATGAACCCATTTTGGGGAGATGAAAGCATCTCCTGAGCCTAGATTAGGCATCAACAATGAATCAGTAAAGATGTCATTCAAGTCCAACTTGGGAACCCCTGAATCCACTGGGCTCACTTAGAGGATGTGAGTGAGGGGTTGCTTACAGTTCAGTGGTGTGGTACTCAACCCCCCTAAAACAAAGCCATACCACCCCTCAAAAAAGCTTACCTCTGCATCAGTGGTAACTGTCTGATACTGCCTAAACTAGGTTCCTTCTTCATTTAACCATTCACATTCTGTCTGCTGGGGGCTCAGGGGGAGGAAGGGTGTTCTGAGACTCCCCAAGGCAATGTACAGCTCAGGCAAAACATGCACTGAGTAGGAAAGAGCTCACTGGCTAGAAAAGAGCGGCTAGCTTCAAGGGTTTGATGACCTTCTCCCATTCCCTCCTCCCATGAGGGATGCTCAACAAGGCAGATCTTGAAGGTCTCCAGGAGGCAATCCTAGATGTTCTCATGAAGATGGTAATAGCTTTTAGGCTCAAAGGACAGAGTTCAACAGCACCGCTGTCCCTTCTTGGCCACCACTGGAGCATGCTAAAGTTCTCCCCTCTGTTCACCTTCATGACCTCTTGGCAACAACTGTCATGCAGGGACATTTTATCCACCCAGTCATACTGTGTATAGGATGGTGGCATCAGATGAGATGCCCATCCTTCTTCTCAGTGTCATGGCCAGAGTTCTTCTCTTGGATAGCAGTCAGGATAGCAGCCAGCACTCCCTCAGAGTGTATTTTCTAGAGTTTATAGCCAGTCCAGTTGAGGAAACTGAATTATTCATGGCCCCAAAACACTTCCTTTAAGGCAGTTCTTTAGTATGCAGGTATTCACTGTGAATCTCAAGAGTTTCATTTTGAGTGCTTGCTTTTCATTGGCTCTAGGAAGTATGATGTCATTTAAATCTTCTGACAGCCCTTGAGAGCCATTCCATCCTTGCTACCACTCATAGGAGTAACTTTAGAGGCAACTAAGGAGGCAAGGCCACTGCCCCAGATATCATAGGCTGGGCCTAGGGTTTGCCTTGAAATGGCTGCACCTGGATGGTACATTCTTTACCAGTGGGCAGTGATGTAGGAATATTTGCCAAGTACTCAACAATTCGAGTATTACTGTCATAGTCTCACTCGGGGTCCTAGTTGGTAAACTGTTGGCTTAAACCTTGTTAGCGGGTGGAGAGGGGCTCTGCTTCGTGAAGAACTGGAGGTGTAATATCCCTTGTGATTCCCTGAGTTCTCCTGGATGGAGCCCCTGCTCTCCTGGACTGTCCTGGGCCATGCCACTAGGTGGGAAATGCAGGCTTGAAGTGTCTGGTGTCAACAGTCTGGACGGTAGCTTCATACTCAGCTAAACCTGGATCTCATCAAGAAACTTTAAAAATGGCCTGTGCCTGTTCTCCATTCTCAGAGATTCCAGTGTAGTGAGAGTGGGGTCCAGGCACTGGTGAGGTTTAAATAATTGTTGAGGGTCAGGACACATGCCCTTTATAGCAAAGCAAGGGAAAAAAGAATATTCTTTGTGAGTAAATGACTTGCTTTGTTCCCAGTTGACCTCTGCTTTTTTCTTACTGTCCCTGTTTGGCTTTGGAGATTGTTTATTCGTGGCCCTAACTTTGCACTCAACTGTGTTGACCAGCCCATCACATAGAAGTTTTATATGGGTTTTTGCCGGAAGTGCATACCATCAACCAGACGGCTGTGCCCACACTCCAAATTGGAAAGCTGGGGCTGACAGTGCATTGTGGGTGATGCTGTTAGCAGCCGTAATCGTAGATGGTTTATGTTGTGGGTAAAGAGATGTAAAGAGTGAGCCAGCCAGATAGAGTCGGATAGTAGGATTGTTTCTTGATTTGGTAGTTGGCACACTGAGAGGCCTTTCTGAGGCATTTGGGAGACTCCCATTGTCTGGATGCAATGGTTAGACAACAGTTGTTTTTCTAGAATGACTTTTCTCTGTAAGTGTGTGTATCTTTTCAGAGGTGGGATTTCAGGATTCCCACTCATTCTCCAGTTCACACAGGTGAATCCCCCACTCTATGGAAATGTTTATAATGGGAATGTCTCTGGTGGTTTCTTGCAGTACAACAAACACCTCTTCGTGCACATCGGGCATGCCAACCATTCTTACAGTGACCCGTTGCTCGAGTCCGTGGACATTCGTCAGATATATGACAAATTTCCTGAAAAGAAAGGTGGCTTGAAGGAGCTGTTTGGAAAGGGCCCTCAAAACGCCTTCTTCCTTGTCAAATTCTGGGTGAGTAAACCATGCTTCCCTGGTTCCTATGAAGAGGTGCAGTGTAGCCAGCTGTGGCTCCACACTGACTGGGTAGGTAAGTCCCGGGCTCACTCATGTTGTGACTCACAGGTGGCTGGAGTCACAAGTGTCAGAGAGACTACACAATGACTTTGGCAGTAGCTGCTTTTTTCCTGGGCTGGGAAGGTGGCTCCAAAGCACAGTGTTAGCCATGAAGCACAGATCTGATTATGATCTCCTACAATACAATCATGTCAAATAGACAGGTGTGGAGCATGCACCTGTCATCCAGTGCTGGGGAGGTACAGACAGGAGAGTCTCTGTGCATCACTGGCCAGCCAGAGTAGCCTGCTTAATGAGCTCGAGGCCAGTGAGAGACTTTGTCTCAAAGAACCAAGGTGGATGGCTCCTGGGGAACCACATCTGAGGATATCCTCTGGCCTGCACACACCAAAAGAGAAAGAAAGAGAATTCGATCCTGCTTGCACAGGCCATGGACCACTTGAATTGGCCCTGTTGCCTGGGCTGGCTGATGTGCTGCCACTTCTGGAAGAAGCTCTATATCCCTTTGCTCCCAGTGGCCAAGTGTGGACCAGCAGCCCCGTTATCGGGCTGTACAGGCATAGGTGGGTACTGGGTAGGGAGCCTGGGAGACAAGCCAATAGAATTGAGAGTTGGTGAGGAGTCCCAAGTCTACAAGAACAAGCTTCAGGGTTTATGTCCTTTAGTGTGTCATTCAGAACTCCGGGTGACATGCTTCTGAGGTACTTTTCTCCTGGGTCGTGCAGGCCCTCAGACTTCCCTTCCATTCTGCGTACCTATACACCTTTGTACTGATCCAGATACCATTTTCTTTTCAGTCTGCTGTCACCAAGCCAGCTCCTTCCTGTCTCAGCACCTTCCTTACTGAAACAGCCCATTGATTTTTCCTCTTTACCTCTGTTCAATTCTGTGGTTAATCAGTTCTCTTGCTGGGTCATAATTATTGGAACATGCGTTCAGCTCCCCTCTGGACTCTGACTGCCCCCAGGGGACCTTACTCACAGAGTGGCTTCCATTTATTGAGTGCCTGCTGTGTGTTAGGAGCGCACTGAGTGCTTTACATAGATTTCATGCTGTAAGCGGAATTTGTCTCATATCCAACTAAAAAGGCAGACCTGGGCTTGACGGTGGACCAACTGCTTGAGGCTTGGGACCTGGCGCTTGATATCAGATCTGTCAACTTCAATACACCTCCCTGTGTCCAGGCAGCTTAGCTCCATGTGGGTCACAAGGTCTATCACCCTAAGAATCTCCCTATTTGTGACACCAAGCATGTGTTCTAGAGAGGAAGAAAAGCCTACTAATGTGGAAACAAATGGGTCAATTAAAGAAAAAAAAATGGTATGTTTTAAATTCCTTTGAAGAATTTTCATATTAAATTTATTCAGCTTTTCCATCCTTCTATGGTGACTAGGTTACACTGGCTATGCCATCAGCCTTGAAACTTGGACGGATGTGATCGCATTAACACAGGGCAGCCTGAGAAAGTTGCACCAGCCACTTTTCTAAGCTGGTGGCTGTTTGTAAAGATGTGAGTGCTCAGGGATTTGTGTTATAAGATCAGCACTGATTGGTTCCTCAGAATCCTGCTTGCTTGTTTGCATTCATTTAGCAAATTCTCCTTATCCCAGCTTGAACTGGAACTGCCTGTGTAGCCAGTGATGACCCTGAACTTCTGATTCTTCTGCCTTTACCTCTGAGTGCTAGAATTGTAGGTATGTGCTACCATACCTGCCTATTAGGTGCTGGAGATGCAACCAGGGCTCCATGCATGCTGGGCTAAGCATACACTCTACCAATAGAGAGAGCTCTGCTGCCAGCCCTTCCTTAGTAGCCTTTAATAGATGGATAAGATCAAAACTATATATACTTATTTGAATACTGAATACTGAGGTGTGCCCTGATCTGAACCCTGCAGATACTCAGACAGGAGATATAGCAACAGTGGTGAGAATGGAATGATACAGTAGGACCCAAAGCCAAGGATCTGCTCCCCAAATGCACCCAGCTTTTAGAAAGTCAATCCAACGGGTCCTGTGTACATTTGAACACACTAGGACCTAGAGCACATGTTGGGAATGGACACAGTGAGCTGGCTCATCGTGGCGTGGAAGAACACACACATTATCTGTTGCAAAAGATAAAATTTAAGTTTGTAAAGGAAAGCTAGAAATTTGGGGGATTTGTCCCTGTTTCAGTGAACTTCCAGGTGCCCAATACTTGAAGATTTTTCGGATGATATTCACAGTAATAGTCAGAACTGTGTTGGGGAGACTGATGGCTTAATGTAATGGAGGAGACAACTTGGTTGGTGTGAATTTGGACTGCTCACACACTATAGCTAAGCCACGAGAAACTCTGGCTGCAGAGATGGCTCAGTAAAGCACTTGCTGTGCAAGCATGGGGACCTGAGTGTGGTGCCCAGAACCCACATGAAGATGCATGTGGGGACATGCATCTGGATCCCAGTGTCAGAGAGGCAGATACAGGCTGGCCTAGGGAGTACTCAGGCAGTGACAAACTTTGCCCCCAAATACAAGATGAAGCCAGCTGGATGGCTCAGTGGGTAGAAACTGCCAAGCTCTTGATACCCTGAGTTCAATTCCTGAGACCCACATAGTAGAAAGGGGAGAACCAACTCTCAAAAGTTGTTTTCTGGTCTACCCCCCTGCTGCTGTCCTCACCCAGTGAATGAATGAATGAACAAAATGTAATTAAAATAATTAACAAAACAAGGTAAGTTTTGGAGGATGACACCAGAGGTTGTTCATTGGTCTCTTGGACACAGTGTACACAGAAGAAAAATCAATATAATCATTTGAACAACCTATTACAAATGTAAAATTCCCCTAAACCCCCTTTCTTTTTTTTGGAGGCAGGTTTACACTTTGTAACACAGGCTGGTCTCAAACTCACAGAGATTAGGACTGCTTCTACCCCAAATGCTGGGATTAAAGGCCCAGCACCCTGGGTCCCTCTTCTTATTACTTAAAAAAATATAGGCATGCTTAGCTGGGCCTGGTGGTAAGGCAGATCTCTGAATTCATGACCAGCCTGGTCTACAGCCAGAGTTCCAGGACAGCCAGGGCTACACAGAAAAAGAAAAAAAAGGGGGGGGGGACCTGTTTGGAAAAACAAAAAAATATTGTTATCTCTGTCTATCTATATATGCATGCAGGCATGCATGCATAAATTTTAAAAGGTGTATATTATCATATAATTTGTTTTTTTGAGGCTACTAGAAGGTAAGGTAAAAACTTCGATAGTACAGAAAACAGATGTGAACTATGAAAAACAAAAGCTGTGTTTTAACCCTGAATGGTCCTTGAATCAAGTCTGACAGTCATTGTTAAAGGTCGGAAAAGAGGGTTGTTCATCCAAGTTAATAAGAAAGCAGAAGATAATTTGAAGAATTAAACAGCAGTGGGTTTTAATGATGATAAGATTTCTTATAATTAACATTTTATTTGAATGTGAATTGGTGTAGACAGTGCTTGGACAGATAATTTTTGGTTTTGCTTCCAAAATTGCCCCCTTTCCCTGAGGAGACCCTTGGGCCATGTCTTGCCTGATAATGTCTCCTAATAAGGAGGCCTAGATTGCAGATGTGGTGTGCAGACTTTGAATCTTAGTCTGGGAGCCCAGACACTTATCTGTTCTATTCAGATTTTCAGGATTAATTGAGCACTTCCATGAATATGATAGAAAATAAGACTCATTCCGCACCACTGTTGGGCGTCCTTAACTTCCACAAGGAAATCCCCTGGGAACTGTTAGAGCAGAGGAGAGAAGGCAGTTTCAATCAGGCTGCGGCTTGGAGTCTCCCTGGCTTCTGTAATGACTTGGTGAGGATGAGTGGTACTCTCAGCATCTCCATCCTTGGGTACCAGCAGGTGCATGCTGTGGACCCGTGCTTCAGCAGGTTTAGTGCTTCCCTTGCTACAGCCTTTGTATTAGCAATTCATTCAGCAGATTCTCTTCTTAGTGTGAATTCAGGAAATTACAACAGAGACCCCATGCCCAACTGCTCTCCCTTCTGCCTCCTTCTCAGATCAGGAGGACTCTTAATTTGCTCATTTGGTTGCCTGCTGAAATTCCATTTTCAGAGCATCTAACCTGGGTTCATTCAGTGAGGCAAGACAACCTGAGGTGTTTCCTATGGAAAAAATATCCATGGAATCGATGCTGTGATTCCATCGACTCACAAACAAAGCATATGGCAGAACACCAGCGTGGATACCTCAGGCAGTGGAAGCTTTATGCTGGGTTGGGTTTGGCTGGGCTGGGCTGGACTGGGCAGAGCTGGGCAGAGCTGGGCAGGGCAGAATTATACCAAATGACTTTTACAGAGGAAGTGAATTTTTTTTTTCCTGGAGAAGCAGGGCTGCATAGTATCAGCTTTGTTTTGTTTTATTTATTTATTTTGTTTTGTTTTATTTTGTTTTGTTTTTCTTTTGGCCCCGCTCGCTACGGTCCAAAAATTTATTTATTTATTTTATGTAAGAACACTGTAGCTGTCTGCAGACACACCAGAAGAGAGCATCAGATCCCCTTACAGATGGTTATGAGCCACCATGTGGTTGCTGAGATTTGAACTCAGGACCTCTGGAAGAGCAGTCAGTGCTCTTAACTGCTGAGCTATCTCTCCAGTCCAAGGAAGTGAATTTAAGCATTTAATTCAGTAAAGAATGCAGATGAATCCAGTACCTCTGAGAGGATCTCAGATTTCTACTTTCAATCCTGATAAAACTCAAGAGTGTCAAGATTGGAAATACTTGTGTAAAGAAAGCTGTATATTTTCACTTTACAGCCAAACTATTCATAATACGACTTAATGTGATGAAACCTTATTTTTAAACGTAATTGGAGTAGTAAGCTGAGGGCTGGAGAGATGGCTCTGCTGCTAAGAGACTTTGCTGCTCTTACAGAGGACTAGGATTCATATTTCTGCACCTGCATCAGGTGGCTCACAACCTTCTGTTACTCTAGCTCTGGAGGATCTGACACTCCATTCTGGCCTATGAGTGCACATGTGCACACACAACACATATTAAAATAAATCTCCATGCATGTGTATAAGCACACATAAAAGTAAAATGTTTTTCCTCTTGAGAGGTAGGTGTGTCACCTGACTAGTTGGCCTGGAACTCACTATGTAGACCAGGCTGCCCATGAACTCACAGACAGCCCCTTGAGTCTGCCTCTTAAAAGTCTTGGGATTAAAGGCATAAGCCACCATGCCCTGTCCAAAATACAATAAATCTTTATAAAACTTGTAGATATATAATTATGTATCTTCTTGCCAGGCATAAAAATTTTGAATGTCCATTTAATAATTTGTTTTTCTTCCAAATCATTGTAAGTAGTTATATTTTAAGAACTAAGATATATATTACCCTATTTTTTTATTTAAAAATGATTCGTTTATTTTTATTTTATGTACATTGGTGTTTTGTGGGGGTGCCAGATCCTTGAAACTGGAGTTACAGATGGTTGTGAACTGCCATGTGGGTGCTGGGAATTGAAAAAAGATCCTCTACTCTCCAGCCCCTTCACTGTTTTAAATAATGCTTATATAACATTATTATAAATGACAGTATGTTCATGCTCACTTAATTTTTACATTATTAACTACCACATAACCTTGATTGTCCTAGAACTCACTATGTAGATCAGGCTAGCCTTGAACTCAAGAAGATCTGCCTTCTTCTGCCTCCCAAGTGCTGGGATTAAAGGTGTATACCGCCATGCCTGCTTAACCATTTTTTAAAGGAATTTAAAAAGCAAGGTTAATTTACTAACCATTACAGATGTGAGAGAATAATTTATGAACCTGAGAAAAGATGAGCCAGTTATCTGGCATGGTGGCAGCCTATAGAAGCCACAGAGAGTTTCCTTGACCACATTGGGAGAATCCCTCTGCCACTGGCTGGCCAGTCCTCTACTGCTTTCTCTCCTGGGTCATTGGGCATAGTGTTTGCTAGCAAAACTGAGGACATGGTGCAGCCATTCCTGTGTGTATTTAAACATTATTGCTGTCTTAGGAGAGCTGCCACTGAACAGGGGTGTGGAGGCAGACCAGGGACAGACGGAGTGGCACTGTCCTTCCCAACTTGTTTTGGTTTTTATTGTTGTTTGTACTTCCATTAAAACTGAGTTTATACCCTTAGTCACAAAGGAACCCTCCAGTTTGTTGGATGCTGAATCGAGATCCATTATCAGCACTCTGTCTCACATTTAAAAGTAGGGGGCTAGAGAGAAGTCGGCTGGAGGTTAGCGTATACTGCTTTTCCAGAGGACCAGAGTTCAGATCCCAGCACCACCTGTAGCTCCAGCTCCTGGCTTCCCTGTATACCTGCACTCATGTACACAGACACATATACTCATAGTCAAGAAAATAATAAAAATTCAAATCTTATGAAAGTAATACAAGTTAGGTACAAGTAGTTCGAGCAGATAGTTTAAAATGTGAGACAGACTCTTGGCCCAGTTACCTGTCAACCACGTGTGAGGATTGTACATGGATACAGTGTTTTTACTGCAGTTAGAACATTTTCTTACAGCAGTCAGAATTTGAGGGTGTTTTAGTTTTTTGTTCTTTTTAGTAAAGATGACTCATTAACATTAGTAGAATTATTGGAGTAGTAACTAACTTTGAAAGCTTTCCACTTAAATTTAAATCCCAGCGCAAGTGTCTACGAGATTGGAAGGTTTGTGTACCAAAGTACTGGTAATGTTTATCTGCCATGCAATTTCACCCGGTGGCCTATAGCTTCTTCATTACAATTGCTATTTCACTCTGTGTGATTGGTTGCCTGGTGGTTGTTGTTTATTTAAGAGGGATATTTTGTGGATGGAAACTCCAATTCAGAAAACAGTCCCATTTCCTGGGAAATCGGCAGCATTCTTTGTACACTGATCTAGGTAGGGTCAGGCCACCTCCGCTGGGCATCCAGGACTCATTACCTGACTCAGTCGGAAAGCACTGGCCTGAGCAGAGACTTTGTTGATAGGGCTAAGACCTTGCTTCTATTACAGTTCCAGTCTGTAGTCCACAGTGGTCCTTACCTGGAGTTGTGTGGTAATATTAATTGCATTTTTGTAAATGAATGCTGGTTTTGGTGGGAAATTTGCAATGCAAACAGACAGCCTTTTCAGAAGAGGCTTATTGTAATTAGAGCAAGCTTTTAAGATTCTTTGAAGTACCAAATGTTTATGAAATTCAAATGGGGGTGTGCAGTCTGCACAATAAAGGGTCCCGGTGGTGTTTTTAAAAATTGCCTATTTTGTGGATGTAAATATATGCCGTAATTAGTGGGAAGTAAGTTGAAGAGCTGGGCTGGCTGGGTTTATTCCTGTTATTCTTATTTAAAGCAGCTGTGGCCAGAGAGCTGCCTCTGCTTCAGTTGTGTTGTGCCAGGGCACAAAGGCTCTAGTGAATGGCTGCACTCAGGGGCCCACTTCCCTGCCGGCAGCTCCATCCTTCCCTGTCCCTGGCGTCTAACTGGAGAGGTGTCCAGCACAACGCAGGCCTTCCCTGCCCAGACCCCTGAGCCTGTGGGGTCTGGGCAAGATACAAATGCATGCAAATGAAGCAGTCTGGGAGGGCTCTGGGGCTGCCAGCTTTCTCTAGACCTACCCCTTCACTTCCCACATAGGCCTAGTCTCTCAGGGCCCTTTTGCCCTGTGCAGAGCAATTGTCCTTTGGCGCCTATAGGAGCAGCTGCAAAGCCCGCAAGGCGTGCCCTGCCTGGCCCAGCCTCACCATGTGGCAGGCCTGGACAGCCGCCCACAGCAGGGCCCAGCTCCTGGTGCCGCCTGCCAAGCAGCCAGATGCTGCCATTGGGAAAAAATTGCTTCACAATTTGAAATCTTGGTCCTTTGATCATGGCTCAGAGAGGATGCCGAGGAGAGATTCAAAGTAGTGGTTTGAAACAGCCCATCCATCAGTTTCTATTACACTGGATCCTGTCAAGGATAGTCCTGGATGGTTTTCATTTCTGCAACCTCATAATTCCTGCCCAGCACTCTGCACACTCAAGAATGGAGGGAGATAAGTCGGAAGGAAATGTCCACAGTCCACCCCTGCCCCTTTATGCCTTTACCTTAGGAGTTCTCTCTAACTCATGGTCCAGCAAGCTTTGCCTTGTCAACCTGTGACACTGCCAAGTGTCCTTTCTGTGTGGGCTGTTAAGGTCCAGCCTTCATTGGCAGCTTGGAACTTTATCTCTTCCTGGTTTTGTCCCGGTAGCCAGTTCTCCAGAAGCCATAGGTTTTGCAGGGATAGTTCTTCTGTTCTTGGCCTAGCCCTTGGCCCTGTCTCCTCTTCAGGGTCTGGATCCCACACTCCTAGACCAGGCTTAATTTGTAAAGATTTTTCCCCCCTACCCAAGACAGAGTTTCTGTCTGTCCTGACTGTCCTGGCGTTGAACTCACAAAGATCCACTTGCCTTGCCTCCCAGGTGCTGGGATTAAAGGCGTGGACTACTGCACTGGACATTTTTAATGCTTACCCAAAAGGACCCTCCGCCCAAGCCATGAAATTGAACAGTGAACCACAGCTTTGGATAAATAGGTCTATTGAATAAGAGGAAAATAAGAAAAAGCCATGCCTTAAAGGGTCTCATGTAGCAAAGGCTTGCCTTGAACTCCTGATCCTACTGCTTCTATGTCCCATGTGTAGATTACAGGCATGTGCTAGCATTCAGGTTTATGAAAGCTGAAGACTGAACCCAAATCCTCATGCATAGTAGTCAAGCGCTCTCCCACGTGGGTCACATCCCCAGCCCCAGGGGTACTTTTTGTTGGTATGTTTTTGTTATTTGTTTGACCTGCCTCTGCCCCCATCCTGCTTTCCAAAACTTGCCTACAAATAGATCTTCAGCCTTTGATCCTCTCAGTGTGTTAGTGACTTCTTTTTTGTTGGTTTCTGGGGAAAATTCCATTATGTGTCTCTACACATGCCTTTGTGGAGAGTGGTGGGTTTGTCCCTGTCTGAGTAGTTATATCTGGTGTACCAGATATATCATGAAACTCACAAAACAGGGAAGCATCCTGCTTTGTTTATCTGGGGAAAGCCAGCCTGCTATTCGCACCCATGTGGACTGAAGCTAACTAAGCTTAATGTCTTGATGGCCATCATCATGTTGACTGCATGTACTTGGGAAGGTCTCTGTAGATAGGACTTGAGGCTCTGTCCTGGTCAGTATTTTAGTTGTGGAGTTAAAACAAGTAGTAGCCGGCACTTCTTACCGTTGTCTGTACTGCAACTTGCAGCTTGCAGGTGCATTGCTGTACATCCAGTCCTCGCTGCTCCACAGCAACTGCTCATGTCATCTTCTCCCGTAAAGATGAGAAATGTGAGGCCCCACTGCCCGGGCCATTGTTTTGATGACAGACGAGGTAGTGACAGGTGAAGTGGCACCCGGAATATCTGGACTAGATAGAAGGGATTCTAACACCAGGGGGAGACTTAATGGAAATAGATTTGTAATTAGAGCCCTAGAATAGAGCCTGCTGGAGAGACTGGGAGAGAGGAGGAGAGCTCAGAAAAACTGAGGAGAGTGTCCCAGTTGTCTTCCAGCACCTGGAGAACTGACAGAAGCTACCAGAAGCAGTGATAAGGGGAAACCGAGGTCCCCTCTTGGAGTTCTTAGTTTCATTAGTAAAAGAATTTAAGGATGGACCCAAAGGGAGTGAGAAGACAGTTGCTTTAGGGTTTATAAAAAATCCACAGGGCAGACAAACTGCAACTGTCAGTACTACTTGCAGAAGGGTTGGGGCCATGCCACTTCAGTTAAACTGCAATGAAGGTCAGCCAGGGGGCTTCAGAGAAAGCGTAAGGCAGCCCAGGATACACGAGGACGCTTGCTTGTTGGTCATGGTGTTCTGTTGCAACAATAGAAGCCCTAACTAAGACAACAGTTTATTGCGGCATCAGTAAGAAGCACATTGGACAGAAAAGACACAAATGAGACCATTGACTGCATCCAACAGTGGTACTGAAGAAACGTATATAAACACTTGGGCTGGGGGAGGGGGGGCTGGGAAAGGGGTTTCTGCATGGAGAAGAAAGAGTTGAACTCTGAACATCCTTAGGGCAACTGAGTGGGTCTCTCAGAAGGGCTGCCTTCTTGGGCTGCTTACCCCTCTCCCTTCAGAGCCTACTCCACTGTAAACCTGTTCGACTAACCAGGGAACGGGATGAATTTTAAGTCTGGTATGCAGCAAAAGGAGTGGGTTTTCTTTTGCTGTTTCTTGTGATTCTGTGTTTATTTGCTTTTAGAACTATGGTTAGGTAAAAAACTGGCAGCATACTTTTTCTCCCCTATTTTCTTGCCTTCAGAATTCCATGAGTTGGGTGTTTTTAGCCTTTGGTTGTGGGGCAGTCAACCAAGAGTCAGAAGTTCAAGGTTATCCTTGAATTTCTTAGGGTAAGTAGTGAGTTTCTGTGAGCGTCAGACTCACCGCAGCTGTCTCCTTTGTTGTTTCCATTCTTTCTTATGTTGCTCTCAGGGAGTTAGCTGACTATGTTTCTTTCTAGAATAGTGCTAATGCCATCAGTACCTTCTAGAACATTCTAAAGAGCATCTGTGATATAGTTGGTGACTGTGGAAATATTTTCCATGTGCAAAGATAGTTTTTGTAAAGCAGTTTTGATGTCACCTGCAAATAGGTAATTTGCCACTCTCGGAGGAAACCTTTTAAAATCTAAACTCCGAAATTACAAATCCAACTTGAGGTTCTCTTGGTATGTTGCTGAAGCAATGGGTGAATGAACTGTGCAAAATCCCATGGCTGAATGTCACAAATAAAATGTCAGAAGAGCAAAGCACCAGGGTGAACATTGTGTGAGCCACTTCTTGAAGTTGAAGTTTGTTTGGTTTTGTTTGAGACAGCATCACACACATCTCAGACTGGCCTCAAAGGCACCATGTAACAGAGGATGACCTTGAACTTTTGATTCTTCTGTCTCCACCTTATGAGGTGCAGGAGATTGAACCTGTGTCTTGTCCTGTGCATGCTAGGTGAGCACTTTACCAACTGAACTTAATTCCCAATGCCTTCAAGGTTTTTTCCCCTTCTTTTTCAAATTTTTATTTATTTATTTAATGTGTCTGGGTGTTTTGCCTGTGTCCACTCTTGTGGAATTTACCTATGTACCACATGAGTACCTGGTTCCCAAAGAGGCAGGAAGAGAGCATCCAATCCTTTGGAACTGCAACTGCAGACAGTTATAAGCCACCATGTGAGTGCTGAGAATCAAGCCCAGGACCTCTAGAAAAGCAGCTGGTGCTTTTAGCCTTTAACTGCTGAGCCATCTTTCCAGACCCTTTTTGATTTTTTGAGACAGGGTTTCTCTGTGTAGCTCTAGCTGTCCTGAAATTCTTTCTGTAGACCACATTGGTCTCAAACACTCAGAGATCCATCTGTCTCTGCCTCCCAGAGTGCTGGTATTAAAGGAGTATACAACCACCAACCAGCTTCTCCAGACTTTTAGTAACTTCCTCTTCTTTCCCCTGGGGGATACTGAGTCTCATTATGTATCCCTGGCTGGCCTTGAATTGACTGTAGACCAAGCTGGCCTCAGACTTGCTGTAGTCTTCCTCTGTAATGCTGAGATTGCATGGCTGTGCCACAACACCTAACCAATAACTTCATTTTTGAGGATCAGTCTATTGGAGATGATCCACTCCCGATGAAATCTCATCAGGATTCTCTGCATAGTCCTAAGACACAGCAGTGATGCAGGGCAATATACAAATGAGCAGGATCTGGTGCAGGCTTAAGCCAAGAGGGCTGCTTGCCTGTAGGTAATTGACAATGGCAGAAACCATTTGTTTTTTGTTTTTGATTTTTAAAAAAGTCTTTATTATCATGTGCACACTGTTCTAAGTAATCCTACGGATACCCTCCCTCCAGATTGTTTGCCTAATTCC
This sequence comes from Rhynchomys soricoides, assembly GCA_019843965.1. NCBI lineage: Eukaryota > Metazoa > Chordata > Mammalia > Rodentia > Muridae > Rhynchomys > Rhynchomys soricoides. Next base: position 4,169,280 of record JADRCH010000134.1, read on the forward strand.
TTAAAAAGGAAATGATAAATTGGAGGTTTATTTTATACACACAGCACATATATGCTTTAAATTAGGATGCATAACCCTCGTTATTAGCCTTTAGCAAAACACACAAATGCATTCATTACAGATTCTTTTCTAGAGTTAAGTTTGTGACAGCTTGGAACTGTCTGAGCCTGCTACATTGTAGCTCTAGCTTGAATAAGCGGTACCCCAGGTACAACCTCATCCTTATCCATTGGTTTCCTTTAACAGACTTGTAAATGAATGGCAGTTGCTTAGTGATGGTGAGGATGAAGGGGCAGGTTCAGCCACTTCTGCCCTCTCCCTCTCTCTTTAGAGTTTGAGGTTTTAAATAAAGCTGAACTAGAGTACCAGTTAACACTGGGAGTAAAGAAATAGAACACCTGACTCACTCTTGTTAAGGGATCTAGATTTGTGGCCACCAGGGGCAGCAACTTTCCCTTCAGCTCACAGGGATGGAAGTGTGAACACTGAATGCCGTCATCGGCTTTGCTGATGTCAAACCATTACTGTTGTTCTAATTTGGTTGATAGTTTCAGAATGTGATATACACTGACAAGTTATCACAGGTATTTTAAGTAGTTACTGTCCCATCAGCCCTCCATCCTCCCTGCCAGCCTTCATCCCCAAGGTTCCTCCACTCCTTAGTCCATCACTTGTTTCCATCACTGTCTTTCAGAATTACCCAGGCAAACTAGGTTGTCTGGTTTAGTATTACGTTGCATCACTATTTTATAGTTCCTTTTGAGCATACTCCTTTTGTTGCTGCTATTTTTTTCTTCCCCACTCTGACTTGATCTCACTGTGTAGCCTTGGTTAGCTTGAAACTTACTATGTGGTGCAGGCTGGCCTTGAACTTACGGTGATCTTCCTGCCTCTGTCTCCTCGGTATGGGATTGTAGGCATGTTCTGCTTACAGTTATTCCTCTTTAAAGGTAAGGTTATCTGAAGTGGAAATTAAAGAAAAATAATTTGGAAGCCTCCTTTCCTGCCCAAACGTGTGTATTGTTGAGTTGCAACTGGTTGCAACCTGCTCCTCGGTGCGGTTCTTAAACAGTGTGCTAGGAACTCTGGATAGACAGAACCAGATCTATCCCTTGAATTTCTGGAGATTGGAAGGTCCAGGGTCAAGGGTCCAGATGTCAGTGTCTGGGAAGGCCTCTTGTTGTGGCGGGTGTGGTCCTTTTCGGTGATTGTCCATTCATTTACAAGGTCAGACTCCTAATCACATCCCCAAAGCTTCCCGCTCTAACACTTGTTGTGGGAATTGTACTCCCACCACAGTCAGACCACAGCAGTAGCATGCACCCATGGCCATGGCCTTCCAAAGTGGCACCATGCCCTGCAGACATTGTGCTCTGAAGCCCTGCTTTAATCTTGATTCCTGGCACCAGAATTTTCTAGGGCTTCCCATTTGTTCCAAGATGTAGCCTACCCTTTTTATTTAGCCCTGCACAGCCTGAGTCAAGTCTGTGTACCTCTTTGTCTCCTTGGTTCATGCATGAGCACAAGAGTTGGGAAGAAGCCCTCCAGGCCTCCTTTTACTCTGCTTCTAAGACCTCCCGTCATCCTTTGGTGTGACACTTGCTCTTTGACTGCATAGCCTTTCCTCTGTGCTTGTCTCCCACATTAGCTTGTAGCCAGGTGCCAGCATGTCCAGCATGAGCCTTACATCCTAGGCCATTCGTAACAATGTGTTACACGAGTAACTGTGATTTAGCATCTTTTCAGGAAGCCTTTCTGCTCTGGAGGTGGCAGTCATCTTTGTAGCAGTAATGAGTCAGCTGCAGAGACTTGTGGGTTTTGTTGTTGTGTGTTTGTTTGTTTTTGTTTTGCTTTTAAGTCTCTCACCAGATTAGCAGAGTGCACAGTCATTTCACTGTACATTTTAGGAAGTTTAGAATTTTGATTACAAGGGTACAGTACTGTTCCAGTACTGAATGCAAGAAAGTCAGGCTGAATGCATCCTGGTAGCAGATCCTCTCAAGAGAAGACTTCCAGATGTATACTGACCACTGCAGGACTCAGTTGGTAGGGTGCTTGCCTAGCATGCAAGAAGCCCTGGCTGGGTTCAACCCCTGGCCCCTGGGAACTGGGTATGGTAGCGCATTCCTGTAAGCACTTAGGAGGTGGTGACCAGAGTTCAAGGTCATCCTTGTCTACATAGCAAGTTCAGCCCACCTGGGAAGGAAGTGGCTTCCCATCAAGCTGGTATTTGTAGAGAGGCAGCTGTCTCTTCCCCACTGCTTAGCTGCTCGATGGCTTACCAAAGTGGTTCTTTGCCACTGTGATCCTAGGATGAGAGAATAACCTGCCCCCACTTGCTTCCTACAGGCGGACTTAAACTGCAATATCCAAGATGACGCCGGGGCCTTTTACGGTGTGAGCAGTCAGTATGAGAGTTCTGAAAACATGACAGTTACCTGTTCCACCAAAGTGTGCTCCTTTGGGAAACAAGTAGTAGAAAAAGTAGAGGTAAGTTGGCCTGCACGAGAACGTCCTCTGGGTAGCCTGTCGCCTTCCGGTCGGCCAAGACCTTTTCGGGTCTCCTTTCTCTTCTGTTCGTACCTTTTCCCGGTTATTTCATACAGGTAAGAATGCTTCAGCAGCACCTGAGATCAAACAGGATGCTCTGTGTCAGCCTTCTCTGAGGGAAGTCCTGCCAGCTGGCCAGTGCTGGTCTCCTTGGTGAGACGCCCCCTAGAGGTTCTGGCAGAGCTTCTGGATCAGGATGCTTCTCCACGTCCTAGCTGCAAGCATTGTGTGTGATGATCAAGGTGCCTGCAGCTGATTGCTAACCCCCTTCTGAAACCTGACACCTTGTGTTTGATACTGTTGCTTTTAACACACACACATACACACACACACACACACACACACACACACACACACTGTTTTCAATTGAACTGTTTTTAATTTAAATTTCAGTAGGCAGTGTTGGTCCATGCCTGTAATCCCAGCACTTGGGAGGGTGAGGCATGAGATTCCTGACTTCTAGGCCAGCCTGGGCTATTTAGTAGAGTCCTGTCTCAAAACAAATACAGAAAAGCAAGGTATTCCATCCTTTGTTAGGAAATACCCACACTGAGCTTGCAAACTTTTACAAATTTAGTTAACAAACTGTATTAGGAAATAGCCACATTCAACTGGCAACTTTTACAAACCTGTTTGTCTTATCAGGATTAGTTGCTTTTGCGAATAAAGTTTGTAGGTGGCAGTCCGGTCACCTACCATTTCCAGTGTCTTCTGCCTACCTGCCACCACCTGAAGACTGAGGTTTTATTTGTAGCAGTTCTGGACTCTCCATCCAAGAGCCTTACTTGCCTGTGACAAAACTTCACCTTCCCAGCCAAACCTAGAGGATGCCTGTCTGGAGAGGGAAGGTTTTAAGAGCTTAGGCAGAGCTCTAGGGCGTGTGGGCTGTCTTGGAGCCTCCTGAGCACAGCTCCGGCCATGCAAGACTGTTGTTAAAATGGCAGGAAAGGGTACGGGTGGGTTGAGTGATGGTGACTTTGACAGGGGTCACGAGCTTTCCTGAAATGGCTGCAGTGGGACTGCAGTAAGAGGTTTTAAATGGGATTTAATAACTGCCCGTTAAAGCTTAAAGAGGAGGGAGAGCCAGAGGTCACTCTTTATGCCCGCCAGCAGCAGTGACCAGAAAGTACCTTTTCTAGGAACAAATGGGGGATAGAGATAGAGAGTAACTTGAGAGACAGGAAATATCAGTTGGAAACCCTGCACACTAAGGATCATTCAAATTGGAGAGTGGGGTGTGGCTGCCCTGACAAAGTAGCAGGAGCAAGCACAAAATTAGGATAAGAAGGGAGTTCTGGAGGGGGATGATGATCAGTTAGCAGGATGGCTCAGCGGGTAAGGTGCTTGCTGCTAAGCCTAACATTCTGAGTTCAATTCCTGGCACCCACATGGTGGAAAGGAGAGAAAGAACCAACTCCTGTGGGTTTTCCTTTGACCTCCACATGCATGCAGAGACACACATGCACTATCTGTACGAAATACAAGTGGAAATGGATATACTTGTAAAGGATTAATCTTTTTCCAGCCGAATCTTTCTCTGTAACATTCCTATTTATCCTAGGAGCTTCTGGGCCCCGATTTTATAACTAGGTTCTGGGGTCAGGTGCAACAAGTTGTTCTTGCTATTCTTTTTCTGTCTTTTTTTCTGGAAGCTAGGAAACAGCCTTCCTATTTCCAAACCATGTGTACTTTATTTAATGTAAAAACAGACAGACGGTTTGAACACTATAATTATATTTAAAATAATGTATTATTAATATCAATTTATTTGCATTTCTGTCTCATTTTGTTTTGATAGAATTTTATGGTTTTTATCATATCTGTTTGTTCCTTGTTAAATTCTGAATATTTCATGATTTGTGTTGGATTCATATTTCTAGATTCTAATTTCTAGAAAGGCTTTAGGTTTGGGAGCCTGATTTCAAGATCTATATCAAAGGCCTTTCTACAGAGCTGTTCATTCTTGTATGTGTCTTTAATCCCAGTATGTCAAGGCCAGCCTAGTCTACATAGATCTGTCTTCAGAATATCCTATCAACATAGCAGATTCTCCGGTTTAACCCCAGTGGTTCCTCCCTTAAGGTTTTGAGTTCTCTGTTATCCAGGAGTGATCTCCACTCACCATGCTCAGCACCCCCTTCTGGTTCAGTACTAGCAATTTATATTTTTCTGGACCAGAATTGTGTCTTCTAAGTTTGTGTCTCTTTGCCTCTTACTTGGGAAGAATGTGTGTGTGTGTGTCTCTCCCTCTTCTTCTTTTCTCTCCCTCTTCTCCCCCTGCCCCTTTTACTGGAAGGATTTATCAAATGTTTTAAAGATTACCCTTTTCAACATTTTCTCAAACTTGAAGAAAAACAATGGATTCTTTACTTGGCTATGAATTTAGAGGTAGGGTTTGGTTTTGACTAGGTAATCAGCAGAAATGGCAGAGCTTATCAATAGATGATTCATGTTGAAAACTTCATGCTTCCAAAAGCAACCATTTTCTGTGTTTGGAAATATTCTCAACCCTTTTTTTCCCTCACAGACGGAGTATGCAAGGTTCGAGAATGGCCGCTTTGTGTACCGAATAAACCGCTCACCGATGTGTGAATATATGATCAACTTCATCCACAAGCTGAAACATCTACCAGAGAAATACATGATGAACAGTGTTTTGGAAAACTTCACCATTTTATTGGTAACATTTGTCTCTCTCCTGGTTAGCATTGGTAGAGCCTGTGCTGAGGCTTGCTGGGGACAGTGAGGAAGGTGGGTGGGAAGGAAGCCATGTTTTCAGCAAGGGTACTTGGGTATGTGGTGCTCAACCATGATTCTTTATCAGTTGCCAGAGTCAGAGACTTTTGTCCTTAAGTCATAAAATATTCAATAATGAGTTTTAGAAGGCTTTTTAAAAAAGAAAATAGTTCTTGATTAAACTTGAAGGTCAGGATGCCAAAGTAAACCTCAGTGAGTGCAGTTCTCCTGAGGGGCTGTCCAGGCACCCCTGTGGTCCTACAGCCTGTGAGGGGCTGCCTCATTTCTCTGTTACTAGAATGGGGAGCCTGAGGGTTTATCCAAGGAATCCCTTACCTGGTGTGCTGGTTCTCAATCAGATATATACTGTTTGGTTTAGTTTGAAAGGCTCCTTTCCACCTACCCCTTCCTGTTTAAAGAAGGAAGGGAGAGAGGGAGGCTGAGGCAGGGGGATTGAGAGATTGAGGGCAGGCTGGACTACATAGTGAAACTGTATCTTCAGACAAGCCGATGAGGTGGCTCATGTAAAGGTGCCTGCCATGCAAACCTAGCAACCTAAGTAGTCATGGCATAGCCAGAATTTGGAGTCACTGCATCAGAGACTAGCGTCTCAGAGCTCAGACCTAGGCTCAGCATGCATGGATGGATTTTGCATACAAGCTTGACTTTCTCTAGAGAGAGAGTCTTAATGGAGTCTCAACTGTGCCTTTGTGCTCCTGAAGCTTAGAGCCTACAAGTCTTCAATAGTCACCAGTATCCTTTTGGTGGAAGATGAGCAGCTTGCAGAGTGAGCGGTGGCAGGGAGCCGGTATCAAGGGTATGGGAACTAGGATGGTTCAGTCAGCAAGGACCTTGCCACACAAGTATGAGGGCTGAGCACTGTTTCTCTGCCCCACAAAAGGCCAGGCCTCATGGCACTGCCTCTCGTCCTCAGCACTGTGGAGGTGGGGACAGGTAGCTCATTCCCTGGAGGCCATTGACCAGCCTAGCCTAATCTCATCAGTGCACTCTGTATTTATCCAGGAGGGCATGCAAGATCAAACTCTGGCCTAAACACATACACACACACACACAAACAAAGCAAGTGCTGGCCTTGACACTCAGGAGCAGGCAGGGAGTGTGGTATTGTTTTCTGGATTTTAAAATCACGTCAGTGGCTTAAATTCTTAGGTGGTAGCCATCCACCTCTCTTAGCAGGAATTTCAACTCCAGCCCTGTCTGTGACTGCACCAGTCTGGACTCTGCCTCAGAGAGCCTGGCTGGATTGAATGTGGCCCGAGATGTCAGAGCCAGGCCCCTAATTGTCAGAGAGCTCAGGCACCTGTCAGCAACAGCCTCTGGGACATACAACTCTACCATCCTGGACCTCGCTGGGTTTGCTTAAAAATGTGTCATTAAAGCCAGTCTTACTGGTACATACATACAATCCCTTCATTTGGCAAATGAGGCAGGAGGATCAGGAGAAGGCCAGGCTACCCTTCTCAGAACAACAGCAAAGTGTCATTAAGCAGTTAAACAAAATATTTTGATAAAAGCAATTAATAATTTCCAAGAAACATTTGTTAGAAATAATATCGTTGCCTTGGAAAATCACAGACTTTAGGATTCCAAAAATGAAAACATCCAATTGATGGACAGGAGAAAGTGTACTTTCTAGCTCTTGTTAGCAGCTGCTGACCACCACTTTGCTAAGTAAAAGTGGGTTATCAGGCCAATTTAAGATCTTGATGACTGGCAGGCTAGGCTTCTGGTTGTATCCTTTTGCATTGGGATTAAACTGAACGCATAGAGGCAGTGAGAGCCCCAAGCAGAGCTGGGAAGGACAAAGGTGAATCATGAGCCATATGTGCCTGCTGTCTTCTTGGGCCTAGTGGTATAAGCCTGTAATCTCATCTGCTCAGGAACCCAAGGCAGGAGGATTGCACATTTCAAAGTGTGCTTAGGTACAGAGTGTTCAAGGCCAGCCTAGTCATCTTAATGAGACCCTGTCTTAAAATAATGAAAAGATAGGGCTGGAGAGCTGGCTTGACAGTTAAGAGCACTTGTGTTTCCTACACAATGTCTTATAACCATCTGTGACTCCAGTTCTAGGGCCTCTAGCAACCTTCTGGCCTCTGAGGGCACAGATATATGTTGCACATGCATATATATGTAGGCAACTACTCACACATAGAAGGTAAAATCAAATCAAATATTTTAAGCAAAATGAAAAGAAGCCTAGGGATATGCAGTGGTAGAGAACTTGGCCTACCATACATGAGGCCCTGGGTTTTTAAATCTTCAGGACAGACAGACAGAGTGAATTTACAAGAAAATGGATGTGTCTGAGCAATCACAAGCCTTATGTTAGATACAAAGACCCTTTGTAAATGTTACTGTGAAAGTCTTACCATGAACTACAGTGTCATTTTTGTGGTTGAGGAATCCTATGACTCAAGGTCATGGTGATCAACACAGATCGAGTCATGAAATCAGAAAGCTTAATGTGCCTAGCCAAGCTGTTTTAAGTCTCCATAGCTGTCTCCATTAATAAATGGCTCACTCAGATCTGTATGCTTCACCTCCAGGATGACCAGTGAGAATCTTTAAATCCCCTCAGTGACACCATGGGTATAGCAGTGGCTGCTGAGAAGTGATTTTTACAATCATAGTGTGCCATGGTAACTCACGGCTTTTGAGTCAAAGAAGAACATGAGTAGATTATGATACACAGTCATTTAAATTGTTGACTATTTCTGAACGAGACACCATTGAAATCTAGAGATAGGTGGAGTGGGATTCTCAGGAATGGTAAAGAAGGTGTGTATGTTGAACGATAAGCGGACTTCTTCCCAAGTGCATACATACATGGGTGTCAGGAGCTAGGGATACTGCGAGGGGCTGACTGAGTGGGGCAGCCATCCCAAGATTAGAAGGGAGACAGGCATGCATCCAGTAAAGGGATGGAAAATAAAATCACCAGTGTCTTGCAGAGATGGGCATAGTGCTGAGGTGGTATGACCTAGCTCAGAGGCAGGGAAGACCTGTAGACAAGGTAGCAGCTTAAGAGCTGATTAGTCTCAGGTGGCACCTTAGCCTCCTGTTTGCCACAGAAAACAGTAGCACCCAGTCACAGAGTTGTGAGGTCCGAGCCAAGCATCTCATACTGCGGTAGATACATAGTGGGCACACAGCATTGGTGGCCGTCATAAGTGTTGTTCACTCAGCAGATGCTTGATCATGGTGTACCATGCCTGAGCTGGTTAACCAGAAGACATACATGGTCTCAGTTCTTCACAGTTCACTGGAGGAGCTGGATATTGAAAAACACCAGCTATATGAATCACAGAACTCCATGGAGAAAATCAGAAGTGAGCCTTTATTCTTTCCAGTCAGGGACCCTGAGCTTGGGCACTTGGAGGCAAAAGAAACTTACGTGGGTGAAACAGACCATTGCAGAGGGGAAATTAGGCCCTTGACAAGTTAGATAAGGCACTCAAGCTCAAACCGTTTTTGAACATGAAAGTCAGAGAGAACCATTGAAGCGTTGTGAGGTACATTTGATCAGATTGTCCTTCAAAATGTTCCTTTTGAGGTAGCCTGGGCGCCTGAGGCATGTGTGAGGAGGAGGAGAACCAGAGCTCAGATCTGAAAGAGGCTAAGATCATAGATGTGAGGGAGAGAAACCCACGGTGGCAATGGATGGGTATTTCCTAATGCATTGTGAAAGGTACAGTCTGTGTCAGCAAAGAGCAGCAGCTTCAGGTGGGGTTCATGGGGTTCCAGTGAGACTTGTCATCTTCTGAATGTGGCACAAATTGACCATGCTGTCATTTATGTGGGGTGATGGTACATAAGCCTTTTTTTTTCCTTAACAGGTGGTAACAAACAGGGATACACAAGAAACTCTCCTCTGCATGGCCTGTGTATTTGAAGTATCGAATAGTGAACACGGAGCACAACATCATATCTACAGGCTTGTAAAGGACTGAACCTGGTTATTTATATAGAGAGATATCTGTATATACACACACATATGTGCACACACACACTCTTCATTATCAAACGACTGACTGTAAACCTCACCACGCAGGGTGCTACCCTGGCCGCCGGGTCCCACCCTGACCTTTCTAAATCCTGTTCGAGTGAACTTATTTTTTTTTTTCCCATGTGTTCATTCTATCATTGTAGCTGTGAAGTTGTGATGCAGTTTTTTGTGTATTTCTCAGATCTGCAACCCACAATTCCTTGGGGAAGGTGAATCTTACCAGCCTAAGCTAAGCCTCTCTGCAGACCTGTTTCCTGTTGTGGTAGAAAATACTGAGACAGAGGATTGGCCACAGGGCATTGACTGCCTTTATACAAATGTATTTAGTTCTTTTTGTGTTTTTCCAACATAAAATTCTTGTTTTAAGATACAAGTAAAATTAATCTTTAAATATAAATGTAAATTAGTACAGGAAGACTAAGATTCTTTAGACTTATCTTTGTAACTAATTAGGGTGGACGTTATGGAAGAATGTAATTCACTAAATTATTTTTTAAATGAAATCTTTCTTTTTAAAACCAAATGTTAAACTATAGCCTTAAGACATACTTGGTTGAAATATCCTAATGAGACAAATTTGTACCTTCCCCCACCCCCAAGGTTAAAACTAATACCTTAATTCATGAAACTCTTGAAACAGGTGTTACAGGGGAGGAAAACATCACCCCATCCTTAACATATATAGTATATTTAAAAATGTAAAATTGTATTGTACTAATGTGATAATTCATTATTTAATGAGAAAGAACAGATGGCTCTTTTTACAATAAGTAGATAATACTGAAGCAAATCTAAGGCTTATGATGTTACCGTCTTGTGTGTGCAGTTACATTTTATATGGTCAACCAAATTTTTTAATGGAGACGAGTTCACATTTGAACCACTGAAATTTAATAGCAAATTTTATTATTGGCATTAATACTGCACTGTGCGTTGCAAAGGATGCAGAATCCTGTGGCTGGAAGAAACTTGTTATCAACCGAGCAAGCAGAAGGCTCATCTGGCTTGGTGTCTCTGCTCCCCAGAATGTCACTGTCACATGCCTCCTCACCAGCCTGTGGTGAGGTTGTAGCTGGTAACCCAGTGTGTATAGGAAGCATCTGTGACAATAGCTCTGTGTCTGTCCATGCACATATGGCTATTCAGCTCTCTGAGCTCCCATTTCTTGTGAGTTTGCTAGTTGCTCATCGCCTCCCGGTCTGCATTATAGACATGGATATGTTTTCTCTAAGGGCATCTGTCTATAAGCCTCAGTGACATTTCATGCATTCATTCATATTCATATATATATATTCTCTCTCTCTCTCTCTCTCTCTCTCTCTCTCTCTCATCTTTGCAAGCAGATCCCCTCATTCTCTTACCAAGAGAATATTCTAAAGCACTGCGCAGCAGAGTTGGTCTGATACGGCCAGCCTTGAGTTACTTCCCTAAGTGCTTTTTCACTGGGGAAGCAAAAAAGGGAAGGTTACCCCTCCACTTCCCAGGGAAGGTAAGAGGAAAGTAGAGTTTCTTTACACACACCCACATGTCTGAGCACACACAAACGTGCACACACTCACACAACTGTTAAGAATATGTAAACACAATAGAACATGGCACAAACTTTAGGTTAAAAAACAAAAAGTATGGCTTGTTTTTGGTACCAAGGCTACACAGTAAAATTCTAAGTCTACTATATCCAGGAGACATACTTGCCTTTGCCCCAGCATCTGCTTTGACTGCTCATATAGTATTTGGCATCTTTTGGTCATCAGTGAATGGGTGTGGCTGGCATGTAGTTAAAAGAACCACACTGGATTGACTCTGTCTTGTCCCAGCAGCATCCCTCATCCCTGGGAAGACCAGAGAAGAATGTGCAAGATTTTGCCATTTGCAACGTGCCTCCCTTATGTAAGCCAATGGGGCACTGTTTCTCCTCAGGAGAACTACCTAGGTTCCCTGTTTTAAGCCAGCCCTCAAAGGAATGGCTACCCTGAGTTTCTCCCCTTTATCTATCTGCAGACCAGGTGTTTAGGATGTCTCTTGGGTGTGACATTAATCTTTTGGACAATCCTCTTAAGGAGGTTTCTTTAGCTTTCATTTCTTATGTCCTTATTCAATGGTACAAATGATCTCCTGCGGCTATAGATCATCCTAGAGTGTGATGGGGAAGAAGTCCGCCCTCAGGAGTGGAGCTGCTCCTCGGTACCAGCTATAGGAGAGCGGTTGGCAGTGGGGAAAGTAAGACGTCACAGAATCAGGGTAGCGTGTCTGCTCCTCTTCTTCCTAACGCCTTTCTGGGCAGTAGGAGGTGGCGGGTGTGGATGACCTGACTTACTCTTTGCTCTTAAAACAGCTATAAAATTCTTTAATGTATATCCCCTCCCCCACTCCTCCCCTACCTTATTTCACACCCCACCCAGATCTCCACCCCTCCCAACTTGACCAGTAGTCTTGTTACAGTTATAGTGCTATGGTGTTGATAATGCCCAAAGGCAAGTTGGAAGATAGAGTGGACTTCCACATCCTAGTCCATCACTGAAGGCAGTTGGGGCAGGAACCTGAGACCACAGCTGATACAGACACAATGAAGGAGTGCTGCTTACTGGCTTGCTCCTCATGGCTTGCTCAGCCTGCTTTCTTACAGACTCCAGGACCATCAGCCTAGGGATGGCACTGCACACAATGGGCTTTCCCCACCCCATCCCTGATTAATAAAGTGCCCTACAGGCCTGTCTACAGCCTTTTTTTAATGGAGATATTTTCTCAAGTGAGGTTCCTTTTTCTCTGACGACTATAGCTTGGATTAAGTTGACAAAAAACTAGCCAGCACACCCACCATGGCCAATTTGTGCTGCCCGTATACTCACAGGTGTGGGGACATCCATTGGAACATGGTCAAGCCAACCAAGAACCACACTCTTCAACTGAGTTCTCTTCCCCCAGAATCATCCACTGTCAATAGCTCCTTGGCCTTGGAATGTTGATCAGCTTGCTCTCACAGTTGCTGTGTGTTTACGAACACAATGCCCTGTCATGTCCAGAAGATGATGTTTCAATCCATACCCTGCACCCCACCTCCTGTTTTTACAGTCTCTGCTCTGTGTTCAGTGCTGGTAGCTATAAGATCAGTAGCTCTTCTAGAGTTTCCCTGTCTTAATCAGTGACCCAGTTATCCCAAAGTTGCTTTCTTTCCCAAGTGAAAGCCTGGGTTTGGGACGGGAGGTTGTGTTCTAACCTCTAATCTCAGTCTCTAATCCTTGGCTCCTTCTCCCCTCTTTATGGCTTCCTAAGGCTTATGGACACCATTACTGAGCCCTGCCCTCACCCTTCCCTCCCCAGAGCTGTCTTCACAGTGACTGGGACAAATCTGTCATGGACATAATGTAGACAGCCACTGCATAGTTTAGAGGTCATCTTTCCAAAGAAAGAGACATAAAGTCAACCCAAAACTTCTTCAGAACATGTCCTGAGATGCTCAGAGTCCAGCTTACTGGAGGCCAGGGACATTCTGGACTAGTTAATTGGCTGTACCCTGTGCATTGTTAGAGGGTTTCGAATCCCTGACCTCTTCCACGGTTTGGCCTCTTCCAGCTCATTGCCCTGGGTTGTACAAGGTTCAACCTCAGTTGAAAATGACTGCTCTTTCTCTTACTAGTCATATTAGCATATTGATAACCATGACCTCTGTGATCCATGATCTCTATGACCTGACCCCTGTATCCCCAACCCCACCCCCTATTTTAAGGTCAGGAAGAAGCAAGTGGCAGCGTTCTTCCAGCAGCGTCCTTTCTTCCGTTAGAGGCTTCTGCTTAGCCACCATCTCTTTCCTGGTGTCTGGGAAAGCTGGGGCCAGCTAGCCAGCACCCTCCCTGTAGCCATCTGACTCCTACTTAAAGAGCATTTCTGATTTGGCTTATAGCCCACCCTTTCCCAAGGGCTTTAAAGGAGAAAATCCCTTCCCCCACTCTCTTTCTCATAAGCCCCCCAGTCTCCTCCTCCTCCTTCTCTGGATAGGGTTTGTCTCCTCTACACTGCTTCTGCTGTCCGCCGTGCTCCATGCTATCTATTGTGTCGCTTCTATCTTTCGGAACGGAGCCGGTCTGGATCTCTTCCAGAAGGTTCCTCGTACTCAAACTGAATGAGAGCACAGTCCATTTTGAAAGGATGAGAGGTGCCTGGTCCAGTCTCCCAGATGTTTAGTCACAGGACAAGGGGAAGGGCTTCTCTTTTGTTTTTGGCCACTCCTGGGTGGAAGCCATCTTTCCTTGGTGCTCTGTGCTTAAGTGACCCTTGAGAACACATGGACAGGGTCAGTTCAGATCCCCTATAGCTGTCTGGGGCCCACAGGTAGATGGCAAGGTTGATGCACCTTCTGTTTCCTCAGAAGACAGTTCTCCAGCCACAGGCTTTGAGTCAAATTTCTATTTACCACACATCCCAGCGGCAAAGTCCTGCCCACACACCAGCCAAACAAGAACCCTTGGTGTTAAAATTCTTCAGAGGACTTTTAGATCCAGATCTTCATCGGGCTTCAATACCACAGTGGCATTTGCCGTCATTTCTATACTACCGTATATTATTGAAGTCACATGACGGTCAGTTTTACAAACCAGGTACCTGTAATTTGTATAATTTTGTATGTGCTCTGGCATACCACGCCTGTCCTAAGGAAAAGGAGGATAACTGTGTGTTGGTGTCCTCACTTGTGACATTAGGAGGATGCTTGAATTGCTGGCTTCTATTCATGTTGATGTTTCTGTGGCTAAGCCCTACACGTGTCATTCCTGAAAAGCCTTAAATCTTGGAGAAGTGTCGCAGGGTGTCAGTGACAGGCTGCCTGGGAACCGTGAGCCCTTTTGTAAGCTGGAAGCGTTTCTCTTACTACTGTTACTTTTCATAGTTTTCAGTTCACAGCTGCCAAAGCCTCCCAGTAAAGCAGTGCCTTAGTAATACCTTGTAGCCGCCAGCCTTTTCTCAGCCTGTTCTGGGTGTCCACTTGCTAATTGGCCCCATATCAGAAGCAGGACAAGCCAAAATCCTTCTCATTTGTGTTTCAAAAGCCCGTTTTTAAATCCAGCTCTATAGGAAGCTGATAACTTGGTTTCAAACAACCTGAATCAGAACCCAAGCCGATTCCTTGACCATACTCTCCTGTACGTATCCAAACCAAAACTAAAGGCTGCAGCCCTGCAGCCTGCTGTGAAGAGCGAATTGTAGTTTTCATTGATGCCTTTTTCAATCCATGACCAAATACTTAGCTATTTGTGAATCTTCTGCACTCCAGCTTGAAAGTGCCTTTGGCTCGAGATTCCAGCTTAGAAAGTGCCACCATAATAACGACAATTTGTAGAAAGACCAAAAATATTTCGAGATCACCATAATGCCTTTGGTTAACCGGGATGAATAACCAACCGCAGGCTTGTATTCATGAGAGCACCAAGCACCGTGTGGTCCCTGCCTGCTCTGAGTCTGCCTGCCAGTGGGGAACCCCACCACCACTGTCCTATACAGTGTGGCAGCGGGGAGCCCTGCCAACCGTTGTGTCTGTGTGTGCCGCCTCTCCCCGGCATGTCCACTAACTGTCACCCAGCTCTGCATCCCTGGGAAGGAACTTACGCACAAGCACCCGAATCCCGGCCAGTGGACGGACACCATGGCTCTGCCTTCCCCGTGTCCATGTCCAGACTGTAGAGACTCTCGTCCACTGGAACGACAGTGCGCACTTGCCTGCCTACACGTTTGGTTGTTGGAAGCCTCGCATTGAGATGACAGTGCAGAACAAAAATTAAAAATGGGTTCATTAGGGTCATTGCAGTTGAAGTGTCTCTGGGCAGTTGTGCTGACTCCAGATGTCCGAATGTTCTCCGAGAGACTGGAAGAGCACACCATTTGCATTTTGGCATTTTCAAGGATGTTCTAGTCCTCAGCCAACTCTTTGAAGTGTGTGTCAGCTTAGAGTAAAACCTTTTTTGCATCTGGAAACCCCATATCATAAGGAAAAAGAACAAAAGAGGCAAAAAGAAGCCAGGAAAAAAAAATAGGTGTTTATTTTGTTTTTTCTTCGTTTGCTGATGTAAGTGTAAAAGTAATGACAGACAACTCTGAAAGTTAACCTCAAAACTACCACATCCTTTCTCTCGGTCCTTCCCTGGTGTCTAAGAAATAGCCACTCTGGGCTTTGAAATTGCCTGAGTGATTTGTACCCACCCCAAGTTGTGAGTATGTATAAAAGTCCAGTTTTGGGGTTTTTGTTTTAAAAAACAACTATCAAATGAAAAGGATAATTTCTCAGCACAGGTTAGCGTTAGTAGTTTGCTGTCTTGTGTCCCTCCCTGGCAGGGACACACCACAACTTGAAGAACGTAGTCAAATGTGTGTTCTCTTGTGCCTCTTTCTAGCCATTGCTGTCTTGTTTGCAGTAGTTTTCTCTCCTGAACTCTTCTCTTAAATATCTTTTAAAATGAAGGTTTTGTGTTTTAAATTTACCGTGTTGCAAAGGGTAGGCCTCACTGAAGTCACATACCATTAACTAAGATGAGATTGCTGTATTTATTGTTCTTCTTAAGCCGTAACGTGTTTTCTCTGTGAATCTGCATTGGATCCTCACACTACATCATTTTAGATAAAAGCAGCCTTTGTGTGTCTCCCACCCTCATTCACGACCGTAGGGTCAGGTACCACTAGACTCCAGCCTTGCTCAGTCTGGCCCTTGTCGGTTTTTTACAACGGACATCCTCTCTCCTCTCTCTTTAAAGAGAGGTGGGCAGAATCCACACATCCATCATGTTAGAAAACCTGTCTGTGAGTTTTTGTGTTTTTAGTATTCAAATTAATTGTTTTCTGTGATTAGTTTCAATGTGTAAAATAGGTTATTAACTGCACTTCTTTTAAAAAAGAAAAAAGGATGTACATCTCCTGTTACCTCCTTGAAAGGTCAACTTCTCTAGGCCTTTTTCAGTGGGCTTATGACTTCAGACAAGGGAGAGAGAAAAAAAAAACAGTAAAAACAAAAATAGTACGTGCCTGAAAAATGACAAAAATACCCACAACTTTTTGTAACATTTAAAAAACCTGAAAAGCCTTTACTTCTTTGATATGCTCAAATTTTATGTAAATTGGTTTTTGCTACGTGTGTTCCTTCAGATTCTAAGCGACTTCATGGCTTCTCTGTTGTCTCTCGTGTAAAGTGTATAGGATGGGCTTGTGGCGTAAGCATTTCAATCTGGTCAGTGGCTCTTTTGATACTGTACTGCTGCTGGGACTGGGTGGGACCTGAGCCTCTGGGTGACTGGGTTCCTCTTGGGGGAGATTGTGGGGAAGAGGGTGAGGTGGCTCATTCATGTTTTCTTAAACTGTTTGTAGAAGCTTTCAAAAGGCCTTTGCTAAACCTCCCAGCAGTACAGTATTCTCGTATTCGTTAATGTCTGTGTTTAGGTACTGGTACCTTTTTGTTTAAAAAAAAAAAAGATGTTCTAAGTGTTGGCTTTAAAGTGAATTTATCTTTAGTATGATAGTTATATGAAATTATAGGGTTTGTGTGCAGAGAATTTTTTTATAAAGTGCTTTGTAAAAAAAACAAAAACAAAACAAATGTATTCTAGCTTTCGCGGTACATATGTGTGATAACTTTAATACCATGACAGTTAAGTGCAATTATTTCATCACTCGAAAATGCTATTTTTGTGTCCGTTCCTGCAGGTGTTTCCATGTCTTTGCAAAGTGACACATTTCGATGCCTTCTTGATAAAGTGGTAGACATTTTGTAGCTTTCTAGAAACTTTGTATCTATACGGTATCAATGAAAAATAAAGAAAATGAAAGTGTGGGTCACCTTTCTTATCTGCAACAGTCTGTGTTATTGAGAATGAAATCTGCCTTCTTTTTTCTCAAGTTCTTGTATTTTGTTGCAGTGGGAAGTCCACACCAGCCAGTGGCCTGCTCAGTCCTCTCCTTCCACTATGTGAGTGTTGGGAATTGAACTTGGGTCATCAGGCTTGGCAGCCAGTACCTCTACCCATTGAGCCATCTTGCCTACTCAGATGTGCCCTGTATGTGGTGGGGGTTAATATGTCAACAGAAGGGGTTGGAGCTGTGGTTGTGCCCACTGTGCCCCTTCCCTGGAGCTTTAGGTATGTCCTACAGGGTTTCTTTCTTTTCTTTTCTTTCTTTCTTTCTTTCTTTTTCTTTTTCTTCTTTTGGTTTTTCAAGACAGGGTTTCCTCTATGAAACCCTGGCTGTCCTGGAACTCACTCTGTAGATCAGGCTGACCTTGAACTCAGAAATCCTCCTGTCTCTGCCTCCCAATTGCTGGGATTAAAGGCATGCGCCACCACTGCCCAGCCCTACAGGGTTTCTTAAACAGCCACAAGTCAGCTGTCTTGTCTGTCTTCAGTGTTCTTTTAAAATTGACAAAAATGGGCTCACCATGGATCTCACTGGTAGAATGCTTGCCTAGTGTACACATAGGCCTTGGGGTTCTGACCCCAGCACAGAATACATGAGGTGAAGTGCTCCCATGCCCTTGATCCCAGTACACAGGACGGTGAGATGAGAAGATCAGGAGTTCAAAGCCACTCTCAACTACATACTTAGTTTTGAGGAAAACCTGGGCTATATAAGACCCTGTTTCCAAAATCAACAAAAGTTTTGTACAATAGTTTAGCTTGTCTGCGGATCCCAGACATAGCCCAAGAAGCCATCTCTCCTGTGAATCACAATACCTTTAGAATAAAAAAGCATGCACTCTTATGTAGTTAACTTGCTGTGTGCATGCCAGGGGCCAGGGACATATGGAGCAGGGAGTCAGGCTGCAGAGATAAGTGCACTGTGAGCTTCCTGCTAGGTGCCAATTTTCTTGCAGTTGGTTGAATGTTGAGTCATGAGCTCGGCCCCAGCTGCACTAAGGGCTAGGTGGTGAGACAGCAGGAAACCCAACACCAGTGTATGAGCACACTCAGTGTAGGGGAGGGCAAGCCAAGATCTGAGGGGACAAGCAACTGGGGATTCCGCGCTAATTAACACAAGCATAAAAAGCCAAATTAGCTATTGTGGAATTTCTGAGTGACTGACAGAAACCCAGTCAAAATTCATCTTGGAAATTGTGAAACTTTGTGCTGCTTCTGGCCAAAGCCTATTCATCAAGAATGTCCCAGTTGTCATAACAGCAAGTAGGCCTCTCACTGCCTGACTCCTCAGCAAATGTTCTCATTCAGTCTAACCTCTAAGAGACTAAGACTTAAAATATGTGCTTTGCACTATTGATAACCAAATAAAAACATAAACGCTGAAGATAAATACAGCTAGCAAGATGGCTTAGTGGGTAAAACCACCTGCCACCAAGCCTGACTACTTGAGTTCAATCCTTGGGACCCACAGGTTGGAAGGAGAGAAAGAATGGCCTTCCATTAGATGGTAAATAATATAACCTTAAAAGAATAAAAAACAGAAAGCAAAGCTCAGCAAGAAAACTAATATAACTTCATTAATCTTCACTCGCGGTATAAATTCTCCCTAGAGCCAGCGAGGATTGCTTCACAGTAGTACAAGTTTGGATTGATGTGGAATAAAGGGCAAGAACTAGCATGTGCCCGTTAACCTAGCTACAAAGTAAAGGGGATAAACTGACGGCCATAGTGGGTTGTAAACATTCTGTTTATAGAGCACACATGCACTGCACAATTGGATGAGCAGGTTCTAATGTACTAAGTACAAAATGGTGAAGCACACAACTGGCAGCTATTCATTATTTTCAAGTACATACAGAAAATTTGTGGCTATTGGCCATAGCCAAAGCCAGCAGTCAGGAAACTGGTCAATGCAGAGTGTCTTATGGGACACAACCATTACTATTTGTTAGTCTACCACTGTGACTTCTTTCACACTGGTAGCAGGGCTGACTGTGATAAAGACCCCGTAGTCTACAGAATCTAAAAGAATTTCTTTCTGGCCTTTTGCAATGTGTGGGAGGAAACGTAATATTTAAAGTTCAGTAACCCTGAAAGGGTAGTTTCTCCTTCCTTGGTGTGTGGTAGATAGATACCCTGGAAGTGGCTATAACTGTAGCTCTCTCGACACCCAGTTTTCCTTTCCATCAGCAGGACAAGCTCAAGTCTGAAAACGTTGAGTGAGGGAGATATTTTAAAGTGGGGTTTGGGGCATGTCTGTGTGGGTGTTTATAGACTGGAGGACAGCCTCAGGTGTCATCCTCAGGAACATTTGCTTCCTCAAAAATAATCTTCTAGATGGCTAACCAGTGAGTCCTAGAGATCCTCCTGTCTCCACCCCACCAGGGCTAGGATTACAAGTGTATCCTGCTACACTTCGCTCACTTTATAGAGATGGTTCTTGGGGTCAAACTCAGGTCCTTCAAATGAACTGAATAATCCCTCCAACCCCAGGAATGGTGGCCTTGATTGAGTGCAGCAGCTGAATCTTCTAGGTAGAGCCTTGATTTCTAAAGCAGCCATCAGTGGCTTCAATGGCTGGCATTCTTCCTCGCCCCTGGCTTGCCCTGTCTACTTAGTGTCTTCCTAGATCTCTGGTTGTACTCCTTAATGTACATACCTTCTCCCCTGCTGCCATTTCTGCTTTGTGTCTGACAGCTGAGTGCTGGCATCAGAACCCTAGTTATCAATCTATCCCAAGAGTATAGTCTTGACCAGAGTTTCTTTCAAGCATCAAGGGGCTGCCCAGCAGCACATTACATTGGGACATTAATTCCTGAATTGCAGAAGGGCACCCGGTATACCAGTGCCTGTCCATAATCATGCCCAGATTCATGTTCTCAAGATTTGCTCCAAAGCAAAGTCTCCCAGTTCCTGTTAAGAGGAATTCAGACAGGGCCGCTCCTCTAGCTCTTGCTGATCCCCATCTTCCAGAAGCAAGGACCCAACTTCTCTGACTGGATCTCAGTGAGGATTTACCCTTAGTGTAGAAACAGTGATAGGAACTTGGGCAGATCTTGGAGAAGTGTTCTAGATTTAAGTGCCCCTTGATAATTGTGTCTTAATGGACATGAAACAAAAATAAGAAACTGCCTCAAATCAAACACATACATTTCTCCCAGTCATCAATGAGACAAGCCAACATGAAGAATGTATAGACATTTTGCATTAGTGAACACTGTGTGTGTATACAATATAGCCCCTCTTTTTCACATTTAAGGTAACAACTAGAAACATATACTTGCAAATTAAGTCTCTATATGTCAAAGTATTGCTATAATAGAATATTTTCTGGCCTTAAAACAATTGAAGTAGAAATCAATATGGAGAGAATCTTTCAAAGGAATACACACACACACACACACACACACCCCTCAGGATGAATAAACAATTCTAATTCATAAGAAAAATATGCCATGAAAACTAAATTAGCCTTAGGTTAAGATGTTGAGTATGATGGCTCATGTTTGGAATCTTAGTAAAGCTAGGAGTCAACATAGGCTACACTAGTGTGAGACCCTAGCAAAAACAAAGTTAAGGGAATGCTGTGTACTAAAATACATAGAATGTGGCCAGGCGGTGGTAGCGTACACCTTTAGTGTCAGCACTCATGGGGCAGGGGCAGGGGTATGTGTGTGAGTGTGTGTGTGTGTGTGTGTGTGTGTGTGTAATGTAGACAAATTAGTCTCTAAGAGGCATGCATTCTAACACTTCTAGAACATTGTATAAGAAAGGGAGGTTAAAGCTGACCCAGGCATTCACTTCCCAAAGTTAAAGAACAAAATGAAGGAGGAGGAGGAGAGAGGGAGAAAGGAAGACTCATGGTAACTTTGGCAAACTAATTAGGAATCAAATAGATCAACAAAGTTCAAACTCGATTTTTCAGATATGGAACAGAGAAATCTTCGGAAATGGGACATCGATACAGATTTTACACGGAATATGATAGATAATAAAAGCATACTAGTAAGCTTTTATGCCAAATTTAAAATACAGATAAAAGAGTTAACTGTTAGAAAACAGATGACTTCAGAAATGTATCTCATGAACACAGAGTGTAACGGAATAGTGGCCTTAAGATCATTAAAGAGAAAGAGACAGTTCTTCCTAATGGTACCACACAAATGTAAGGAGTGAAATCCTGGAGTCTAATATACAGGATTAGTAGCTTAGATCCTCCAGAATGCAGAATCTGAGTGGAGAGTGAAGCTGCTGGTGTACAGGAGGTGCACGTTCAGGGCAGGATGAAAAGGAGGCACACTGAAGTCAATAGACATCATTACATGTGTCATGTGTTACTCTACAGACTGCCAAGTTACAGTCCCTGAGATGTCTAGGTCATTTACCCAAAACATGTAGGATCCAAAGTATTTCAGACTTTTAAGAATTTGGATGTAATACTGAGATAACTTGGAGATGGGACTCAAATCTCAACAGGAGATTCATCTTTGTTTCATATGCATTTTTCTTACACCATTTGAAAGTAAATTTACAGGTGTTTTAATACACCTACATGTTGGCTCTGACCCATCATCATTGATCAGATATGGAATTTCTCTCTTGAAGCCTCATGTCAGTACTTGGGACGTTTCATAGGTGAGGATATTTGAGCTTTGGCAATTTAAACTGGAGTTACTCCCCTGAGGTCACTCAGCATATGTGATTCTTGGCATTTGGGGTTTTCGGGACATGTTATCAATGGAAGAAAGAAAAGGAGCAATCTGCTCAGGTCAGGCCTCACCTCCCGCTTGTCAGTGGATGGCAGTCTTCCAACAGGGCTGGTACTGCTTGTTCTTCTCTCTCACAGCATCTGCCCTGTAGTAGCTATGGAAGAATTCAGACCCATGGCTCGAGGTGTGAGCCATGACAAGTCTGAAAGTGGAAGTCTGGTGTAGAAAGTGTTCAAGGGGGTTGGGGGAAGAAGGGTAGCCAGGGCATCTGACTTCCAGGCATGACCAGCCAGGGCATGGTACACGAGACTTGTTTCTAAATATGCTCCTGCAGTTGTTTGAGACGAATACCTTACACTCACACAGGGGCAGTAAAAGGGAAACCATAGGTTAATCCCACTAGTGAGCATAAATGGGTCAAAATACTAGCAAGTTGAGTGTAACAGGGCAAGTGTCATCATGCGGGACAAAGTGGCACCCATTCCAAGGAATGCAAGCTTGGTTAAACATTAGGAAATCGGTGCAAATCACTCCCACAGAAGACAAAAGGAGCAAAACCAGAGATGGAGACTGGTGCATCCAATGGCATTCAGTGTCCACTGTGTCCCCCAACCTTGTCACATTCCCATGTTGAAGCTCCAACCCCCAGTGTGATGATGTTTAGAGGCAGAGCTTCTGGGCAGTGATCGCAGTTGTATGAAGTTTTGTGGATATGGTCCCTGTGAAGGGGTTTAGGACCTTTACCAGGAGAGGTTAGGGCCACCTTCTCTTCATGCAAGATCACAAAGGAGGCCATCTGCAGAACAGGGAGGCTGTCATCAGAGTTTAGGATCTCTTGACACCATGGTCTAAACCTGGGAATGTGAGAATTAAATGGGTTCTGTTTAGCCCGAAACACTCCTGAACTAATTATTATTATTATTATTAATTATTATTAATTATTTATTGAGTTATGACTAGAAAGACCCTTTCTGAACCAATAAAAGGCTATCAAAAAATAAGCTGTGAGTGAAATCCGATTTGGGAAATGAGACATGGATGCCTACTCAACATAGTGACCTTCCAAAACGTGAAATAAGGTCAGAAAAAGAAAACTAGCTGGGAATCCAATCTGCCATTACTCTTACAAAATTAGGTCATATATATAGAGAGAAGATCCAAAAGAATTTATAGTTATATGGCTAGATGTCAACAATGAGTTAGCATACTGTGCATAAAATCAATGTATAAATGCCAAGAGTTGCATTTGGGGTGCCTGGGGGTGTGGTTCAGGTAGCAGAGAGCTTGCCTAGTATGCTCGAAGCCCTGAGTTTGATTTCCACCATCATATAAACAGTTTGGTGATGGTATGATGTAATCCTTGACTAGGGCAATAGAGACAAAAAGATCAGAAGTTCAAGGGCAGACTCAGCTACATAGCCAGTTCAAGGCCAAACTGGGCTTTAAGACCCTGTCTCAGAAAACAAAACCAAAACACAACAACCAAACCACCTTTGCTTTTTATACAAGAAAAATAAATCTAAGAACCATTTCTTTAAAATTATGAAGGCATATCTCTAATCCCAGTGTTTGGAAGGTGGAGGTAGGCAGATCTCAGTGAGATTGAGACTAACCTGGTCTACAGAGCTAGTTCCAGGACAGCTAGGGCTACATAGAGAAACCCTGTCTTGAAACAACAACAAAAGTTTCAATAATGTAAGTCAATAAAGAGCTAAAGATACTCCTGAGCTGAAATCATCAATTCCACCCAATAAGTCTATGGATTAAATACCACCAAAGTAAAAATTCGGTACTTTCCCCTGTGCTCCTCACTTATGTAGTATAGAAATTCAGAGAATTGGCCGAGCAGTAGTGGTACATCTTTAGTCCCAGCACTTGGGAGACAAAAGGTAGGAAGATCTCTGTAAGTTCAAGGCCACCCTGGTTTGGGCAGTTCCAGGACAGCCAGGGCTACACAGAGAAACACTGTCTTGGAAAAAAAACAAATCAGAATAAACAATGACTCACGAACTCTTGGAGAGGAAGAACAAGTAGGGGGAATGTGTCAATTATCAGTTGGTTTTCTTGCAACCCCAATCCGTCTTTTCTCCCTGCTTTGCCATTTTTGAGCAATGCCCCGGAAAATGGGCAAGTGCACGCTTGGGCTTTGTGAATGGTGAGTGCATGCTCAATGATGAGGTGCAGGCACTCCCTCCTTTATATGGCACAAATCTCAGCCTCTGATGAGGAAGGGGTAGGATCCCCCCATCTTTAGCTCCCTCATCACCCTCATCATTAAAGAAAAAGAGATACCAACCTAAGGATTGAAATCCTGTTCTTCAGTCTAGAGGAAGGAGATGCCTCTTTCACCTGCTACTTCCAGGCTTCCGTGTGTGTGTGTGTGTGTGTGTGTGTGTGTGTGTGTGTATGTGTGTATGTGTGTGTACCATGAGAAGACAGCCCCTGCGGAAGCCAGAAGAAGATATCAGATTCCTGGATCTGGAGTTACAGGGAGTTGTTGAGCCACCTAACAGGAGTACTGGGACCAAACTAGGGTTCTTTGCAACCCACTCTCAACCTCTGAGTCATTTCTCAGAGGTTAACTATTAACTCATTAACTATTAACTATTGGCACATTAACTATTGGCACAATGGACCATTATACAAGTATAGAGGACATGAAGATATGAACCCCGAATCTTGTAACTGTGAGGAAGAGCTCCTTGACTGTGATTTTATTAATTAATATGTGTGTGCATGCATTAATGTATAGGAGCACACATGCCCATACATGCACACATAGTGGCCAGAAGTTGACACTGGGTTTGTTTTGTTTGTTTGTTTGTTTGTTTGTTGCTCTCCACCTTATTTTTTGAGTCAGGATCTCTCACTGAGCCAGGAGCTTCCTGGCCAGCTAAACTGGCTGACCAGCCAGCTCTGGGAAGCCTCCTGTTTCCACCTCCACCCACTGGAGTTATAGATGGTGCCACCAATCATGACTTTTACAAGGATGCCTTTACCCACTGAGCCACCACCCAGTTCATACTGTCTGTCTTTAAATCCAGCCTTTTAAAAATGTAATTTGCTCTCATTCAAAGTAAATAATGAGTTTGGAAAATTGTACTCAGTTGCATAACTGTCACCACATAAAGTACAGCACATAGGCACCACCTACACCTAGAGCTTCCACCTCTCTGCAAGCCACCCTCTCCCCACAACAACTCCAGACCCAGGCAAGCGAGCACTAATTTGAGTTCTGTTTCTCTACCTTTGGCTTTTCTGAGAGTTCACATAATTGGAGACATGCAGCACACAGTCTTTTCTGTTTGTTTCCTTTCACTTCTAATGGTATGTTTCAGGGTCATCAATGATATTTCTTAAAGCAATAAATAGTTCATTCCCTTTTCATCACAGGAGTGGTGTCCCAAAACTCGCATGTGTCACTATTGAATCCACAGCTGATAGGCATTTGAGTTGTTCCCAACTTTAGGGCTTTAGTTTATCCTGCTGCTTTAAGAAGTGTCTGTGCTAAGCCTTTTTGTGGACATGTGTCTGTGTTTCTAGAAAGGGATCGTTGTGTCTTTATAAGAGCTTGTCTCTTTATTTCACCACTCAGTGGTGCCATTTCCCATGGCCTCCAGCATTGAATGCTGTCTTTGGAATTGGCAGTTGTCATTCTTCACCATTTAGCTTTCTCGGGTACATAATAGCATCTCTTTGTGATTTTAACTTGAACTTCCTGGGTGAGTTAGTGAGAGAGTGCTTTTCATGTGCCCCTTAGCTATTCATTTATCTTAGGAAGTGATCCCTCCAATCTTTTCTTCATATTTATTTCTTTTAGTCATCGAGTCTTTGGAGGGTTTGATATGGTCTGGATACAAGCCTGTTCTTGCACAGATGCATTGCCAATCCTTTCTCCCAATCTGTGGCTTGTCTTTGCAGCTTCTTAGCTTGACCATCTGAATCTCAGTGAAGTCTGTTTAATCTTTTTAAAAGATGTGATTCTTTCTTTTTTAAATCTCATTTTAATGTACCCATTGTGAATTCATGGGAATTAGTTCCCTTGTGGGCTGACCCTGTATCCACCGTTAGTAAAATTGTTTATTAGGTTGATAGTTTTTTTGTAAAGAATTATAGGACCTTGTTATCTGCAAATTGAGTCAGTTTGCCTCTCACTTCACAATAAATGTGTCTGTCTGTCCCCCTTATTTTTAATACAGGATCTGACCCAGCTGACCTGGAACTCCTGTGCAGCCCAGCTCACCCCAAACTTACTGTGATCCCCCTCTGCTCTTGGGGTGCTGCACCATCATGCCCACCTTCATGGGGGCTTTCTTGACTGAATTCTGACCAGTCTTATTTTGGAGCAGTGGCTTCTTTCTAAAGTGTTTTTGTTTTTAGCTGAGATGCTTTATCTATTCCTGGGCAAGCTCCGTTCAGGGGTTAGCCAGTGGCAGGAGCAGGTAGAATTTGGTGAGGGCTGGAAGTGAGGTGACTCAAGCTCCCTACCTTTCTGGACTCTCTATTTAGCTGTCGTTGCTCTGAACACGACCTTGTATTTCTGGGACCAAAATGATGGCTGCTTTTCACTAGTACTAGCAGTAGCTCATACACCACTGGGTACCCCCAGGCTCAAAGAACAGAAGCAGGGAGGGATCAGACTTCTGTAACATCTCTGCTTCATGCCTGGCTCTTTCCAGAATCTGCCTACTGGGTTCACTAGTCAGTGCCTTTGGGTAGCTACATTTCAAGTGGCGTCCACATAGCAGCTGTGTCTGTAATCATTTCTGTGAGCAGAAGTCTTACTGAGTGAACATTACACCAGTTCCCTTGATGTGGGAGTTAAATGTCTTTTTCTTTCTATACTTGCTGAGTCTTCCCATGAAGTCAGCCTCGAATCTTGTCACATAGCAAAGGAAGTTTGGATTAATTTTTGTCAGCACATCTGGACGTTTGTATTTGGGGCTTCCTAGACATAGAGGTGGGAATGGGGTCAGGGGTCACACTGTGTTTTCATACCCTACTCTCTTTCAATTCAGGAGGGCCACAGTCCAAGATTCTTACTGGACGTGTGAAAGCACAGGTGATATGGATCCCTGACTACACAGTGTTTTCCAATATGCCCTAAATATACCACGGCACAGTTGATCCATCCTTCCCTAGTTGATACCTGTGTGCTTCAGGATCATTATTAAGTAGAGTTAAGGTGACTTGAACATCAGCACAGAGATATACCATAGTTAAGGCAATGGCTTACTAAGTAGCAAATGGTCAGGTAGTGTATACACTGTGGATGCTCTGGACAGAGAGAACAGTCATGTCCCAGGGAGGATGGAGCAGCGGGAGATTTCATCACAGGATTCAAACTGGGATGCATCTTAAAACCTTATGAGTTGATTATTTTTGAAATTGTCCATTTGCTTTTCTCCAACTGAAGCCGATAGCAGGCGACAGACTCAGTGATTAGAAACCACGGGAGGTAAAACCACCAACAGAGATGGATGACTGTCATTGGCTGTACGGAAATATTTATTGGAAAATAATATGTAATACACATAATGACCTTGACATCAATGAGCACATTAACGGGAAACAAAGAGGTGGAGAGAAAAAGAGAATGGAAAGTTAGAAAAGAATGGGAGAAAAAGCAAAGACGGAAACAAACAGGAGAGGTGGGGGCTGGGGGGGGGGAGAAGGCAGAGGAGGAAGAGTGAGAACGTTGGCCTCAGAGAGCCCCAGGAAAAGGAAGCAAGGCTAAAGGCCTTCCCACACGGCTGCAAAGAGAGCCACCAAAGGTGAGCTCTCTTGTCCTAGGTGGGGTGTGTGCATACCCAATCCTTGCCTTTCCTCCGTCACTCAGGGCTTCTGACCTTGTGAGCTCTCCTTCCCTAGCTTCTGTGACAGCTGCCTGTCAATTATGTGTGGCCAGGAGAAGTTAAGAATAGAAGCTGTGCAAAAGCCAAGATTCTGTTCTTTCTCTGAACTAGCACAGTTGCATTGTCGGATGCCTTCAGGTCCAGTCTGAAGGATGCTCGGCGTGTGCTGTCCCTGGGTCTGGGTACAGCAGCTTCTGTCTCTATCTGGAGCATGAGTGATTTTCCACTGCTGCTAATCTTGAGCTTCATTCCCCTTATCTCCGTCAACAGTTCTCTGAATCTACTCCAGGCCACCCCGAGTCACTGCCACGATTCCTTCACAGAGATACCGGCACCATACCCTCCTGGCACTTTGTCTGCTGCTTCCTTCTTCCCAAGGTGTACACCGAGTTACTGTGTAGCAGGTGACAGCAGTGGTCCTATGTTCTCTTTTGGAATAGTCTCTCATGGAGAAATGTAAGTCACCTCTGTCCTTAATGTAGCTTGCTTTGTTCGGAATTGACATCTGAATCCCTCTTGGTCTAACTCCTAAGACTGAATTGACTCCCAGGACCTGGACAGGGAGCGCTGAGCTTTTGGCCCCTCCTGGCCTTAATAGTGAGTTGGAAAGAGGCTGGATTTGTGATACAGTCTACTCGAGAGAAATCTGTTTACAAGACTGTCCTGTTAGGGAGAGACTTACCTCAATCCACTATCTTCCAAAATCTGAAAATCTTTCAGGGGATTAGTGGCCCAGGAGTTTAATGTCAGGAGTAGGAACGAGGGCATCGTCATTTCAGGGCACAAGGCACAAGTGGACATAAAGATGTCACCTTCATAAGTGCCTGAAACTTAGCTTAATACCATGTCCCACCTCCTGTGTTTCTTTTAAAAGTTTTCGTCTTTGGTGTGTGTGTGTGTATGTGTGTGTGTGTGTGTGTGTGTGTGTGTGTGTGTGTATGTGAGAGAGACGCAGACAGAGACAGAGATAGACAGACAAACACACAGAGAGACACACAGAGAAAGACACAGAGACAAACAGAGAGACAGAGGTGGGGAGAGGGAGAGGTGGGGGTGACACTCGTGGAAATCAGAGGACAACTTGCAGCATAACACATTTTAGCAAGGTCTTTGGGCCCCTCAGACTATGCAGCCAGACCTGGCACTACCATTTCTGGGATTATTTTCAGAAGAGTAGAGCAAGTTCTGTATGGCTGGGCCCACCTAGGACCACAGGTTTCTTGGAAATTAAAAACAAAAACAAAACCAACCAGCCAACAACAAAAACCTTAGTAAGTTCCTCTTGTGGACAGCAGAGGGCAGCAAACTGCCATGTCAACACTGCTTCTGGAGGAGGGAGGCTTTGCTGAGGGCTTAGGAGATAGCAGGTAACAGGGATGACTACTAGGGTTGGATGGCTTCATGTTTTTCACCATTACATGCACATGCTGGTAACCCTAGAACTTTGGAGGCCAATCAGAAAGATCATGAGGTCGAGGACAACTTGGGCAACATAGCGAATTCAGCTGGCTGTCTAAAACAAGCCAAACAACAAAAACATCCTGAAGCCAAGGGCTGGGGCTGTAGCCTAGGCTGTAGAGCACTTTCTTGTGTACATGATGCTCTTGGCTCCATTTCCAACACACTGTAAACCAGGTCCAGTGTCCTATACCAGCACTGTAGGTTCACAAGTTCAAGAACATCTTCAGCTATATAGCAACATCAAAGTTAGACCGGGATGCATAAGACCCTGTCTCAAGATAAAACAGTGCTTCCCACCCCCAAACCTAAAACCAAACAAGCAAAACCCAGAACGCCTCAGTCAAGGTCATATGTGGCTGTTATTCCTGCAAAACCTGAACTCAATCCTACAGCTCCCTTGACCTTGACAGTGGGAGCCAGGGGAGGATATCCAGTGCGGAGGCCATGCTGCTTGTAAAACAGACAGACCTATTAAAGAGCCTTCCAAAGTACATGGCATCTAGTCTCCACAGGGCTGCCTCTCATCCTGACAGCTTTCCAGCAAGGTCTGTATTGTCATCTCTCCTTTCCTAAGGAGGACACTGGATTCCAACTTCAGGCCATTTTCAAGGCCTCACAGCTATGATGTGGAATAACATGGATTTGAACACTTGTCTACTGGCTTTCTAAACACAATGTCCTCTCTACAAATCAAATCTCTAATGAAATAGAGGTAAGGATGCCATCTCGCCCCCACCAGCTGTGAGAATATGTATAAGATGGCAGTCCCTCAGTTCTGTCAGATAATCTGTTCTATCGGGAGGGCTGGCATCCAGCAAATGCCTGTGCTCTGCTGGCTCATTTCTCTTTACTAAATGTACTGGGTAGGTTTTTGTCTCCTCCACACAGCGAGAACCATTGACATCAAGGAACCTTGTGAGAAAAAAATGACACCATGAGGTTTGGCCTGTGGGCAAGTTGAGCGGACAGTTTTCTAGTTAAAGATCGATGTGGGAAGGCCTAGCCCACTGTGGGAAATACCACCCTTGGGCAGTTGGTCCTCAATTGTATTAAGAAAGCAGGCTGAGCAAACCACAGGGAGCAAGCTAATAAGCAACATTAGCTTATTATGATGGATCAACACATATAAGGGCGGTAATCCCTTCCCTCCTTGTTTTTGGTCGGTGTTTTATCACAGCAATAGGATGCAGACTAGAACAGTAAGAGGGGCCTTTGCAACCTTTTGGTTGTTGCAATCCTGCCTGAGTCCACTCTGCCGTCCTGGAGCACTGTGGTTCTCAGAAGCCCATCATTGACTGGAACCCTGTGAAAATGATCTTTCTACGTATCTCCTTCATTTCTAGTAACCCTGGGCAGTTTTGTTTCAATGGGTTGATTTAGAAGCTATGTAGACGACTCAGTCACTCCTGAGGTAGTCCCAAAGCATATCAAAGTCCAAAGAAGACAGAGCCGTAAGTGTTCATATTTAATGGAGTGTAGTCTAGGAACGGACTACAGATTCCAAGGCATACCCATATCAGGAAGAACTCAATGAGACAATCAAGTCCATATGAGAGACAGGATATGTGTTGCTGCTGAGTCCATGATTGTCACCCAGCTGAGGATCGAGGCAAGGGGTACTGGCTAGTCTGGACTCAAATCAGCATAGCAGCCATTACTATCTTCAGAGCAACTGTGACAACCCACAAGAGATTATCTTCAGAGCAACTGTGACAACCCACGAGAGATCATCAAGATGTCCCTGAATGAGATGAAGCAGTCTCTGGCCAAGCAGAGGATGTGCTGTCCAAAGAAGAAGTTGAACATGGAGAGGGACTAACCTAAGAGGGTCTCTGTGACATCTCTGCATTACAATACCTGTTGGGGTTCTACCAGGCTCTCCCCCCCAAGAATCTAGCCACTCTTTCCTACAGCCCCCTCCCAACTGTATGTAAATTTGACCCCAGAGGCATGTGGTCGCAGGGTCTCTGGAGGTAATCAGTATGGAATGTTAGCCA
The DNA here is from genome assembly GCA_019843965.1 of Rhynchomys soricoides. NCBI lineage: Eukaryota > Metazoa > Chordata > Mammalia > Rodentia > Muridae > Rhynchomys > Rhynchomys soricoides. The sequence goes on from JADRCH010000134.1 coordinate 4,200,501, forward strand.
GAAGGGGATTCCATCTATGTCGCTAAGGAGAAGTCATCATGTAGGTGTGAGACGTTTTGGTGATGTGTTGCCTTGAAGGCACTCAAATAACCTCTTGCCTTTGACCTGTAATTAACCTCTCACCTTTGCCCTGTAAGTAAGCTCTGTAGATGTAGATGTAGATGGTGAAGTTGGACTTTAATGGGATTGTTTCGTGTTGTTGGCACCCTAGCTGAGGGATGATGTTTGATTACTGCTCCCCAGGAAAAGTTCTCTTCAGCACCCTTTGGCCGTTGGTGATATTTATCCCATGGGATTGTAAAAGTACAAGGGAGTGTGACTCCCAGGAGCCCTCAGGCTGCTCCCCTCCCCATGCTCAGCTCTTTGTTTGGACAGCAGGGCTTCTGTTTGTTCAGAGGCTGCCTTGTCTCATGTCCTGCTTTCTCAAACCCCCAGGTGTTTTCAGAAGAAAGACAGCCATGTAAACTCATGACCAAAGTAAACAAAAATGAGCCCAAAAGCCCTTTCGTAGTCCCCATTGTGTCTCTGAACTGACACAGCTGACCTTGCCTGGGTCCCTGGCGAGTAAAGCCCTGCTCATTCCCAGGGTAGACCCAAACAAATGTCATGGGGGGGAGGGAACCACTGAGTTTCCCACAACATGGGAGTTCCCAAGAGTGGGTCTCTTATAGCAGCTCCCTAAGGACAAAGCTGGAGCCACCTCTGCTGAGCTGGGCAGTGGCCAAGAGGCCTTTTAGCAAAAGATTCCAGTTTCAGCCAGCTCTGATTAGTTGGCACCTGTAGGTTTGATCCTTTATGAGCAGAGGTGCAAGTCTGGCCAGAAGAGGGTCTGAGGAGGTGTGACCATTGCAGAGCTCTGGGGGAGGGGAACCCTGCTCCTCCCAAATCCCTCCTTCCAATGCAGGCCTATAGGTCACAACTCAGAGCCCAAACCCAGGCCAAGAGCAGTGTCATGCCTGGGGGTCACACTTGAGGAGGCCAGAAAGTTGCAAACACCTCTCAAACATAGCTCACCCATGTTACCCTCCTCTTAAATGTGTTATTGTCTTAGAGCAATAGGTAGGGTACACATGGTTTCTTCCCTGGAGCCAGGCTTCAAAGGTACCTTTTCACTGGTTTTATACTTAAACCAGAAACAGCATCCATACTCCAGGTTGTGGTGCAGGTGCTTGAGAAGAGGATGGAGAGCCGCCTTCATCAAAGCAGCCACCACCTGCAACTTTAGAAGCTGCTTCCAATCCTTTCTGGAATGAGGCTGGCTATGAAAGTCGATAAGAGCAAATCTGATTAAAGTGTTATCATGAAAGTGTAGATCACTGTCAAGGGATCTGAGACAAGGAGGCAAGAAGGGGTTTGTGCAGGAAAAAAAAAGAAAACCTTCTAAGAGCTAGGATCCTAGGGATGGAGGCTCTGACTTCTAGATCTGGAGGGGCGATAGGGAAGGCAGTGGCGTGGATCTTGGAGGCACATTTCCTCTCAAACTGCCTATCTCTGTTGGTGGGTGGCCTGGGGCAGACTTGGGGCCTGGTGAGGTTAAGTCCAAAAGGGGAAGGGAGTAGAAGGCAGACTGAATAGCCCTGGAGAGGAGCCCCGCTGTTCTCAGAAGCAGAGAAGAGAAGCTGAAGACTTAACCCTTGACTCCCTCTTCCTGCTCTTTCTTCCCCAGTCCTCCCTCTTCACCTTGGAAGCTCCAAAGCGGTTCAAGTGGCATTCGTCCCCAGCCCTTTCCTCAGCTCTCTGCCACTCTCAAGTCCCTTTCTTCTGCTCCTTGCTTTGATGGAGGCAAGCCCTCTCACCTCCAATCTTATCTTCATTTTGTAAACATTTCCTAAGCTCTTGTTCCATGAACATTCCTTTAAACTTGGCCCGTCTGCAGAGGAGCCAGACCTGAGAGTCCTTGGTAATTGGCTGGCTTGACTATAGTCCCTTTTCAACCCTAATGTGCCTTATTGCTCGCCCCCCTTTCAGGGCTCTCATGTCCCATCTGACATCACTCCCGAGGACCATGTGCTTTCTTAAACTGCAGTTAACTAAGAACTGACATCTACTGAGCAAATTGTTATATTGAGTAGTTACTGGCTACAATCTTCCTGGAGGTCAGTGTTGGGCTTCTCCAAGTACAGGACTCAGGGGATGTTTATTCAAAGAGAAAGCAAGCCCTGAGAATGTAGTCCAGTTGATAGAGGGCTCCCAGGTGTGCATTGGTTCGATATCCAACAATGCATAGACCAAGTGTAGCAGCACAGGCCTCTCGAAGTGGTGACTGGAGAAGCAGAAGTCCAAGGTCATCGTTCATACATAGTGAGTTTGAAGCTACCTGAGACCGTCTTAGCTAGACAGGCAGACGGATAGACAGACTATAAAAGAGAAAGGGCAGCAATTGAAGTTGCGACTGGAAATGGGGTACAGTTCCCTGGCTTTTAGCCTAGTCTGCTCTTGACATGGGAACAGGAGAGAAATTGTGGGTCCCAGCAGGGTTGTCTAGAGGTCATCACAGGTGGTTCTTGCACCTTCGAATGATGGTACTCCTTCTGCGGCCTCTCCACCTGCAGTCCCGATTCCGCACCTCCATGCCCTCTCACTGTGATCCAACCAGGAATGATGCTGAGGAAAGTCATTTGCAAGCTGACTCCTGTGACTCTGGGCTTTGGCAAGTCCTGGCTGGTGTGTCTGCCTGCTGGGGGCTGAGAAGTGGGTGGCAACCCTCATTGGCTGGCATGGAAAGGAACACCTGCAGGCCCCCAAACTGTCCCAGACCTCCCTCTCTCCCTCTTGAGCAATCTCCCACTGATCGCTGTTGGGGAGGGAGATCAGACATAAAATTCCAGGGGCTAAAAATTCCTCCCACAAGGACATCCACCTCCCTCCTCATTTTCAGTCAAGTAGAAAGTTTAACTCTTCAGGGCAAAATTTCAAAGCTGAGTAACTACCCATTAGACACTGAAGTGCTAGCATTTAATACCATTAGAAAGAAGAACCTTGGAAATGTATCTTGAACTTGGGGAGCAGGACCCATTAGAGATGAAAAGAGCCTGTAGTACCTCCCAGAGCACCAGGGCTGTTGCAAGCTAGCCTTCCCAGGCAGCAGCAAGTGACTTTCTTTGAATGGATGTAGCCTGAGATGACTTCCCAGTGGACAGAAGACAAAGAGCTTATTTGAGCTACAGGAATACTCACAGTCACACTGCCTGACTACTCTGTGCTTGTGGCTCAGGATCTGTCTGCTGGTGGCCTGTTTAGGAGGTATGAGAAGGTGGCTTATACACCTGAAAGGTTCTGAATATACCAGAAAACATTTACCTCCCTGTTAACTCTTCCCACAGCCTTCAGGGCTCAGCTTGATGGTAGAACCCCCGCTGCAATATATGGGTGTTTTGGACATCGCTGCAAGAACATATTTCCAAGTACTCTGGAGTCCCTGCATTCCATGGAGGTCCTGAAGCTGTCAATCAAGGAAGGGTGCTCCTTGCAGTCATGGATGCTGGTAACCTGGAAGATTTTGCAAGCCGGGTTTGAACCACAGTGCCTCCAATTGCTGAAAGCTCAGAAGATCAAACTCTGTAAAATTTAAATATTGAAAGATCAAAGTCTAAAAAAAATATATAATTCTGTAAAAAATAATTTAAAAAATTCTTAACACCACAGACATTTATGTAGTTTTTGTTTCTTTAGAGCCAAGATTTACAAACTCTGTGTGGTGCTTCATGCCTATAATCCCAGCACTGGGGAGGCCGAGGCAGGAGATCACTGAGTTTGACCAGTCTGGGTTACATATTGAGCTTCAGGTCTGCAAGGGCTATAGAAGGAGAGTATATCTATCTGTATCCGTATCTGTATCTGTATATGCATCTATCTGTATCTGCATCTATCTGTATCTGCATCTATCTGTATCTGTATCTATCTGTATCCGTATCTGTATCCGTATCTGTATCTGTATCTGCATCTATCTGTATCTGCATCTATCTGTATCTGCATCTATCTGTATCTG
>JADRCH010000134.1:4204498-4220277 GCA_019843965.1 Rhynchomys soricoides
ATCTATCTGTATCTGCATCTATCTGTATCCGTATCTATCTGTATCTGTATCTGTATCCGTATCTGTATCTGTATCTGCATCTATCTGTATCTGCATCTATCTGTATCCGTATCTATCTGTATCCGTATCTGTATCTGTATCTCTATCTCTGTCTCTATCTCTATATTTCTTTTTTTCTCCTTCTTCCTTTCTGTTGTGGTTGTTTCCTTGAGACACAGTCCCATGTCATCCAGACTGGACTAGCCTTGAACTATTACTCCTCTAGCTTCTACCTCCCACGTTCTGGGATTGCAGGCAGGAGTCACCCTCGTGCCTGCCTTTGAGAGGACCTGTTGTAAAAAAAAAAAAACAACAAAAAACAAAAATTTCTCCCCCTAAAAAATGTTTACATTGGCTGGGCAGTGGTGGCACACACCTTTAATCCCAGCACTTGGGAGGCAGAGACAGACGGATTTATGAGTTTGAGGCCAGCCTGGTCTACAGAGTGAGTTCCAGGACAGCCAGGGCTACACAGAGAAACCCTGTCTTGAAAAAATGCTTACATTAAAATTATATATTTTGAAAAGTTTATTTGATCAATGAAAACATGAAAAAGCTTGTTAGAGGCCATTTTACACATTAAAATAGAAGATCATTACATTTTTAAATGAAGATAGCAAACACCCAGGTTTGTCAGTAGCACCCAATAGGAGCAGATGAGCCCTGTTCATAAGGTGACAAGGAAGAAACTGGAGCACTGGCAGCTGGGCACACCATTTTATCACTGCTGGGAATCATGTGAAGTATTAGAATGAGCCTCCAAACGGAAGATGGATCGCCTGGCATCCCATCAGCGGAGGGAGTACTAACATGGATTAATGACACATTATTTTTCTTCCAAATACAAAGTTTATTTTTATAAATCAAGTTCACCTTACAGAACCAGTGCAGTCCCTGGGAATCTGGATTATAGGAGCAGCAGCTTTCCTCCTGAGTCCCAGGCCAATGAATGACAGGCGGATGACAGGTTTTGGCCTTTCCCTAGGCTCTGCATAAGTGTCTGTTCTTTCTCCCTGACTTCCTTCTTTCTCCACTCCCTCCCTGTGCCTTTGGGCACTTAGAATTTTGATCTCTCGGGTTTGTGATTTGGGTGCTAATGGGCTTTAGGGACTTTGTTCTTCTGGAATTTCAACACCACAGCCTTTGAGCTAGCATTTGGGAAGTAGAGTACCAAGCACTCACCTGCGCCATCTCCCCAGCTCTGTGCTCAACTCAGAGTAGGAGGTATGGGATTATGAATCGGGCTCTCAGGAATGTTGTACAGATGACTGGCAGCTGTTCAAATTCCTGTTCCAGAAGCTTCCTAGCTCCTCACAATAAGTCAGAACCCCAGAGGTGGGACAAGCAAGGCCATGGGCCTGCTTCTGATAATATTGGGCCTTCTGGATATGAGTGCCAGTGGTGCCCGGTGATTGTAACAATCTGAAGATTTCTTGCTCTATGGCACCAGGGACAAGAGATGGCTTACAGGCTCCTGGTTGGGAACTGAGGAGGCTCTCATTGTTCTTCCTGTCCTCTGAATATTGTGGTGTCCTTTAAAGCAGAATGCCCCCCTCTTCCGACAGCAGGGGCTACAGCATAACCAACCTGATTGGTTTTGTTTTCAACGTTCTACTTGGCTTTGATCTTCTGTGTAAGCCCGGGCTGGCCTCAGACTCACTATGCAGCCCAGGGTAGACTTGAACTGTCCAAAATACCTCTACTGCAGCCTCTCAAGCACTCATTATAGGCACGCACCTCCGTGCCTGGGTAAAAATCTTTACGAGTGTTTCAAATGTAATAGAGAAGCTTTTTTAAAAAAGTCATTTATGTCACCCCAGCCACACTTTCCAGAGATTCTGCCTTGTGTTAGTGTTTGACTTATTCTTTCTCTCAAACACGTGTGTATAAACACACACACACACATACACACATTAATATATTTACATGTACATATATTAGTGTATATATTTTTCAGAACCCTTAAGTATAAATTCTATACGATATGCTTTTCTACTGTGTGTGCCCCTTAATCGTTTAAACTTTATGTCCTAAGAATAAGGATATTGTTCTAAAAGTTACTAGTGAAAACCCTTCCTCTTGACAGCACAGACTGCTTCAAACACGCTTGGCAGCAGACAGAACTTTAAATTTCTGATCCTCTTGCATCCAGAGTGAAGGGGTTAGAGTCTCGCACATCCATGCCCAGATAAAAGGGATACGTTCTTAATGGTTTTCAATGCCATATCATGCTGTGATAGCTGCGTTTCCCATGGGATCCATCACCGTCATTTGATGGAAGTCCTTTATGATGACCTTGTGAGTGAGAAACGCCAGCCGTGTTGTCGTTCTAGGTGGAGCCAAGAAGTGCTTGTGCAGTGAGTGACTGAGCGGTTGAATGAATGAACTGGTGTGTCCATTACTACAAGGACCCTTGGCTGGTCTTACTACTTAACGCCCCTCTCATTTTAGTTTGTTTTTTAGAGACAAAGTTTCACTTTATCACTGAGCTCACAGAAATCAACCTGCCTCTGCTTTCCAAGTCCTGGGGATTAAAGGTTTCCATCACCACGCCTGCCCCTATGTATATGTATATGTGTATGTGTATGTGTATATGTATATTTGTTTTGTTTTTCTTTCTCAGCCCTCTAACCAGGATGACACTTTGGAAAACATAAGCCATTGACTGGGAATGTGGATCAGTCTGTAGAGTACTGATCTAGCATCCATGAGGCCCTGGATTTGATCTCCAGCACTGCAGAAACCAGGCACAGTGCTACAAGCCTGCAATCTCAGCACTGAGGAAATGAGGGCAGGAGGGTCAGAAGTTCAAGATTGTCCTTGTTAGTTTGAGGCCAGTCTGGGCTACATGAGATTCTATTTCAGAAAGAAAAGAATGAGAGAAAGATAAAAGAGAAACCATAAATCAGAGTACGAGAGTATGTCCTTGTTCACTCCAATACTCTCTATGGCTTCTGACTCATCCATGCTAAAAACTAGCATCCTCAAGATGGTTACAATAGCTCATGTGATCTCTCAACACCACCCCACTTCTACGGTCCTTTTGACTTACTACTGTCAATCCCACCCCCTTTTCATCTGCTCCCGTTATGTTGACATCCCACATTCCCTTGAAGATACTAGGAATAATTCTGCCCTTGGGCCTTTGTGCTTGGTGCAGTTCTGTTCTGCACACACCTGCCTGCCTTTTCTTCAGTTTTTCAAGTCTTCACTAAACACTGAGTGCTCTGCTCCCCAAGTTCTGTTTTCCAAAAACAGCCCTCCTTGTTCCTACATCTGAGTGGGCGTTAAGCGCTCCACAGCATTTGTAGACCACTTAGAGTTCCGAAGGTAGAGACCTAAAGGCCTAGTTCCTCTCTTTCCTTTCTCCTTGCAGACCGTTCAATACGTTCCCAATTTAGACACTGACTGTAATTCCTTGCCACATGCAACCAGCAGTCAAACAAACTGAGGATTCTCCTATCCAAACACCCTGGACCAGAGGTTGGCAAACAACAGCCAAGGGACTAATTCCCCACTGCTACCTGTCCTTGCAAGCAGGATTTAATCCCATAAATCTGTTGGAGGATCCCTGTGGATTCCCATTGCACAGCCGCTCCGGGGCCCTGGGAGATTTTCTTGTGTCCACCCCAAAGAGTTCCTTTTATCCTGAGAGTGTGGGGCACAGGCAGATGTGATTAGTGGGGAAAGGGGGATGTAGGGAAGACTGGGGAGTAGGAAAGGAAGGAGATGCTGGAAATCAAAACGAGACCAAAGGTCTCCAGAAGCCTGTAAACTGCACTGCAAAGGCATCATTTAAATCCAGGGTATCATTAGGACTACAAAGCTATCGGCTGGGGTCAATGTTAGTATTTAACACAGTGAATCAAGCTTTTTATGACTTGAAGGAACTTCAAAAATAAACGTTGCTTTCCCGCTGTCATTGAAGAAGAGTTTGGAGTTCATTCCTGCTTAATAGATCAAGGTAACAAATCATGTTTTCTACCAAAGGGGAGTGTTTGGAGAGCTTCGAAGGCAGGGCTGGGCTCTTGGGCTCATCGAAAGGAATGTGGGCTCCGTGCCCAGATCTTTCTTCTGACCCTGTTCACGACCCTGAGAAGTCACATAAACCTTGTTGGAACCTCAGTTTCTCTCTTTGAAACAATCACAGCTTGCCTCCCTGGGCAAGCCGGATGATTAATAATGACAGTGTGAGTAAATTTCTTTGAGGTCTTTGGATGAAAGACAGCTATAAACCAAGCTAAAGATTTACTGTCTTATTAAAGGTATTGCCACGTACAGTACTCCACGGATAAATGCTGGCAAAGTAAATAGGCCTCATTCATCCTGGAAAGGGTGGACTGTTCATCTCTTGCAAGGACAATGACAGAGGTGTGTTCCTAACTCACAAACATGTCCATTAATGTTGTAAAGAAATGTATGATGGCCCTGTACGGATGAAAATGGTCACCTGCAGTTGGAACTAGAAGAGTCAGCCACCTTGGCTTAAAGAACAATTAATGATAAATGAAAGGAACTCACGTAGCATAGACAGCTTGGTCCCCTGACTTGAAGATGAGAAGATTAGCAAGGGCTGCTACCCAAAACATTAGAAATGCAATTCAGATAAAACAAGGAAACAAGGAGAGAGAGAGAGAGAGAGAGAGAGGCGGAGCGGCATGACAGGGCTGGCAAGTTACACAGGAAGGTGCGTGCTGGCCATGTTAGAAGGTCACAGCAAGATGTCATAGCTGCTATCAATTCTGAAATGTCTAAGTTTCTCATCACCTCAATCTGCAGAAGCTTGAATGTATATACCCTGGTCCATGTCACTTAGGGGTTTTTCTGGTCCTATGGAAGAAATTCAAGATGAATTCAAGAGACTATTATCTGTCACTAGCTGGGTTTCTGCACTTCAGACACATTACAGATACATTATCTATTACATGAAGGCATTGAATTAGTTGGATTTATTGAAAGCAATATTGGGTACCAACCCAGTACCAGATTCTTTCTGGGTACTGGTGTGTCTCTTCTTATTTAATCCTGGGAGGCAGAAGTAACTGTGGCTCAGAGTTGACTGTTGGCTCAGATGTAATCATCCATGTAGTTGATAAATATTTTACATCTACTCAGTATCGAATGATAAGACTCAAGGAAAGTCATGTGATCCCCATCCTTGAGACAATTCAGGGGTCAGATCTAGAAAAGAAAAGACTGAGTTGAGAAAAGTCTAGCCGTAGCCTCTGCAAGGCAACCTGCTGATAGCCCACCAATGGTGACATAGTGTGACTTCCTACCACGTCTGCAGGCTCCAGTGTTCATCTCGTGGCTTCTCTCTTATTGAACTTCTATAGGGAGTAGACTTCCTATCCTAGCCTCTCCTCCTCTCTCAGACTCACCCACCCCAGCTGTTAACTCACACACGATCTCATTGTGGCCTCCACCTGCTAAGTCCAGTGGCTGGTTCCCACCCTCAGCTTCCTCACACTAATTTGACGATGTTGAGCGCACCTCTTCCCTGATGTGACTTTCCCCCCTTGGCTGTCAGGCCATTTCTATATTTCCTCTGTTTTTCTTTTCTTTCCCTAGCTATATCTTGGGTCACTGTTGATTGTTTTTGTTCGATGGTCTCTCTACCTCTCCTGAGATTTTTGCTATTGTAATATTTCGGGACCGATCCACACTCACTCTCTGGTGAAAGCAAACAGTTTCAAGGTCTTTCCATTTATTACCTTTTCCCCAAAGATTCTCAATTATTTTTTTTGTTTTCAATGTAAACCTTTCTCAAATCTCAACTCTTACTCAGCCTCTTGACTTAAATGGCTTATGGACACCCAGAATGCACCTGTACAAATGAGAACCTCTTATCTCCTTCCAGCTTTCTCCACCTCTGATGGTTGTTTACCCTCCAGGCTCCCAAGCCAGAACTGTTGAGTTACCATCTTTTCTCTCTTGTATCTTCAATTCAATAAGGAATTCTTTTGGCTTTACCCTCAAAATGTACCTTGGACCTGATGTCTCCACCACTTGAACAGATCCCACTTTTACTTGGTCATTTTGTCTTTGTTGGTCTTTGTACCATGTACTAGCACATAGATGGCAGGCCTGGCCCACACAGAGAGTGCTCAGCCTACTGGAAAAGTTGAGCACATCATGCATTGTGATTAGGTGCCACGACAGATCTGGAAGTTTAGAATTTCTATTTCCCCTCTCTAGTTTAGATGTTAAAGCTCCTTGCTTTCTCATCTGTGTGTGTGTGTGTGTGTGTGTGTGTGTGTGTGTGCGCGCACACGCGTATGTGTCTGTACATGTGTCTAGGTATGTATGTGTGCATACTGTCTGTGCATGTGGAGGGGAGAGGTTAATGTTAGATGTCTTCTTTCACTGCTCCTCACCTTGTTTCTTGAGGCAAGGTCTCTTGCTGAACGTGGAACTCTCCTATTTGGCCAAACTAGCTGGTCAGCAAGCCTAGCGTGTCAGAATTTGGATTACAAGCACACATCTCTGGTTTTTTTTGTTTGTTTTTTGTTGTTGTTGTTGTTTTGTGCCTGTGTGACAAGCACTTTATGGATAACCATCTTTCCAACCCTGCTCACTTATCTTTGAAGACAGGTATTCTACGATGTGCTAGGCATTGTAAAACCAATGAATGCAATCCTGAGTCAATTGATGGGCATTGAACTTTGCTTTCCCTTTCTGGCCTGGTACTTATGAGATTAGAGGCAGAACAGAACTCAGGTTTGTCCAACGCTGACATTAAGTTGTGGTTCCCAGGATATCACCTGTCATGACCCTCCTTTTCCCTGGGAACTTTAGCAAAGTGCCCAGCAGATCTTCTCTGACCCCAGGAACTCAGTGAGCCCAGTAGCCTGGCTGGATTGAGTCTATGTAAGATGCCAGTGGCCTTCTATCATGATGACATTACAAATTCCAATTGAATTGACTAGTTCTGGTGCTTAAATAGGGTGTGGCCTTGATACCCTTTGCATTCGATTTTTACCAACTCCCTGAATCCCAGCCCTTTCCTGTTTGCCATTCTCTCCCCAGCCAGTCTACCTGGCTCTGCAAGGTGATCCAAAGGAATCAATGCTTGAGAGAACAGTGGAATTCTCGAAAGGCCACCACTTATGCCCCGGAATGCAGTCTCACCATCATGGATAATTGTCCTCCTTTGGAAGAGAGGGTTGCCCCTATGAGGAGTTTGCTGTCCCTAGAATCTAAGGTGATGACAGGTTTAGGACAATGACTTATCTTTGAGTCTTCAGGTGCAGTAGATCGGCATCAAATGACTGCAGAGATGCCAGGCCTTTCTTCTGCTTCTAGGTTCCCCGGGAGGGGTCAACGCTTTCGGTCAAAGAAGCTCTGTGAGCCATGGCCATCAAAAGATGGGAGGGAATGCCTGTATCTTATAGATTTATTTTTTTAAAATTATGTGTATATGTGTGTGTGTGCCTGTGTGTGGATATGTGCCCGAATGCAAGTGCCTGCAGAGGCCAGAAGAGGCTATTAGATCCTCCGGAGCTGGAGTTACAGGTGCTTCTGAGCCATCTGACATGGATTCTGGGAACTAAATTCAGGTCTTCTTTGAGAGCAGTATTGCACCCTTCACCACTAAGCTATCTCCCCAGCCCGTTACAAAAATGTTTTCTTAAGTCTATGTGGCATGTATAAATGTTTTCTTATATATATATTGTGTGTGTGTGTGTGTGTGTGTGTGTGTGTGTGTGTGTGTGTGTTAGTCAGAGGTTAGGAATTAGGTTCTCTCCCTCCACCGTGAGGGTCTTGAGGACTGAACTTAGGTAATCAGGTTTGTCAGTAAGTGCCTTTATCCAATGGGCTATCTCAAAGGCCCAAGAACATATTTGCCGAATTTGTGATCTCTGCTGTCTACTTCTTTGAGAGGGTTTATATTTACACATGCACACACAGGTTCTTCCTCTAAGTTTAGACATTTTTTCGTGCTCGTTCATAGACTCATTTCTGTCTTCTTGTTCACTTTGACTCAGCAAAGATTTCTCCACATGTGGTCTTTAGAAACAAAAACAGAGCTTGGGCCATGATCAAGACCAAAGTGAGGTAGTCACCATTAAAACCAGCATCTCTTCAGCAGCTGGCTTTTTCCGGAGGTGTAGACAAAGGAACTTGAGACCACATAAAAGTCTTTAAGTGAAGAGGACTCTGTGAAGTTATGCTGGTGGCAAGCAGGGGTTTCCTCCAGTGTCCTGCTGGAGCCCAGAGAGTTGAGAGAACATCCTGCTCCTAGTCCTGAGCCCCACTGCTGATGGAGACCCAAGGTAGCCTCTACCTGCTCCTTGGAGACTGAGTGGTCTCCTTCCCCCTCCTCCTGGTTTCAACAGACCACAGGTCTCCAGACCGTCCTCAAACAAAAATCTCTTATACCTGTAGGCTTAGAGAGGAGAGCTTAGATTTTCTCCCTGTGCAGAAAAGGGAGGAAGTAGATTCTTTTGATGTGCTAATTCCAGGGCTTGTCCTATGTCTTAACAATAAACTACCAGCAAATCAGGGTCTCCTGTTCCATGGCTGTCTCTCTGTCTCCTCCTTTCTTCTCATTCTCCTTTCTCTTTCATCTTGAACTGGATTTTGCTTGTTTTCTACCTGCTTGGTTCTATCTTGACCCCTCATCCTCTTTTCCCAGACCCACCCTCTTAGCTTTTCTTACTAGTACCATAGACTTCTGGTGGGCTTCCACCTCCAGGGCCTTATATCATTCATTCATTTTTAAGTAAAAAAAAAATTGGAGCAGTCTCATGTTACCCAGGATGGCTTTGAACTCACTATGTAGCCAAGGATGACCTTGAACTCATTATTCTCCTGCTTCAAATAACAAGTAGTGGTAATACGAATGCTTACCACCCTGCCCAGTTTCTTACATCTTAGAAAAAGGAAGAAAGGAAGGAAGGAAGGAAGAAAGAAAGAAAGAAAAAAAGAAAGAAAGAAAGCTTAGAAGGATGGTCTAGCCCCTTGCAGGCCCAGGGCTGACCAGTTCAGCTACTACCCAGGCTCAGATCCAGGGCTTTGAGTTGGCTCACCGCAGATCTATTCAATCTATGAACTGCTGGAGCACATGAAGGAGCCGATTCTGCAGAACTAAAGCTGCAGGATCTCCATGGCTCTGGGCAATGGAAGGTCTTTGTGAGGGTCTAATGTTGAAGGTGTGGCAGAAGCCAGAGGCTTTAAACCAGACCAATGACTCATGTAAATTTCAAGAAAAGCTGTTTAAGCAAAAAAGGTAAATTCTAAGACACACTACAGCTTCCAGTGCCACTATAACAAATGAATGTGTGATGGAGAGGCAGGAAAGATGGAAGAGCAGAGCTGTGTGTGTGCAGCTGTGACAGGTGTGGGTAAAGGCTGTGGCTGATGAAGGAACAAGTGGTTACTCAAAGGGTCAGAAGGATGGTGTGCAGCAGCTTGGAGCTCACTCTGACTCAGCCCCTAAACAAGCTGCCCAGCTGTACCAATCGCCCTGGCTCTGAACAGCAACAGGATGCTTGAGATGAAGAATGGCCCATTTACTGGACTGAACCTTCTCGAAAGACCTCCATGGTCCATGCTTCTAGAGGCCATGCTGGTCTGTGGCCTGTGTTCTGGCAGAGGGTCATGTTGATGTCTGCTGGATGTAATGCCACTGGAGACCAAGTGGAGGCCCTTGGCATGTGCTGATGCTGCAGACCATATGAATGTCATGGTTCTCTCTGTTACCAGAAATCATGTAGAAGCCCATGATCCATGCTCCCACTGACTGTAAAGGGCAAGGAAGCCCATCTTGCAGTGGTAGCAATGACTGCAGATGCACACTTGAGAGAGAGGAACACAGAAGGCTTAAGTGACAACCTCTAACTCCAGCCCACACTGCCCCAAAAGTAACAGCATAGGCAGGAAGCCATCAAAGAGAACTCTTAAACATTGTGATACAGATGCTGAAGTGCAGCTCTCCACAATGGATGGCTGAGGCAGGAGTGAAGGTGGGGAAGGACTCTGCTTTCCTTGGGGGGTTGACAACTGGGAGATTGACCATGCTCCAGTGAGCATGTGAAGAACACAAAATGGACTTTGTTTTTCTTGATTATTTTTTTCTTTTTCTTTTGAAGGGGGGAGGTCACAAGGGAGGGGGAGTAGACATGGGAAGACTGGGAAGTAAGTGTGATTGGCTTGGTGTGTATGATGTGAAATTCTGAAATAGTAAAAAATATCACATTGGGGAAAAAAATCTACCTTTGGGTGAATATGATACAAACACACATTGTTTGCATGTATGAAATTCTCAAGGGATTAATAAAAGTTATATAAAATTAAAAATCTATCTTTGTCATGGCTTTGGTCCATTGTAGTTATTGGTCATGGGCTAACTCCTCACTGTGTACAGGGTCCCAGCATCTTAGATGACAAGAACAATGTCCCACACTGTGGTCCTTCATCTCCACTTCTGTTTCCTAAGCGTGCTCTTTGCAGAGCTCTTTGCTGTTATTTCAAGGAGTCCAAATGCTGAGCCACAGCCTCCGTGGTTGTATGGGCTGTGCTCTTCCCTCTCTCCAGGAGAGCTTCCACTCATCCTGCAGGACCCAGGTTGGAAACTTGGGAACTTTGAAAAAGACATTAAAACCCCAAGCCCATGTTACTATTGTAATGCTTTAAATGTAGTGACTTAAAGCTCCCAGTCCATGTTCTGCAGGGCAAGGACTCAGGTCTGTTTTCAATGGGTGTTCCTAATGGGCTATAGATCTGGTGTTAGAATGAACTGCAGGCATCTGAAGGCTTGAATGGGGCTAGGGGACCCAGCCCTGAGTTCACATGGCTCAGGAAGTGGCTCAAGAAGAGACTTCCTTCTTGCTAGCCTGATCTGGAAGCTTGACCTCTTTACCAACTAGGGCCTTTTCTAATGACATGGTAGTGAGTTCTGCCAAATGCACCAATGGAGAATGAGGCAGAAACCGTTGCGTCTTTCTTGACCTCATGTCCAAGTGTTAGACATACTTCTATCCTGTTCACACGTGTGGGTATGTGTGAGGGGCCTCACACCGTGGACACCAGGTAGCCCAAACTCTCTGACTCTGAGATTTCAGCTCTTTCCATAAGGACAAGCTGCCAACCTAAAGATTTAACTTTTTTCCACTGTTTGTTTCTAACACATGGTCAACATTTAAGAGACTAGCAGATCACTCACGTCCAGGAACCCTGAGAGTCATGGATGCCACTCAAGTGGTGTCTGTCACAGAGAGTGGGGGTAGCAGAGCCCCTTCAGGTTTTTATTTCCAAAGACATTCATGTCAACTCTATTGGACCTCCCCCATAAAGAAATAAGTATAGGGCTCAGGTCATTAAACCATTCTGCTTTCCATCTCAAGGGCAAGTGGAGATCTGAGGGCAAACCCCTGGAAGCATCATGAAGATCTGTGCCATCTTGTTTCCTTTTAAACCAAGGAGTCACTGGAGTGGGAGGCCAAAGGGTAGCCACAGGGGAAGGCCAGTGGATTTCCTTACAGATTCCTCTTAGCCTGTCTGTGCCTCTGGCAGCAGCTTCCTCCCTGTCCCGGGCCACAGCTCCTGCCAGGTGGCTGCTCCATGACTGACTCTCACTGGCCCAGAGGTGTTATTTCTTACCCCAGTCCTTGCAGGCCTACAGGTTCTACCTTGCCGCTGATGCTAATTATGTAGCATTCTAAGCTATTGTCTGGAGCCCATGGGTATGCTATTGCCCAGCAAGGCTTTCTAAATATTAATTCTCATCAGGGACACATTTCAAACCCCATTGCTTCATCTAGGCTCATCAGATCTTTGTCTCTCTCCCTCCCTCTCTGCACTGTTTTCTCCCTCTCTCCCTCCTCCCTCTCTCCCTCCCTCCCTCCCTTCCCTCTTTCCCTTCTTCCGTTTAATGTCCCTTTTTTGACAGGGTCTCATGTATCCCTGGCTGGGCTCTAATTAGCAATCTTCCTGCCTCTGCCACAGGACTTCTGAAATTACAAATATGCACTCCGGACTCAGCTTGGAATCTTCCAAGAAGCAGGAGTTCTGACACCACAGTGGAGAAGAGCAGCTGACTAAAGAGCTTTTCAGGACATCAGGCTGCAGACAGTGCCGTGAAGATGCTGGCTTCTGGTGGTAGAATGCAGTAGACACTTTATAAGAGAGGGTCACCGCTCGGGGGAAGGACAAAGAAGGCAGTCAAGATAGAACTAGAGGATACTCCACAAACTCACCTAACACTTTAAAAAAGTGTTAACATCCTAACACAGTCCTCACCGACACCTTCTAAGTTAATTTTAATTACGTGTATGTGTGGGTGTCTATATGGGAATATGTGCACATGCGTGTAGAGTACAGGTGCCCGAGGAGGCCAGAGGCTTTGGATCCCCTGAGTCTGGGGGTTCGGGGGATTGTAAGTGGCCTGGCATGGGTTCTGGGAACCAAACTCAGGTCTTTTGGAAGAACAGCAAGGTGCTCTGAACCACCAAGCCATATCCCCATCCCTAATACTGGTCTTTATGATGCATGATGCTTCATCTCCTTGAGTTTCTGATTTATCTTTCTGAGTATGACTATAGATCACTAGCAAAAGCATTTAATATTCCTGGAGGAAATGCCTACTTTAAATGAGACACAGGCAGATGTGGGTGAGAGACAAAGAGTTGGCTCATGGAAAAAAACATCGTTTGGGGATGAACTGGTCATGAGGTTGGCTCAGCACCCATGTGCTATGGAAATCCCAGGCCTCATGTCAGAACCAGTGTACCCAGAGGTTTGTGTGACCAGGAGGAAGTGTCTGGGGTGTTTGTGTGTGTGTGTGTGTGTGTGTGTGTGTGTGTGTGTGATGAGGTCTATTTTGTTCACACTGATTTGTTCTTAAGCAATGGAAGCAGATTCCTGGTTCTGCTGTGCACCGACATAGGGCTGTGTGCTCCCTTTCAGAGACTTCTGAATTGAGCTTTTGAACATTCCTCACTCTTTTTTTAAAAAAAGTTTATTGTATTTGAGGCTCACACAGACCTACAGAGGTAGACAGAGGTTGTTTTCACTCCACTCTGGGTCAGGAAAGTGAGGACTGTGTGGAATGAATCTCATAATCAAATGGCAGAGCTGAGCATGGACCTCAGCATTTCTGACCTCCAGGCAAGGATTCTCCTCAGAGACAAAGGACAAGATGATTGCTGGCTGACTAATGAGGAAAGACACCAGGAAAGTGGCAGACTTGTGTGGTCCAAATCCTGCTGCTGAGCAGGACCAGAGAAGCTCTGCATGAGACACACAGGTGCAGGGACATGGAACTGGTTATCCTCTGAGGTGGCTACTTTCCAGCTTTAGACACTCTGTCCCCATAAACTAGTCCATGTGTACCTTTATCCAGCACCCTTTGCTACAGTGGCATGTAGAAAATCTTTAAAAATCTCTTTTTACTATAAACTATGTGGTAGTGATGATGGTGGTGGCGGTGATGATGATGATGATGATGACAATGACAACAGGAAAGTACTTTGTAAACTGTCCAGTGTTATGTAAATGTCTCTTATTTTGAAGATGGTATGCTGAGGGCAATGATGGTAGATTGCTTCTGACTTACGTGTTCATTCAGTCACCATTTCTCCGTCAATTTAATTGTTCTTTCCAGAATAAAACACCTTGAGAGTGCTTTGTAGACTCTTGGCATAGAACCTTGTTAATGTCTCCTAAAAGTGCACATAACCTATGCCCATTTCTTTTCTTTCTTTTAGACTACCCTTTAGATCTTGCCTCACCTTCCCAAGCTCAAGAAATTGAGCAACTTGCAGGCTTACTAATTCACGTCCTCTCACCATTGTGACAAAATATCCAACAGAGTCACTTCAGCGGATGCTTCAGCAGGATGTCTTGATTTTGGCTCACGTTTTTCAGAGCATTTTCGGTTCATCTTGGCAAAGGGATGGGCTCAGTTTGTGATGGGGAAGCACATGACAGGGTTCTTCACGTGCTAGCTAGACCAGAGAGCACAGCATAGGGACAGAACTAGGGGCGCCCCGAGTGACTACCTACTCCACCAAACCACACCTCCTGAAGGTCCCACAGCCTCCCCAACCAGCACTGCCTACTGGGAACCAGATGTTCAAGCACAAAATGAGTCTGTGGGGAACATTTCAGACTCAAACTGTGACAGCAGAGGATTCAAGAATAGAGGTTGGCTTTGAGTCATAGAAACGGAAGAAAACTAAGCTCAAAGTGAGGGATTGAGGAGATCAGAGAGCAACTTTCCCAGGATGGCAGAGTAGAGTATTTTAAGAATTACAGGTGACAGACAGGATTCTTGATGCCCGCCTGGTGCTCTGTGCTCTATCATGGTCCCCCAGTGTGACCTACCCTCTAGTGTTAGGCACATCAGGTAGGAGAAGCACAATGGAACCATCTAAACACCACACTTAGATGTCTATAAGAGTTGCTAGATTTAGTTTGTGCACTTCAAAGTCTCACTTCAAATCCACTGTTACTCTTCATGGCTATGGTCCCCTTTCCTTATCATCAGCCAAGCCAGTCACCTGCCAACTCATCCGTGGTGAATTCTACCTGCTTTGCCTCCCAGGCCCCCTCAGCACCCCTCCGACAGATGGCACGTATCTCTGGGCAACCTCATTATTTGCACGCTGGCTTCCTCCAGCCTGAAGACAAGCATCTCTAATTAGACTCTGGGTCAACTTGTTTGTCTTCTTCAACCACAGATGACCCCCCAGACACTGAATGGAGTAGACAGGCACTAGAAAAGGAAATGAAGCAAATAAGGCCCAGGGTTTCTGAACCTGTGCTTTACCCTAATTTACACTGCCTTGATTATTTAAATCATCCATTGGTTTAAAAAGAAATTTAAACTAGATTAATTTGTTTGTGTATGGATGTATGTGTGCCACACAGCACAAGAGTGAAGGTCAGAGGACAACTTATAGGAGACAGTTCCTTCCACAGTGTGGGCTCCAGCGATAACCTTAGGCTGTTGGGCTTTGTGGCAGGTACTTTTACCCTCTGAGCCATTTATTATCATCATGTGTGTATACATATATGGGCTTCGTATCCCAAACTGTGCATGTGGTGGTCCGAGGACACGTTTGTGGAATCAGTTCTCTCCTTTCACCTTTCTGGGCTCCGGGACTCGAACTCAGATCATCAGGCTCTGGGGCAAGTGTTTACCCCACTAAGCCATGGCATCAGCCTTGTTCAATCTAAATGGAATGTTTTTGGTGACCAGTCTCCTCCCTCTGAATATCTAAAAAGGACCACCATCCTTGCAGATACATCACCATGTGTCACCAGTGTGACCTGTCACAGGGCTAAGAAGCACATCTTCAAAGTACCATTTTCCATACTTGTCACTTGAGCCTCTTGACATTTCTGTCTCTTCAAAGAATAAAGCCACCACTTGACATCGCTTATTCAGAAGCCACATTAGGCACCTGGAGCAGTTGAGGTGGTGCCATGTGAGTGGGTTCTCTAAACAAGTGTCTGCAGAGTGTGCATCTGCATATTTAAGCTCTGATCTGGAGAAGGATGTGGGGGAGCCCCAGTGGCCTCCATACATAGAGATCTACTTCTGGACCTGGGCTGTCAGCTGCTCAGGTAGACAATGACGATCTCCAGTTTTCCCATAGTCAAACTACAAATACAAATGCCTCCTTTCTCCTAACAGACTCCAGGTGATGAGCTTCCCTGGTACATTCCTTCACAGAAAGTCTCTAGGTGTGTGTGTGTGTGTGTGTGTGTGTGTGTGTGTGTGTGTGTGTGTG
>JADRCH010000134.1:4225732-4283413 GCA_019843965.1 Rhynchomys soricoides
AGCAGGGAGCAGGGAGCAGGGAGCAGGGAGCAGGGAGCAGGGAGCAGACTCAGCTGTGTAGTGGCTGTGACCACAGAAAGGAGACACAGGCAGGTGAGGGAGAGGCATACATTAAGAACCAGCAGTGGATAATGATCCCAAGTCTAGCATCTTCACTTTTGAAAGTTACACATTACAGAGGGTGTCTGGTGGCACATGCCTGTAATACCAGCACTTGGGAAGCTGAGGCAGGAGGCTCACCTTGAGTTCAAGGCCATCCTGGGCAATAGAGTAAGAGCCTGCCTTAATCAATCAAGCAAGCAAGCAAACAAGTAAAAGTTATTCGTGACTGAATAGTTAATAGATGACTAAATCCATATAAAAATCATTATGATGTAGGTTAAATCTAACACTCCTTCTGCAAGGAGCCATTGCTTTAAGCTGAGTATTCATTAGGACCATTTTCTATGCATGCCTGTACATGTGTCTGAACTGAAAAACACAGAGAGGATTTTATGTGTATGCATATGTGTCCTATGTATGTCCTTTAAAATGTAAGCAAGATCCCCTCAGATGAATCCTTCTGAAATTGGCATTTTGCACTGGCCAACACACGTCGGAAATTCATTGTTACCTAGACATATAAATCTACTAGATTCAATTGCTGCAAACCTTCAGAGCTAGGGGTGACTTCTTGTCTGTGGAGTCATCCCTTAGTGGGTGGGTCCCATGCTTTCTATTAATTTGCTACAAGAGCAGCAATTGCCCTTGTGCAGCTCCGTGTGCGGTGCTTTTTTAGTGCTTGTTAGGTGCCTGATACTTTGGGATGCCAGCCCATGGGATAGTGCCACCCACATCCAGGTGGGTATTTCCCCCTCAGTTACTCATTGGCAGCACCCTCACAGATATGCAAGAGGTGTGTCTTTTAAGTGACTGCAAACCTGTTGAGGTTGATAATGATTAACTTGGCTATAGGTATCTTATATACTGTATATTGCTTTGTTCCATACAATGCCAGCTCTATAATGTTCTTCTCTTCCTTTACTCAGATCAGAAGACAGGGGCTTACAAAACCTCTGCTATTGTGATATTATGGTCAGATTTCCTGAAACAGGAGTTAGAGATGTTTTGAACCACTATGTGGGTGCTGGGGACCAAACTCTGGTTCTGGGCTAGAGTAGTAAGCACTCTTAAGTACCGAGTCATCTCTCCAGTCCATATGACATGGTTTTACACTGTTGAACAACAGGATGAAGGGGTACCTTCTGAATCTTCATTGTGCAAACATTGCAGAGTATACTCACACACAAACCTAGGTGGTATAGCCAATGACACACGTACACACACACACACACACACACACCTGGGGCTGCTAGGGTCATGGGAGACAAAACCACCCAAGATAAAATCTCAAACTTAGAGGAAAGCCTTCCTGTGGAGTGGTATGGTGAACAGCTGTCTGAGCTGCTGCCCGCACAGGGCAGTGTGCTGTTCTGTAGCCAACTGTGGTTTTGTAAGTACAAGTTCACTCTAAAACAACAACCAAGAGTACAGTATACTAAGAACCCAAACCACAAATGCAAAGCAAACCCAGTTCTTAATTTCCATTACCTAGTAGTAACTGTACGTGGTTTGCTTTTCTTCTGCTGGCAGCATGGCCGACTTGTTTACATAGACATGTGACCCACACTGTGTGGTGTGAGGGCTACAGCATCCCTAGGCAATGAGAATCTTTGAGCTGCTCTATTTTGCTCTTATGGGACCACTACCCTATACGTGGTCTGTCCTTGGCAGGAGTGCCATTATGCAGTTCGTGACTGCACATACTTCTTCTTGCTTAAAGCTCCTGGCTTTAAGCCATTGTAGTCTTTGTAATTTCCTAAACGATTTAGAGCAGAAAGAGCATTTTGGAGGGCAGACATTTGTTCTTTTGTCCTTGGTTCTTGATGGCAGCTCCTGAGTGAAGACAGTGACAGACAAGCTTTTGGGTTGGGGTGCCCTTGCAAGCACTTGAGGGATGATGCTTTGGGAAACCTCTAGAATGGATACTGGTGGAAGAGAGCAGCCAGCCAGACTTAGAGGGCTGCAGTCCTAATTCCTGTTCCTCAGCCTCCTGGGAGGGAAAAAAAGCTGAAGGTAAAGAAGGCTGTCAGTGGCCACGCCTTCATCCATCCTGCCATCTAATGATAGGACTTCCCCAAATCATCAGGTTGAAGAACTTTGGACAGCTGAATAAATGGAGCTCCTCCTCCTCCTCCTCCTCCTCCTCCTCCTCTTCCTCCTCCTCCTCTTCCTCCTCCTCCTCCATCTTGCCCTGCCCCCCTCTATCTGACCCTCAGTTTAAGCCTGGGCTTGTAGCTGTTGTCTGAGGTAGGGTAGGGGGCAGTCTTAGGGACTGAGCTCTCAACCTGCCCTTTCCCCAGGGAGACAACATCAGAATGAAACTAAGTTGGAAGGTGCTCAGCTGGAGTCTGCTGCTTCAAGAACCATTGCCTACTTGCCCACTTAGTGGGTTGGAGCCCTTTACTTACAATATCTATTACTGCTGAGAGGGCAGGAGAGTTTATCCTTAATGCAAATGTTGGGGTGACCTCCAGAACCCACACTTCGTAATACTGCTACATGACCATGCATATATCTCCTTGTTTTTCCAGAGGCAATAGAGCCCACCATCTCTTCTTTTCATGAATAGGATTTTGGGGGGGGGGGCAGGGCTTCTCTGTCCTGGAACTTGTTCTGTTGACCAGGCTGGCCTTGAACTCACAGAAATCCACCTGCTTCTGCCTCCCGAGCTCTGGGACTAAAGTCATGCACCACCACCACTGAGTGGGATATTCTTTTAAGGGCCTTCTAGACTGTCACTCCTCTCATCCCAGCCCTGTGGTCCCCATACAGTATGATGGTTCAAAAGCGAAGGTCTGACCATGTGAGTAAGCCCCACAGTGGGAAGTATCTCAAGTTGGTCTCATGGTTCTCTACTTCCTCCACTCTGGTCATTGCTCTGGTGACTGTGACATCACACAATCAAGGTGATTGTGCAGATATAGTTACGGTGACTGTTTTAAGTTAGGGTTTCTATTGCTGTGATAAGAAACCATGACAAAAGCAACTTGGGGAGGAAAAGGGTTATTTCACTCACAGTTCCATATTAAGCTCACCATGGGAAACATTGAGGGCAGGAACTCAAGCTAGGTAGGAATATGGGGGAGGCGGGCCATGGAGGAGTGCTGTTTGCCTACTCCTTATGGTCTGTCTTCTCAGCCAGCTTTCTTAGAGAACCCAGGACCACCTGCAGAGGAATGGCCCCACCCACAATGGGTAGGACCCTCCCTCATCAATCAAACATTAAGAAAATGCCCTATGAGCCTCCTACAATCCAATCTCATGGAGACATTTTCTCAGTTGAGCCTCCCCCTCTCTGATGACTTTATCCTGTGTCAAGTTGACATAAATCTAGCCAGCGCAGTGACTAATCAGTCGACCTTAATATGGTTTCTCCAGGTGGGTCTGCCTGATGAAGCCAGCCTTTTACAAGCAGATTTTCCTCACTGTTAGCAAAGGATGATGCCAGGATGATTAGATGCCAAGAGGATGGGGTGGTTCTGACCTGCCATTACTGCTTTAAATGGGGCAGACACTTACACATGGGAAGAATCCAGAAGAGGCTGAGAGAGGTTCTGATGAAGGCCACCAAGAAGATGGGGACTTCAGTGCCACAACGGAAGGGAAGTGATTTCTGGAAACACATCCAAATGGGTTTGAAGTGGCATCCCTCTCCATCCCAAACTCGACCAGGAGAAACACCTTTAGCCTGGGACACTCTGTGCTGTCAAGACAAGTACAACCTGAGACCTCAGAAGAGAGCAATCATATGTGGGTGTTGCTTTCAGCCACTAGCTTCATGGCAATCCATTTTATAGCAATGAAAAATATATACCTCCCAGCTGTCTAACCTTTCAATAAAAACTTCTGCTATACACTTACCAGGACCTGACAATTGATCCTTATAGCAGTTACTTTTGAAATTACCACCATTTGACAGACAAGATTCAGAGATAGTACATATTTTTCCTAAGGTCACGGTAAGTAAAAGCATCCAGTGTAAACCTGCCAGTGTCTGACTATGCTTCGAATACATTTGGAAGCATATCAATGGAACTAAGGACCCTTCCTGACCTGGGTCCTTTTAGCTTATATCTTGTCAGATTCTTCTTCACATAACTCCACGTGGCCCGGTGACTGCTATGCTCTTGATTCTTTGAGTTTGCACATCCGATTCCTTCTGATTCCTTCTGCCTTCAATGTGCCCCATCTCTTGGTCCTTTGGCAATTCCAAATAGTTCTTTTTTTTTTTAATCTTGCCTCAGATGGTACCCTTGATGGGAAGCCTTTGCAGACTCTCCCAGATGGAGTCTAGGCTGCTGTGCAGTGTCCAGGCATGTTCTCTTACTACATGGTGACTTCCCTGGTCAGGAACACAAGGCCTGGAGTTGGGAATGTCTATTGAGCTATGGTGAGCTGCTGGCAGGCCAGGAGGCTTGCTCATCATCATATCACTTGCACTGGACTTAGAGCACAGTGGGAATCATTCAATCCACCAAAGCACTTTATAAGAAATAATGAGACATCCAAGGTCTTGAGACAGCCGAGTGAGCTGTCAGATCTGGGCTTCCCAGGACAAGCTCAGGGCAAGCCTTTCACTGAGAGGGTTTTAGGCTTCGACTTGAGTGGCTTTGAATTTCTTGTGTTCTGGTACTTGGCTCTCAGCATTTCCAGACCGCATTTAGATGCCAGAGAACAGCAGAAACAGTTGTAGTAACGGCCTCAGTTTCCCCCTTTGGAATCAGGAATGGTGATCAATTTAGGTTTGGCCCCGAGTTTTTCTGTCAAGAAGGCTGTGGGAAGTGGAGGGGCAAGGTAAGGACCTACAGATCTGACCTCTGGGGAATTGGGTACCACCCTTAGACCATTGCACATCTGGTCATGGACCCCACTGTGATTGAGGAAGACTGGAAGGTTTAGAGGCAGCACTTACAAATCTGAGTTGGTCAGGTAATGGATCACAACGTCTCTACTAGAACTGTTGGGTGTCTCAGGTTCCCTGCCTGTGCAAAGTGCATTGTACAGACGGCACAAGACCACACACTTCTGGGGACGCTGGAAAAGGAGGAAGCCAGGTTAAGTTGTTTCCAACCAAGTCTAGATGCAAGGCAAGGCGTAGCCAAGCCCGGGAAGGCGCAGAGCTGATGCCTAGTGAGGTGCAGGCTCCAGACCTTGTAGCAGAGAGGTCCCGGAGTCCCTTTCTCGGAATGCAGAAAACTCGGAACTGGACGTCACTAATCCGAGCCAGGGGAAGACCCAGCGGCAGGACTGGGAGGTGCGAGTCTGGACACCACGCCTGCGGTGCTCTCAGCGGCGGCTCAGGGCGCTGGGGGCGGGAAGAGGTGGAGCCAGGTGGGGAGGAGCAAAACCCGGAGGCCTCGGGCACCGCGGGCAGAGCCAGAGCCGCTGGAACCTGAGCCCCGGCGCCCTGCTTTGGGAGAGTCCGCCGTCCGAGCCGAAAGCAGCTGCTGCCCGATTTCAGTACACAGTCCGGGAGAAAAGCTAGTGAGACCGGAGACCGGGTCACGGATTCTACTTCAGTTCGGGAGCTGCCAGGTTGCCCTCGCTGGCCCTGCCGCCTTAATAGCACCTAGCCGGACTTGCTCCTCACGTCCCGGTTGCGCCATGGATCCTTCGGAGAAGAAGATATCGGTGTGGATCTGCCAGGAGGAGAAGCTGGTGTCCGGCCTCTCCCGCCGCACCACCTGCTCGGACGTGGTGCGGGTGCTTTTGGAGGACGGCTGCCGGCAGCGCTGCAGGCAGCGGCGGGGCCAGCGACGGGGGTTGACGGAGGACCCTTCCGGTCAGTTGGAGCTGCCCGAGCCCCCGGACGAAAACGACGAGGATGACGACGACGCGATGCCCCAGGGCATGCTATGTGGACCCCCGCAGTGCTATTGCATCGTGGAGAAGTGGCGCGGCTTTGAGCGCATCCTGCCCAACAAGACGCGGATCTTGCGCCTCTGGACTGCTTGGGGCGACGAGCAGGAGAATGTACGCTTCGTGCTGGTGCGCAGCGAGGCGTCGCTGCCCAACGCCGGGCCGCGCAGCGCCGAGGCGCGGGTAGTGCTTAGCCGCGAGCGCCCCTGCTTGGCCCGGGGAGCCCCAGCGCGGCCCAGCCTGGCCTTGACCCAGGAGAAGCAGCGGCGGGTGGTACGCAAGGCCTTCCGCAAGCTGGCCAAGCTCAACCGGAGGCGCCAGCAGCAGCCGTCGTCACCTTGTTCGTCCACGTCGTCGTCCACCGTCTCGTCCTGCTCGTCGTCTCCTCGGACTCATGAGAGCGCGTCAGTAGAGCGCATGGAGACGCTGGTGCATCTGGTGCTGTCGCAGGACCACACGATCCGCCAGCAGGTGCAGCGGCTCCGGGAGCTGGACCGCGAGATAGACCGCTACGAGGCCAAGGTGCACCTAGACCGCATGCGGAGGCACGGAGTCAACTACGTGCAGGATACCTATCTAGTGGGGGCGGGCATCGACCTGGACGGGCCAGCTCCTGAAGAGGAGCCTGAGGATGCGACACTGGAGGAGAAGAGGACAGAGGCAGCGGCACCCCTGGACGGCGAGGCGCAGGCGGCAGCGCTGGAGGAGCTGGCCCGGCGCTGTGACGACCTGGTGCAGCTGCAGGAGGAGCGCGCCCAGCAGGAGGAGTTGCTGGAGCGCCTGTCCGCCGAGATCCAGGAGGAACTGAACCAGCGCTGGATGCAGCGGCGTAAAGAGGAGCTGGCGGCTCGAGAGGAGTCCCCAGAGCCCGATGGCGGTCCCGATGGCGAGCTGCTGCTGGAGCAGGAGCGGGTCAGGACGCAGCTCAGCACCAGCCTTTACATCGGGCTGAGGCTCAGCACGGACCTGGAGGCCGTCAAGGCGGACTTGGATTACAGCCAGCAGCAGAGGGACATTAAGGAGCGCGAGCTTCAGGGCCTTCTCCAGAGTTTGCGCACTTTTGAGCAGACGGTGGTGCATGATGGGGCTCTGTGTTCGGGCGGACCCTCTCGGGAGCCTCAGCCTCAGACCTGTGCAGAAATGTGGGTAGACCAGGCCCGGGGACTGGCTAAGAGTTGCCCCGGCAACGACGAGGACTCAGATACTGGGCTGAGCTCCATGCATAGCCAAGACTCAGACTCGGTACCCCCTGTGTGCGAATCCCTCGTGTAGAAGTTGTAGGGAGTGAGCTTAGATGTTTGCAGCATGCACTTGTTTGACCTGCTCAGGGACATGAAGTGAGGCCTTGGGGGTGTGCTCAGAGTTCCCACGGATGGGTCTGAAGAGTGAGTGTGAAGGTGGGTCCTGAACAAGGAAGCCCTAAACTTCCTAAGCTTTAGAGGGAAGAAGAGTCAGGAGGTGAGAACCCCTCCCTGTTTTCAAAAACACATTAGGTAAGTGATGAGGTCCAAGCCCATTTTCAAAACAAGAGAAGAGAAAAACATTACAGGACATTTTTACCACTCCTGTGTATGGGAAGGACTGATGACAGCTAGAACTGTGGTCTGTGGCATAAAGTGCTGCTAAGAGAAAACACTTGGATGGAAATGAAATTCCTTGAATGTTAATTGTGACTGGAAACGTGTTTAAACTAGCCAAAGAGGACGCAAGAGTGTTGGTCTCTGCCTTGCTTAACATCTTTGATAAAACCCATAGGCATCAAAATCCTGGCTGTTTACATTTCTTCAGGTTTGGGAATTACCCATCTGCCAAATCATTTGCCTTTTATTTCTGACAAAGGCCAAACTGCACTGGGATCTAAGGCTGTGCTTCTCCCTACTAAATACGTTGTGTTAAAGGCCCCCCACCTTCACCCCGAACATAGCACTTTGGGTTATAAAATCCTGGCATACATAATCCAGGGTAAAAATGTAATCTGGCTTTTTGGAGTGTGTTTCTGCAAAGGCAGAGGTGCTGTTCATTGGCTCAATTACAGATAAAAAAGGGAAGCTGCAGAACGTGGTGCAGCCCACTTTGCTATTGTCAAAGAACATTCTCGGGTCACCTACAACTTGGAAGCAAGGGTCTTTGCATAGTGTTTAGCTGCTAAATACAGCTCCATGATTAAAACCAACTAGGAACTTCAGGAGTTTTACCCAGACTCAAGTCCAACTTCAGTATCTTTGGTTGGAGATAAGGTTCTGGTTCAAGTAAACTGCAAGTGCCAATTAACTTCAAGTGCAAACAGCAGGGTTTACTAGATAAGGCCCCAAAGTGGGGGGGGGGGGGAAAGAGAAGCAATCTGATAGGCCACCATGGGTAAACAAATGGATTAACCATAGCAGGGAGCCATGGTGAAAGCACATGAAACTGAAACAAGAATTTAAGTTGCTCAGGCCCATCCACATCCCACTGCACGTGGCAGGGGAGATAGAAGGGTGACATTGTCTCCTGTAGCTGGTGGGAGTGTTTGGAGAACACTCAGTGTAATTGTTCCAGGTATTTCAATGTAAACTTATCAGTTGTAGTTAGCTGTTGGACCAGTGGAAGGAGCCTGCTAGTCCATTTCCCTGTGGAGCCCAGTACTTTCTGAGGAATGTGGATCTAATCTGTCCAGAGGAAGTATTAACAATGGTGTGTGTATGCGTTGCCAGTGAAGTACAGACGGCTGGTATGAACTGAGCTAGTGAGGGGCTGGCTGCTGTTCCCACAGTGACATGCAAAGATAAGTTCAGAAGCTTGGGATTTGTAACTGTTTCTGCCCTTTCGAGACCACCTGTCTGAGTGTCCCAATGGGAGCATGTGCTCCTGAAGTCCTCAGTTCATTATTAGAATGTCCCCTTTTCACAGACTGTCCCCAAAACTGCTGTGGAATTATATCACACGTAGCCATTCTCAGATGTTTAGGTAAAATCAAAAGTGCAAAGAGTTTTCTTAACTGATACTTTCTGAAAGACTTTATTTGGTATCGTGATGTGGTTGTTGGTTAATTTCCTCTGATGCAGAAAACATCCACACACTTGGTCCTGTGGCATCATTTAAAAGAGGAAGGGACCAAAAGAAACTCCACCGAAAGAACCTCCCCGTCCCAAGACGACCATTTGATTCAGTAAACACGAAACTTGATGACAGCCTTCCTTTTGAGGCAGAGGTAAAATCCTCATTAGAGTGTGACAAATGCCACCTGTCTGAACAGTTTATGCTGGCGATGGGCTGACCTGGTGGTTTTTAAAATGATCATGCTTTTTTTCCCTCCCCCTAGGGTTGTAGGGGAGGTGGTTCTTGGACTTTTGTTAACTCAGAAGGAACACAGAAGTTGGCAGAGCATGACTGCCTGGCAGAAAGGAGCTGTTTTCCTTTTGACTGTTATTATTTTAAACTTTGACGGGGAGCTGACGGCAGCCAATCTGCCTGAAACCTGCAAAGGAAACTCGCCACATCACAGGGGGAGGGCCTGCGGGGGTTTTGAGACCATCCTTGTCCCTAATACATGAAGATGTTGCCCTGCTTAAAACTCTTCAGACAGCTGGGGGGAGGGGGGCTTTGCTCATAACAAAGGATAGTCCAGTCTTCTCCTTTTTTCTTTCCTTCCAATCAATTTTATTGATTTAAGAGGTATTCTCTGTGTGAGTAGGAGAAAGGAGGATGGGGGTGGGAGGAGAAGCAGTAGTTCCTTTTGTGAAAAGTTCTCACAGCCGCGTGTGTAGGCTTGAAGTCTCACTGATGAATGAGTGTGTTTCGTTTTCCTGCATATGGATAGTTCCCATGACACTAGAGGTAAGTCAACTGTCCCTGGGAGAGGGACTCCTGCTGTCTGGTTGTTTCCAGGCCCTATGGAAAGCCAGCACCCTTGCAAAGAGAATGTCGTAAGCCAGCCTCATCTTTCTTCTGGAATTAGGACAATCCACTTGTTCGTTCCTATGCATCCCATTCAGTGTGCTCTCCCAAACCCAGCATCCCACGTGGCCTTACTGTGTTTACTTCCTTTTATACAATATGGCTATTAGGCCCACAGGATGGTGGCTCAGTGGGTAAAAGGTGCTCCACACCAAGCCTGACAGGAGTTTGATCCTCAGGTCACACATGGTGGAAGGAGAGAACTGACTCCTGCAAATTGTCCCCTGACCTCCTCAGAGGTGCCTTGTCATGCACCTGTGACCACCCATGAGCACACACACGCACATGCAATCGAGCGTGCGTGCATGTACACACACACAGGTTTTTTTAAAGAAAGGTTATTATTTTTACTTATAGTTCATCCCTTAGAAAAGCTACACAGGACAATCTCGATGAAAGACTTGGAAATAACATGATTTTGGAAAGAAAGAAGAGCCACATTCAGGCTCTTACCACAAAAAGCCTGTCACTTGCCAAAGTTCCCTTCAGGACTTTTTGTGCATTTTGAAGTTTCCCTATTTTGCTCTATTGTTACACATAATTTTGATAAGATCGCATACATGCTTTGGCCCCATACCATGGCCAACCATTCTTGAGTTTCATAGTTTCTATGACAGCCCACATTATTAACCCAGTCTAACGATTATAAAATAACTCTGTGCTAAGCTCCATTACAAGGGCATCTGCTTTGGGGACTCCCTCCTACTCCTCTCAAAGATTCCTGGGAAGAGAATTCTCACAAAGAGCAGACACATTTATAAGCTTCATGAGTATTTGCCACACTGCTTTTCAAACAATTTATTCTAATTAAAGTAAGCTATGCATAAAAGTACCTGCTTTATCCCAGATGTCATTAGATATTGGTTTTTGTTTGTTTGTTTAAAAATAGTTTCATCAAACTGGGCAGTGGTGGTGCACTCCTTTAATCTCAGCACTCGGGAGGCAGAGGCAGGAGGATTTCTGAGTTCGAGGCCAGCCTGGTCTACAGAGTGAGTTCCAGGACAGCCAGGGCTACACAGAGAAACCCTGTCTCAAAAAAAAAAAAAAAAAAAATTAGTTTCCTCAAAATGTATTAATTCATATAGCCTCAAAACCAGGACTGAGCATCATCAATCTAAAATTTCTTTGTAACAAGCTGGGTCAGTTGGTAGATGTGTTTAGTCGCCTGGGGTGCAGCTTGGTGGTAGAGCTCTTTGTGAATGCTCAAGGCCCCAGCTTTGCTCTAAAGCCACAACAACAAGGACAGAAGGCATTACTTAGAAGAGTTAAGATGGCATGACAGGGCTGTAACTTGCTTGGTAGAGTTTCCTAGCAGTTAGGAGCCCTGGGTTTGATCCTCAGCATTATGTAAAACCAGGCAGAGTGGTTCATAACTATAATCCCAGCATTCAACAGGTGAAGGAAGAGGGTCAAAGGTTCAAAGTCATACAATGAGTTTGAGGCCAGCCTGGGCTACATGAGACCCTGTTTTTAAAAAAAAAGAAAAAAAATAAGTAAAAGAAGGTGAAGAAGAGGAGGAAGGGAAGAGGAAGAGGAGAGAGGTGGGAGTGGGGATGAGGAAGAAGAGGGCATAGTGTCCTCTTCATTTTTTTCTTTCTTCTCTGGGCAGATTTACTTGCTAGCAATCTTGTCTCCTATCAGAACTGGCCAATGATGTGATAGTAGGAGGGGCCAAGGCTCCATGGGAGCAGGACAAAGAAGATAACAGAAGAACTAGAGTCATAAAAACAAACTATTATCTTTTTTATCTCAGTCTAGCGGAACACTGATTCTTGGAAGGTGATGTCATGAATACATTTGTGTTCCTCTTTACAAACCTTTACGGAAAATTAAATGTAAACACAATAAACATACATGCCAAGTTGCTAATTAACAGCTGCTAACAGTTTAGGTTTGTCTGGGGTTTTCTTTCTAGCACCTGGGCTGTTTTAAATTCTAATTTAAAATTTTAGTTTCTGTGAATCATTCAGTTCTTAGACTAGTTTTCCTCCTCTTTTTTAACGTTTATTTATTTTTTATTTGGGGAGGGGCACATTCCACATTATGTATGGAAATCCGAGGACAATTTGTGGGAGTCAGTTCTCTTTTTGCTATGTGGGTTCTGGTGATAGTCTTTTTGCTATGTGGGTTCTGGTGATAGTCAGTTGCTGGGCTTGGCAGCAAGCATCTATACCCACCTAGCCATCTTGCTAGCCCATCCTTAACTTTTTGAAAAGGGAAGTGAAGTCTCCAGTGTGGAAAGGTTTGCCCAATGTACTTCCCTACAGGAAGGACAGCGGGTAGATAGGAAAGCCACTGTTGTCTGAATTTTTACAATACACTACATCATAGGACGACATGTATTTCCCTGTGAGGTGGGTCTTTTGATTATCCACCTTGTACAAGGTAACTAAGGTTGTCTTTCTGACCAATAGCTGACATAGTATTGGGCATGGTGGTGGCATTTACCTTTTATCCCAGCACTTGGAAGGCAGAATCTGGTGGATCTCTGTGAGTCTGAGGCCAGCCTGTTCTACAGAGTGAGTTCTAGGATAGCCAAGGCTATTACACATAGAAACCCCATCTCTAAAAACCACACACACACACACACACACACACCCCACAGCTGACAGGAGATTCCAGCCCAAGCCCGACCTCACAGTCAGCACCCTGCTTGCGCTCACACCAGACACCTGCACAGAGAGCTTGGCAGACCTGTGAGAAAGCTGTCAAAGCTCCCAGAGTTGGTAAGGTTTAGCCATTAGCAAAATCTTGCTCAGTTGTTTCCCCCAGAGAGGAGGAACCATCTCCCCCCCCCATATTCCAGAGTTAGTGATTATCTATCGGTGACGATTGATCACAAGACGGAGGTGAGACATTCTCAGGAAATATTTGAGAGGTTAGGAGAACTAGAAGGACAGGCACTGTGGCAAACACCTTTAATCCCAGCACTTGGCAGCCAGAGGCAGGTGGATCTCTATGAGTTCAAGCCCAGCCTGGCTTCCATAGTGAGTTTCAGGACAGCCAAAGCTATGTAGACTTTGTCTAAAAGGCAAAAAGCAAACAGAAGAGGAGGAAGAGGAGGAGGAGGAGGAGGAGGAGGAGGAGGAGGAGGAGGAGGAGGAGGGAGAGGAGGAGGAGGAAAGGAGAGAGGGAGGGACGGAAGAAGAGAAAGAGAGGGAGGAACAGGGAGGGAGAGAGGGAGGGAGGGAGAGAGAGGGAGAGAGGGAGAGAGAGAGAGAGAGGAGTTGTGTGGCCAGCTACATGAAATCCTTGCTGGTGACAACCCAAGCTGTGCCAGAGCTGTCTCTAGCTTTTTAGTTTTACTGACTGGGTCTCATGTATCATGTAGATCAACCCAGCTTTGAACTCTCTATGTGGCCAAGTGCGACTTTGAGCTTCTCACTCTCTGACCTCCAGATGAGTGTGGCACCAAACCTGGTGCGGTGGAAAGAAGCCCCACGTGTCTGTCCCGGGGTGCTGCGGCTCTGCGTGGTACAGCAGACACACGGAAAGTGGCCGGGAATCTTCCCACACAGTCTGACGGGCAGGTTGGAGGGCTGTGGGAAGCCTTTGCAGGCCCTGCCCATGGGTGGGGGAGGGGGCCATTCCCGGAACGAGAGGCAGCCATCTTTGTGGGTTCTCTAGCCCAGGGCTGCGCAGTCGCGGCAGACGGGTTAGCTGGAGCGCAGCTGGGGTTCCCGCCAGGACCAGGTCTCAGTAGCTTGGGGCGCCAGGCTAGGTGCTTAGGCTTGGGTGAATGGGTACCATCTGGGAGCGCTGGGAAGCCCTCAGCAAGAGATTAGAAGCAGGTCCTTAATCCAGATCCCTCGCTTCCCATGGCGGGTCCAGATGAAGAGACAGTCCATAATTCTAAGATGTTTATTTTCATCGTGTGGGGAGTGGTGTGGGTGGAATTGTACCTCTGCTGGTCTGGGAGAGGCGAAGCAGATATAGTAACCAGAAAGGGGCATGGTTAAGCCTCTAGGTGTCTCATTAACATGGGAATGGTTTGGGGCTGTGTGGCCATGCCTCTACCTGAGGTGGGGTGGTACGTGACTGTGACTGGAGCCAAAAGCCTCCCGGGAGCGTTGGCATAGTGTTTCCAGTCCCTTGCGGATTGTTCCACTGGGTCTCCCAGAATTTACACCTGTGCTCAACTGGATGCCAGACTGCCTGTCACAGATCACAGTCCCACAGGTGAGTACTGGAAGTAGAGGCATGCAACACTATGCAAGTTTCCATGGTGCTGGAGAGAGAACCCAGGGCCTCCTGCATGCTAGGCAAGCACTCTGCCAATTTGAGCCATACCCCAGTCCACCCAGCACTTTTAACTGAATCTTTTCTGGTGAGCCACTCCATACAGGAATCTTAGGGAAGAGACAAGGGCAAGAGTTACTGTGCCCCACAAGACCCTGTTCCCAGGCATTTAAACCTGTGTAGCTGGGTTAAGGACATCCTTGACCACATGGTTCCCCCTATGTGGCATAAGACCTGAAGACCACTTTCCCATTCTCTGCCTTTTTATCCATTCCATTGTAAGTCATTCAACACTTATAGGATGTCCCTGGAGCATCTAGGATGATTTCTGCCTTTCTTAGCTGGATTGGAGTTGTTGGTCTTTCACCTACAGGCCCTTCTCTCAGGCCAACATGACCCTCAGTGAAGACTGCAGAATTGAGTCTATTCTACTTCATTCAGATCACACTTTGACCCCCGAAGATGCTCGGTGGTGTTCCTCTATCTTATTTGACTTCACTGCATGTTCCCTGTGCTAGTTGGCATTCTATTACTGTAACAAAATACTTTGAAAAATCAACTTTAAAAGACAAAAAGTCTATTTGGTCTCCGAGTTTTGGAGGTTTCAATTCACAATCAGTTTTGGACCTGTGTGGAGAAAGCACATTGTGTCAGGGAGGTCATGATGGAACAAACAGGTCGTTCTCATGGCCAGGAAGTAAAAAGAAAGAGGAATAGGAAACGGCCAGAACCCTACAACCTGTCTGAGGACATTCCCCTTGTGACTCAAAGCTTTCCATTAAATCTACCCTTGTCAGTTTCCACAGCATCCCAATAGCAATATGATGGGTCCTAGAGGCTTTTGGGGGTCATTGCAGATCTAAATTATAGCATTGCCATCTCAGATGGTTAATCTCAGCCATCAGCTTGAAGGTTCTAGGCCAGTGATTTACTTTCCTAACACTGAGACCCTTTAATACAGTTCCTCATGTTGCGGTGACCCCCAACCATAAAATTATTTTCATTGATACTTCATAATTCTAATTTTGCTACCATTAAGAACCATAAAGTAAACATCTGTGTTTTCTGATTGTCTTAGGTGGCCCCTGTGACAGGGTCATTTGATTCCCCAAAGGAGTCTCAATCTACAGGTTGAGAAACACTGCACTAGATTCTAGAGTCTAGAATCACCTGCTAGAGAAGCTCTCTGGGCATGCCTGTGAGGGATTATTTTGTCTAGATAATCAAGGTGGGAATCCAGCCCAGAGAGGGTAGCACCAATCCCTAGGCTGGGACCCTGCACTGTACAAAAAGGAGCAAGTGAGCTGAGCACAGGCACTCATCATCCTTTGCATCTTGACAACAGATATCCCCATAACCCAGAATGAGCCCTTTCTCCATTCTCTGCCAGGGTATTTTAATTACAGCAACAGGAAAAGCAAATAAAGAACCATGGTAAAATTATTAATCTTATAATCTGTAAACAGCTTAGATATCTATATCTATCTGTCTATCAATCTATCATCTATCTATCTACCTATTTATTTATGTTGTCTTTAGTTTATTTCAGCAATTGTATAGTTTTCTGTATCTAAATTTTACTTCTGCTAAAATCATCCCTAAGTATTTATTTAAATCTTTTTATTCTGGATGTTATACCAAATGGAACTGTTTTCTTACTTTCCTTTCTGGGATGTTTATTGTTAGTAAAGAGAATGCATGTTGGCTTTTATTCCCTGAAATTTTGCTAAACTTATTGGTCATCTATGCTTGTGTGTCTGCATATGCATGTGGTCTTCATGATAGTCTATGTAAGAATGTGGCATTTGCAAGAAGTATTGTTGCTTTCTGATTTGGACTATTTTTATTTCAATTTTTTGACTATTTTCTTGACATTTATATCTATCTATCTATCTATCTATCTATCTATCTATGTATAGTTTATTTATATGTACTTTGCATATATATTCCTAAATTTATAAATATAACCTGCTCAGTGTATATATACCTGTTACTCATATGTATGTTTTCAGGGCTGACCTTTGGTATTGGATAACCAATTGTTGTGCTCTTCCCCAGAAGGACTTTCTCCTGCTCGCATATTCCTTAGCTGCCTGTAATTCTTTGTGTAGGGTTGACCCCTTCTTAGTTTCTCCTTCCCATTACCACTGTCCTTTAAAAAGGTATTTGTTTTTATGTATGCATCTCTGTGTGTTTATAGGCATGTGTGTGCAGGTGCTCATGGAGGCCAGAAGCGAGTGTTTGGATCCCCTGGAGCAGGAGTTTTAGACCATGGTGATCTACCTGCTGTGGGTGCTGGGAACTGAACTCAGGTCTTCTGAAGAGCTCCTAACCACTGATTATCTCTCCAGCTGCTTCCCCACCCCATCCCCACTTTCCTAGTCTCTATGTCTCTCATGCTTGCTTTCATCTTTGTTGTCCTCTGCTTTGCACTTAGCTTACTCGTTCTTTTCTAGACACTTAAGGTAGACAGTTAAGAAACCACTCCAAGACCTTTTTGTCCCAACACATATGTTTAGTGCTATGAATGTTACTCTTAGCACAGCTTTAACTGCATCCCAGTTTCTTTAATACTCAGTACTTGTTTCATTTCCATTGTGATAAAATACTCTGATGAGAAGCAGCATAGGGGAGAAAGGATTTATTTCAATTTATACCAGATTACATCCCGCCATTATGGGAAGTCGAGGTCAGAACTCCAAACAGCTGGTCACAGCAATCCACAGTTGAGAGCAGAGGCAGAATGAATGCACACGTGCTTATTTACTTGCTTGTTTGTGCTTAGCTCAATTTCCCCACTCATACAGTCTAGGGCCCTGCTGGTCACAGTGTTTTGATTTCATCTGTTTCAAGGATTCTTCTTGATTTCTTCTTTGATGCATTCATTAGGAGTTTGCTGTTTAATCTCCACATATCTGAATTTTCTAGTTTTCTTTCTGCTATTTTTGCCTGTTCTATTGT
This sequence comes from Rhynchomys soricoides, assembly GCA_019843965.1. Taxonomy (NCBI): domain Eukaryota; kingdom Metazoa; phylum Chordata; class Mammalia; order Rodentia; family Muridae; genus Rhynchomys; species Rhynchomys soricoides. Next base: position 4,242,830 of record JADRCH010000134.1, read on the forward strand.
GATAAAAAGACAGTTTTTTAAAAATTATATATGTGTATATACAGGTGCTCCTATAGGCCAAGAGTGTCAGATCCCCTTGGAGCTGAGTTACAGGTAGTTGCAAGCTGCCTGATGTAGATGCTGGGAATTGAACTCATGTCCTCCGAAAGAGCAGTACATGCCTGTAACCACTGAGCCACAGGTTCTCTTTTTTTAATGACTTTAATTTCCTTAAATGTATTATGTATCTTGGAGAATTTTCCCTGTGCAGTTGAGAAAATGTATATTAGACTCTTGGTGGGAATGACATTCTGTTTGTTTCTCCTGGGTATCATTGGCCTATGGCATGGTTCAAAGGCTCATGTCCTTTCTCTAGTTGTCCTATCTGAAAGAAGTCTGTCAAAGATCCCTGCTATAACTGTAGAGCTATTGTGGAGTTTTCCCCTCTCTCTTATTTTGTTGACATTTGCTTCATTCTTTGGGGTTCACATACTTGGTAAATATATATTTATAATTGCTATGACTCTATGGTGAATTGATCTTCTTACTAATATTCTTTTTTTGGTAACAGATGATGACTTAAGATCCATATTGTTTGGTATTAACAGGGCTACCCCAGCTCTTGTTTGGTTACTATTTATATGCAATATATTTTCCTATTATTTCACATTTAGCATATTTTTGTGTTTGAATCTAAAATGAGATTTTCTTTATTTGTTGTGACACTTTTCCATGTGTTTATTTATCTGATTGTTTATATGGAGTTTGGGTTTCACTAGGTTGCCCCTTCACTATCTGGTTTTGAATATCTAAGTTCAGATGAACTTCCCACCTCAGTCTCTCAAATAACTGGGACTATATCCCATGGCACTATTTCTGGATAAGAAATTTCTAAAATCACTGGCTTTAAGCCAGGCAAAATGTCACACTCCTGTTGTCTCAGGATCTTCAAGGCAGAAACATGAGGGTCAAGAATTCCAGGCTAACATGGTGTCTTTGTCAGGGTTTCTCTTCCTGCACAAAACATCATGACCAAGAAGCAAGTTGGGGAGGAAAGGGTTTATTCAGCGTATATTTCCACATTGCTGTTCATCACCAGAAGAAGTCAGGACTGGAACTCAAGCAGGTTGGGATGCAGGAGCTGATGCAGAGGCCATGGAGGGATTTTTCTTACTGACTTGCTTCTCTTGGCTTGCTCAGCTTGCTCTCTTATAGAACCCAAGACTACCAGCCCAGGGATGGTACCACCCACAAGGGGCCCTCCCCCCTTGATCACTAATTGAGAAAATGCCTTAGAGCTGGATCTCATGGAGGCATTTTCTCAACTGAAACTTCTTTCTCTGTGATAACTCCAGCCTGTGTCAAGTTGACACAGAAAACTAGCCAGTACACATGGTGTGTTCACTAGTTTTATGTTAACTTGACACAAGCTAGAGTCATCTGAGAGGAAGGAACCTCAGTTAAGAAAACACCTCCATACCATTGGGCTGCAGGCAAGCCTATGGAGCCCTTCTTAATTAGTGATTGTTCTGGGAGGCCAGACAATTGGTGGTGCCATCCCTTGGCTGGTGATCCTGGGTTCCATCAGAAATCAGGATGAGCAAGCTATGGGAGCAAGCCAGTAAGCAGCATTCTTCCATGGCATTTTTATCAGCTCTTGCCACCAGGTTCCTGCTCACAGCTTTTGGCGGTGAACTAGGAATTATTATATGAAACTGGGAGTGAAATAAACCCTTTCCTCCCCAAATTGCTTTTAGTTATGGTGTTTCATTATAGCAATAGTAACTCGAACTAAGACACCTGGGCTACATAGAAAGATTCTATCAATAACAACAACAGCGGTAGCAGTAATAATAATAATATTTTGCCTTTTAAAAAACAATTTATAAATCAGAACTACCTTGTGGGCAGTTTCTATTATGTACTTTCCTTCTTGCTTGCAGAGCATGTTTCCTTTGCCTCTTTGCATGCCCCTTGATTTGTTGTTGTTGAAAACTGGACATTATAAACAATATAACATCCCAACTCTGGAAATCAGAGTCTTTGTTGCTGTCTTTGATAGTTTCCTTCGGTTTGCAGTTTCTGCTTGTTTCATTAGTAACATTCTTGAATTGATCCTGTAAAGTATCTTGTGGCGACAAAGGTCTGCATAGGTAACCTAGTGGCTGTTAATGATTGGACAGAGTTCCTTAAATGCTAATTCATCTCTCAGCGGTTCCCAGGGGCTATGTGTGAGTCAGGCTGAGTCTTCACTGTAAAGGCTTGGTTTGGTGAACTTCACTTTCCCCTGGCTCAGAGCCTGGAGGTCATTCAGAGCTTAGTGCTTACTGCTCTCTTAGGTCTTCCCTGGTCACCTGCACTCCATATTCAGGATGAGATTGTCTAGATTCCTAGAAAAGTCCCAGAGATTCCCCCCGCACCCCCCAGCCTCTGTGGGCGTTTTATTCACTAGCTTTTCCTTTTAACCTGTGTGTGTGTGTGTGTGTGTGTGTGTGTGTGAGAGAGAGAGAGAGAGATTGATTCTTGATTTTCCGCTATAATCTCTGCTTCAAGCAGTTGTGATGTTGAACAATTATCTGTATCTGTTCTTGACCAACACCTGCAGGGGTCGAAATAAAAACCAACTAGATAGGTCAAAGGATGGTGAGCTCAGAGAAACCCATCTGGTCCCCTGCAGTCCCTCCTGAGGTGTTGGTTTACATTGTAATTGCTTACAGAGCTGCTGCTTTGCATTGTGATTGCAGGGCTGCCTGTTTGCTCTGTGATTGCAGGGCTGCTGGTTTGCACTGTGATTGCTTGCAGGGTTGGGGGGGAGGGTTCCTTGTGATTCCAGGGCTACTGGTTTTCAAGGCTTCTGAGGAAATGGGGGAGGGGGTGGGAATAGTGTAAGCACCAGAGAGCACAGGTATGCTGGGTTTTCTCATTCAATTAGTTCCCTCTTCCCTCCCTCCCTCCTGGCCTTCCTCCCTCCTGGCCTCCCTCCCTTCCTTTCTCTGTCCCTTTCTTTTGATACAGGATCTCATTACACAGGCCCAGACTAACTTCAAACTTGTGATCCCCCTGCCCAAGTTCTGGGGTTACAGTTCTCTTTGGGTTGTTGGTTGTTGGAATCTGCAGAATTCTGGGAGATGTCTTGTTTTATCTGACAGAGGTTCTCACTGTGCCCCTCTCTGCCACCATACTAAACAGGATGTTTCCCCTTTCATGGGATGGATAGAATTTTCTTTGGCCAATTTGAAAGCAGTGTCTTTAATTTAGCTCTTCTGTTTCTCCAAATTTAAGAAGAACCATACTTACATTTCTTCTGTCTGACCAATTTAGAAACTTGTCAAGCCTATGTTTGCCTTTAAGCAAGAGAAGACTAACAACCCGCTCTCCTGTCTCTGGTTTCTATTTTTTCATAATGGTATCATTCTCAACTGGAATTCTAGAAAGTCGTCCTTAGCTGCTAATAGCCTCTATCAGTATATTTTATTGGGACTACGTGAAGGTACACACTTCCTTGAACAAAGCAATAACTTCGTGTTTTACTGAGACATTCAAGTCAAAAACAAGATAACAAGGCTGAGAAAGCATTGTCATGGACATGTGTGCATGCAAGTATGAGGACCAGAGGTTGAATCCTCAGGACCCACATAGGCTGGATGTGGTAGTGCACAGCTGTAATCCCAGTGCACTTACTGGGAGCTGTAAGATAGGAATGTAGGGGGTTGGTCTGGGGCTGCTTGTATTCAAATGCTAAATTCTGTACCCCAGAATCTGTTGCTTCAAGAAGAACAGATCCTCAGTATACCAGTCTTTGTTGTGTAAACCTTGCTCCCCAATTTAAAGCTGTTGGTTAAATAAAATCGGCAACAGCCAATTCCTGGGGGGGGGGGGGGTTGGTAGAGAGAGGTAGGGTCACAGATAGGGATCATGAAGAGAAGGAGAAAGGAGAGATGAAGAGAAAGAGCCCGGAGGAGGAGAAGGTGTACAGAACAGGAGGTCTCCGTTACTCATGATTGACGAGTGCATGTGCCAGAGTGAAATGCCTCCCCAGGATGCCAGACTGCTGGAGCAGAAATAATCCAGAGAATATCTAACAGCAGTATTTGGGGAGCACATTTGGGGTAGTAGCCAGAGTAGCTTTGGAGATTTAGATCAGGGGTGATCCTCCAGTAATTGTGCAGAGCCTAATAGTTTGAGACTCATTCATTTGAAGCTAGACAGGGGTTAAGTTTAATTGACAATATTTTACACTGGTGCCAAAAATGTTGTAGTAAATATTATTCTGTTTCCCCCTCAACTTAGACCATATAGTTCCCAAATAAAACACACAAAACCCTCTAGATTATAATAAGCCTTAAAGCATTAGGGCTGGGCAGACATCAGCCCTCTAAGCCATTTTGTTTACTTCCCTTACTTGCCAGGTTCTGCCTGGGCTGCTCCTACTCCAACAGGCTGGCCCTCATGGCCATGCTCTCACCTCTTCCATGGCAACTTCTTTCTCTCTCCTCATGGTCCCTGCCTGAGACCCAAAGCCCAGGAACCTTTGTGCCCAGCTCAGGCTGTAGGCATCTTTATTAACCAATCAGGGATAACTTGGGGACAAAGTTTACATAGTATCATTCGGTGTACATGAGAATCTCCTCGTGGGGGCAACCAGATCTTGGGGGCCAGTATTTAGTATTTGAATACATAGCAGTACCAGACCAACCCCTTACATAGGAGAATTTCTGGAAGTTCCCAAGTAAGCTAGCTTAGAGGAGGCAGCCGTGCACAAAAGACTCTGCCTCAAAAAGCTGGAAATTGAAGGTTGACACCTGAAGTTGTCTTCTTGACTTTGTAAGCATGCTGTGACACACACACACACACACACACACACACACACACACACAGAGAGAGAGAGAGATGTAATTTAAATTTCTTTAAAGATTTTGGTTTGGGGATTTATTTACTCATTTATTCACTCATGTATTTATTTAGACAGTGTCTCACTGTGTAGCTCTGGCTGTCCTGGAACTTACTGTGTAGAACAGACTGATTGCAAGGCTTATGTCACACTTAAATATCCATCTGCCTCTGTCTCCCAAGTGCTGACATTAAGGTACGCCTCACCATGCTTGGCCTAGTACTGGGTGATCCAGCCCATCACCTTCACACTTTCAAAACAACAATTCCACTTTAGAGAACCTCTCAGAACATTCACACCTGTGTGAATGCAGAGTCACAAGGCTCATTGAATCACTGTGCGTCACAGAGAGCTGAGAGATCACCTCAGAGGGAAACGGCTTCTACAGACCACTACAGTCATGTTCTTTTCACTGTATGACTTCTCAAATCACACAGGTCTACACTATGAACATGGAAAACATTTCTACTATGGCATTGAGCAAGAACATAAGCTAGTGGATGTGGCATAAATCCACTCCTGATTTCCAAAACTCTACAAATTTCTTAGCGTTCTTTTCTGAGAAGGCCTGGAATCAAAGCTTGGACACCAGTTCCCAGAACCCCTCACACCTATACTGTGGCCCCTAAGAATCATTTACCATGACAAGGAAAAGGGGCCCTAAATCTAACCTACTCAGAACCTGTCTTAGTTAGGGTTTTACTGCTGTGAACAGACACCATGACCAAGGGAACTCTTATGAGAACAATATTTAATTGGGGCTGCCTTACAGGTTCACAGGTTCAGTCCATAATCATCAAGGTGGGAACATGGCAGCATCTAGGCAGGCATGGTACAGGAAGAGCTGAGAGTTCTACATCTTCATCTGAAGGCTGCTAGCAGAAGACTGACTTCCAGGCAGCTAGGATGAGGGTCTTACAGTCCACACCCACAGTGATACACTTACTCCCACAAGGCCACACCCCCAAAGTGTGCCACTCCCTGGGCCAAGCATATTTAAACCAAGACAGAACCTAAGGCACAAAGGGGCTAAGGTGGGCTCCTGCATCTCAGGTGCTAGAAAGCTAGGAAACTTAGTGACTTTGTGTTTTGCAAGGTTAGGTTGCTTGCTGCCAATGAGGGGATCTGAGTTTGATTCCTGAAGTCCCCATGGCAGGTGAGAATCGACTCCTGTAAATGTTCCTCTAACCGGCACACACCCACCTCAGCACCTGAGCTCTCCTGCCCCTCCACACAGAATAAAAACGTGTAAAACAAAACTGTTTATGTTTACAGAAATTGGGGTCAACCTAAGGGGCTCCTGATGATTCAAAGTGAGAAAAATTGACTTTTAATGATCATGACAGCTGTAATAGATTCATCCTGAAATATAAAAACACAAAGCTTCTAAATGACCTGAAGAAAGAAAAGAAATTAGTTTCTTAATTACCTTTGGGGGTTGCTAGGATACCAAGTTGTTTTTCTCGACATCAATAATAAAAAGAACATTTATTCTGCCTTTCCTGAACACACTGTGTTTCTAAGTCATCAAACAGTTGATAAGGATAAATTCTTTTCATGAGAATTTCAGCCTGCAGTGGAGGGGGTGTGAGTGAGCTGGATGTCCTTTGTGGCCACACAATCATCAAGGAGACATTAAACTACAGTGTCAGCATGTGCCACTGAGACCCAGGCCTCTCCAGCCTCACTGTATCTCCTGGTCTGATAACTTGGGGAGTACTGGACCCTGATCAACAAGTGTCCTTCTCATATGGTGCATTTATATCCAATGAGGGGGTGTGGTTCTACTGAGGAAGAGGGGTCTGGCAACAGAGGAACATGTGGGGTGTGATGTCCAATATTCTACAGGACAAAACATCTATAGAAGAGGGATTTAACTATTATAGCTAGGCTAGATTAAAAGAGATTGTGATGTCCTGGGCCCATCACACTTGCAAGTTTGTAAATACAACTTTGGAGAGAGGAGAGCATGTCCACAACCCTCTTCGGAAAAAGGATCTTTATAAAGGCTATTATATAAATTTAAGGGGTCTAGGGAAGATGACCCTGACCATGTGCCCAGTGTCCTTATAAAAGGGGAGTTTGGACTGGAGACAGATGCCAGGAGAAGAAGGTATGAACCAGAACACTGTGTCTTCCAAAGACATTGAGGACAACCAGCCAACCCCAGTTGATGGCACAGCGTTGTCAGAGAATCACCATCCACCCCTTGAACTTGACAATACCTTTCCAGTTGTTTGAAGCTGTCTCATTTGTGGTACTCAGTTACAGCCCTCGGGGACTAACAGACTGAGGAAGACAATAGGTTTTCTGCCTTCTATAGGTTTCCAGGGTTGGGGAAGGTTCCATGCTATGACATAGCCTGTGTGTCAGAAGTCAGGTAGGGTACTGAGAGGGACCAGCTATAACCAAGACAGCCTTTGATGAGGCAGTGAGGGGTAGGGGATTGGAGGTGTCAGGGGAAGGGGAGAAAGATTAGAGCAGATACTACACGGCAACTTTCCATGTGAAGAGAGCAAGGTTACAGAGGTGCGTGGCTTGAGTTTGAGGAGAGAGCAGCAGCTAGAGGGGCTGTGATCTGACGGACAGTGCTTTCAGTATAGTGAGATAACGGGTGCATCAGGTGGTTTATTAGACAGCTCTTCTACCTCAAGCTATATATTGTTGGTTCTACTGTCATAGTTGATATTTGATGGTTTACGGGATCTAAAACAACCTAGAAGACAAACTTCTGGGCACATCTATGAGGGGGTTTCTAGATTGTATTAAAGTTCAAAGGTCTATCCTCTATGTGGGTAGCACCATCCTATGGGTGGGGTTCTGGATTAGATAAAAAGTAGAAGGCAAGGCAAGCATCAGCATCCATCACTATGATTCGGACTGTGGATGCAGTGTGAACAGCTGCCTCCTGCCTCCTGCTGCCATTGCCTACCTCTGTCATGACAGATCTGTCAGCCAATAAACCCTTCCTCCCTTAAGTTACCTTTGTCAGGTGTGTTGTCATAGCAACAGGATAAGTAACTAATGCATGTACTCTTAGGGGATATAGTAGGAAAGAAAACAAAGCCAGGACAGTGACCTCTGTGTGTCACAGCTGGAGTAGAGTTCCAGTCACTATACTATGAGCACACAGTAGGCATTCTTGGAGCTGCTGCTATGGTCTCAGTGAGGGGAAGAATGAAGAGCCCATGGCAGAATAACAGGCTATAAATTTATATATATATACACACACATAAAGCGTCTATCTGGGAAATGTCAAGGAGGAGTAAGCAGAAAAGTTGCCAGGGAAGGATAAGGGAAGAAGATTACAAAGTGCAAAAGCAGCTGAAATGCTTTCAAGTGATTCGTAATCAGTCGCATCTATTCTAATGACCACCAATTAAGCTGTCTCCTGCCGGCTCTCAGAAAGAATGCACTTGCCCCAACAGGCCAGATGAAACCACCTTCCAACACCTTCACTACAGTGCCTGGCAGGGATGGTAATTGCTAAGAGAGAGCAGACTGCATGTATTTTTTGTTGTTTTTTGTTCCAGAAGGATCCCATTTTCTCTGGAGAAAATTTCACACAATTCTTGGAACATAGGTATGTAAAATAGGTATATGAATCAAACACCTACTGATGATAAACCATTAAAAAATATTTTAAAACTGTTCTTTGATGTATATATATATATATATATATAATTTTGCCATTGATTAAAGATAAAGGTAAATTTGCATGCTAATGTAAAGGATAAGAGGCTTTTGAGCAGGGTGTGGTGGCCCATGCCTTAAATCCCATCATTTAGGAGGCAGAAGTAGGTGGAATCATTGTGAGTTCAAGGCCAAACTCGTCTACGTATTGAGCTCCAGGCCAGCCAGAGCTATGGAGAGAGGCCATGTCTCAAGAAAAGAAAGAAAGGAGGGAGGAAGGAAAGGAAGAGAGAGAAGGGAAGAGAAAGAGAGAGAGAAAAGACAGAGAGAGAGAGAGAGAGAGAGAGAGAAGATATGAAAGCATTAAATCATCAGATTCAAGGCCCTTGTCACAGGATAGGGTACAGTTTATGCCTGATACTATAAACCTGACCAGGAACCCGTGGCTGGGAAGCTCATAGGTACTGTTAATACCATATCAAACTGTCTTCTACTTGTCTCTGCACTCTTGGGTTAGTGCAGCTCTTAGACGTCATCAGAGATGTTTCTTTTTGCTAAAAGTAGAGGGCTCACAAGTGGTCAAAGTGCATAGATAACCCTAACTGGGATATCTACATCACAGCCCCTCCCCCAAGGCTCTCCGACCACTTTAGAAGAGCAGGCAGAAAGATAGTGAGAGCCAGACGTCAGCAGGGCTGCTGCATAGACTGGACCACTGTGCTCAGGACTTCACAGCAGCTGTGGCTCCAGCACAAGGCTGGCTCAAGCTCAAGCCAATCAGCATCCCAGCAGGAATGGAAGACTGGCTCCACCCCCTAGCTGAGGCGCTATTGGCAGTTGGCGCTGCCCTGGGGTGGGGTGGGGGGGGGGGGGGATGGGGAAGATAATCAGTTTTCTTCAGGGATGTAAGGGAGTGGTTCCTGGTGGGCCAATCATGATGGCCATTGCACTCATGTGCATACAGGCAGCACTGAATGGACTAAGTGGGTTATTTAAAAAAAAGGACAGGAAGTTGGGAGGTATCTGGGAAGAGTTTAACAAGCTTAGTGGGATGAGGACATGATCAAAGGACATTATATACACGTATGATATTCTCAAAGCATGGATACAAACATATTTAAAGAAACTACATTTGAAAGCTGGGTGTGGTGACACATGCTTATAATACCAGGGCTTGGGAAGTAGCTTCAGGAGGATCAGGAGTTCAAGGTTAGCCTCAGGTATGAGGTAAGTTCCAAGCTAGCCTGGGCTACTTGAACCTGTCCCAAAGTTAAATCCTGTCTAAGCATTTGACACTACAGGACACAGAGCGTCTTCAATTCTTTCAGAGTGGATAAAGGTTTTGATTTTTATAATGGCCAGGGCTGAGAAGTCTACTTACTATAAATACCTAGTTCAAAAGAGCAGGGATATGTCTAGGGCCATATCAGAAATTGTTGGAAATTCTGTCCTAATTCCAAACTAGCATTCATTTAACTTTTTTTTTTTTTTTTTTTAAACTGGAAACATTTTATTGATGAGACCCCACCAGCTGGGACAAGTGATCCTGGAATCAAGCACCTTCCTCCTTGGCAATGCGATCTTTCTTGAGTGGTCCCATGAATGCTTACTTCTCCATGGTCTGGAAACGACCATGGCCAAATTTGGAGGTGGTGTCAATGAACCTCAGGTCAATCTTCTCCAGAGCCCTACGTTTGGTCTGGACCAGCAAGGACTTACGAAGAGTAAGCACTCGCTTCTTGGTTCCCACCACACAGTCTTTGAGCATGATGAAGTCATTGGTCACCTCACCATAATGGACAAAGCCACCCAGTGGGTTGATGCTCTTGTCAGACAGGTCATAGTCAGTAGATGCTTTGTTCTTGATCAGTTTACCATCCTTGATGAGGTACCCTTGACCAATCTTGTAAATCTTCTTGTTAATCTCTGTTCGGTAATGGTAGCCTTTCTACCCAGCTCGAGCCACAGAGAAGGCTTCATGGGCAGAGTGCCAGGCTCCAATACAGGCAAATTTGCACAGACCTCGATGAGTCTTTGGGGGCAGTTTCTTTGTATGCCAAGGACTAGTCACCCCTTTGTACCCTTTGCCTTTTGTTACGCCAGTGATGTCAATCATCTCATCCTGCCCAAACACCTGGTTCACAGGAACTTGCTGCTCCAGCGTCTCTCGGGCCCAGTCTAGCTTCTCAGCCACAGTGCCCCCATTCACCTGGATCTCCATCAAGTGCGCCTTCTTCTGGCGCCCAGGGAGCAGACACATTTGAGTGTGGGCAATTATGCGGATGACCTGGCAGTACTTCTTCATGCTGTTGAAGTCCTTCTCCAGTTGTTTCTTGCCTGTGTCATCCTGCCGTTTCTTATGGTACTTGGTGAAAGCCTTCTTCTTAGATTTGTGCCAGTTCTTATAGAACCGCCTTTTACACTCATCACTGATATGCTCAGCAAATTCAGTCTTGAAGGTTCAGAGGCCTCGTGGGGTTTCTACATATCCCACAATGCCCACAACCACCATGGGTGGGGTTTCCACAATGGCTACAGCCTCCACGACTTCTTTTTTGTTCACCTTAGATCCTGGCCTGTCAACTTCCCAGACGATGTGGGTCATGCCAGCCTTGTATCCTAGAAAAGCTGTGAGGTGACTAGGCTTGGAAGGGTCATCCTTAGGGAAGCTTTTCACTTTCCCACGATGCTGGCTGCTTCACTTCCGGGGCAAGAAGCCCAAGGACCCATCCCCGGGAGCTGAAAATTTCCTGTGAGACATCTCGCCGCCACACGCCGCTGGTAGAGCTCATTTAACAATTTAAAAAAAAAAAAAAAAAAAAAAACCAAGTCAACAACTTGAACAGAAACTTTTAAAATCAAATACTCTAATGCAAGACAAACAAAATATATACTAATTTAATACTTATAGGCTGAGGAATGGCAGGAGGGAAATATTAAAAGTCATCGTCTTTCATAATTCCATGTTTCTATAAGAGCAGAAAGCTTTGTACATACAGTATAAACCTACTGCTTATAATGTACAGTAACTCTGATCTGAGCTGAGGTGTCTCAGGCAGTGTTTCTTGGTGTTGTATGTGTGTTCAGAACCAAGGCTGCAATAAAGTTGTTGACTGTAACACAGAATAGTGCTCTGAGAAACACCCCAGATTCACTAAGTGTTTGATTTGAATTTATATTCAGTCACTGTTTCCAAATGTCTAGGGAAGACTATTTGAGTTAGTTAACTCCATAAGAGGTCATAAAGGGGTCAGCTTGCTTTTGGTCTAGCACAGTGGCTCTCAACCTTCCCAGTGCTGAGACCCTTTAATACAGCTCCTCATATTGTGGTGGCCCAACCATAAAATTATTTTCATTGCTATTTCACAACTGTAATTTTGCTACAGTTATGAACTGTAATGTAAATGTCTGACCTACAGGATATCTGATAGGAGACCCATATAAAAGAGTTGTTTGGTCCCCAAAGAGATCATGAACCACAGGTTGAGAACAATTGGTCTAGCATCTCCTCCACAGGGATATTAAATAATTAATAATAATAATAATAATAATAATAATAATAATAATAATAATAATAATTTTTATTATTTTTGACACAGGGTCTCACTCTGTAATCCTGGTTAACCTGGAACTATTTATGTAGACCAGGCTGGCCTCAGATTCACAGAGATCTGCCTGCCTCTGCCTTACCAGTGCTGGGACTAAAGACGTACACCACAACGCCCGGTTGAGGACTAGTTTTCTGAAGGTGCTACGGAGATGTTTCATCAGTTAAGAGCACTAGCTGCTCTTCCAGAGGATCATAGTTTGGTCCAGTATCCAGAGGACACCATTCCAGTTCCATGGGATCCAATGCTTTCTTCTAAACTCTGGAGCACATTTACAGGAGAAGCATCCATTATTCCTGCCACTTGTCTCTAAGTTTCTGTCTCAGGAGCAAAGGCCAGAGCTCTTCTGAATCTTTTGCTAATGGTCTCTTCTCCCTCAGCCATCCAGGGCTTTGTTCTGCTTCACAGGTGAGCAGGTCTGTCTCAGCAGTGTGAGACCCGTAGAAACCAGACAGCTATAATTCTACAATGTAAGATCTCTGAAAAAAAAAAAAAAAAAAAAAGGCCTAAAAGCAGGGTCTAGGGCTTCCCATTCCTCCACCAATAAGTTGAGTCACTGATGGACAACTGAAACAGAAAGACATTCACAACAGAATTTTGAAAGCTGTGTCCTTATGAGCAGCCTCAGAGATCAGACCCCTTGTTCTGTTCCTACCTGTTTCCTAGCCCCGTGGCTCTTCTGAGCTGGGAAGTTCCAGTGCCAACTGGCTGTGGTTCCTGCCATGCACTGCAGGCTGGTGACTTTCCCAGGCTGCCCAGCGGCAACTGCTTCCTTCAGTTGTCTTAACAACCCCAAGAAGCAGCTGTCCTCTAGACACCTGATTTTCCATGGCCAAACCGGAAGTAGAATGTTGAGTTAGAATTGGAACGTGCTTTTGCTTGTTCCCAAGAGCTCCTATTTAGCTATGGTTCCATGGGACAAACCTCATACTTGATGGGACAAAATACAGTTCTGGCCTTAGAGGACCTAGTTATTCTATGGGAAGACACAATGAATGAATGATTCAAAGGCAATATGGCTTAGTGCTGAATTAGAAATAGTAGATGTGTTCTGGGAATCACAGCAAAGAAGAAAAGCTCCCCTCAGGTTTGTTGCATTGAGAAAATACTTTTTTTCCCAAAGTAAGGTGGGTATTGATGGATATGTAGGAGTTTGTCTACAAGCACAAGATCTGGTTGTGAAGGAAAGACGTGCCTATCTGTGCTTTCAACACTAGGCTAAACCCACCTCTATTTATTTCACAATCAAATGTTTTCTGAATGCTCTTTTGTCCACCAGAGTTTGTGGAAACAAACAACAAAGAAATTGACTTAATACCAGTAATCAACCCAGACAAGTTTACATAGGCACTTTCTTTGTAGATTTTGACCCCAAGGATTTTGAAATGAGCCAGGAATCTGGACTGTGCCCCAGGAGACAAGGCTGTGTGGACAGGCAGAATGTAGTCTGCACTGGGGACTCGGCTGTGTACCTCAGAAACTGTGTACAGAAGGATCCAGCCATGGAGCTTTCTGGCAAGTTTCCAGGGAGCTGTGCAGATGCAAAAGTTAGCATCAGAAAGCTGTACACAGGGTAAGGCTCAGGTCTCAGAAGAACTGGTCTGTGGGATGGAATGATGTTCACTGGGTTTTAGACTTATATCTAAGTTAGGAGGAACATGAGGTTCTGGGAGATGTTTAGACTTGTCCCCAAATATTAGAACCAAAGAATTTCTGTCTTATGAGAAATGACAGAGCACTTGTGTTTCTATGCAGTTCCCATTATGTAGTAGAGACTGGAGATTCAAAGAATCCTCCAGTAAAGTCTGTGGTGATGGGGGTAGAGATGCAACTGCTGAGCAGAGAAGCAGGATGTAGGACCACTCTAAGACAGACTAGGAGTCAACAATGCTTACCACATTCAGTAGAATAGTAAATATGGAAATTCTAAGACCAACAAAAGCACACTGTGCTATCTTCTTCCAGGGGAAGGTTTAGTTGTGAGTGTGGATAAATCCCTAGCAACACATAAGCTGTGTATAAATGGCACATGCCTTAATCCCAGCACTTGGGAGATACAAGGGGAGGATCAGAAGTTCATGATCATCTCTGGGTACATAAGGAGCTTGAGGTCAGCCTGGGATGTGTGAGAGAGGAAAGCAGGACAGGCAGCTGCAGCAAGAGAGATGACATGTAAGGTGTCCCTGTCAGCACAAAGTACCATGTACACAGGAAAATTCCAGTGCTCCAGAGTAGAGCACAGGGGCAAATGCGGAGATGGGCCTCAGATGAGGCAGAGAATGAGACTAGAACCAGACTAGGAATCAAAGAGTGAGAATAATGGAAATATTGAGGATTCCATAGGAACAGTTTCTATCTTTTGGGGCCACACCAGCTACAGGGTAAAGGAAGGATTATAAGAAGCATCAGTGGATGGAAGGAGTGAGTGCTGGGAACTGCTGTAGGCTTCCCAGAACCAGTGATGAGAGGCAGGGGGCAGGGCAGGGGAATATTAGAGGTTAGACAGTGTGTTGGTTTGAATGAGAATGTCCCCCATAGGCCAGGTATTCAGGTATTTGAACACTTGGTCCCCAGTTGGTGGTGCTGTTTGGGAAGATGGTGCAGCTGAAGGAAGTGTGTCACTGGGGATAGGCTTTGAGAGTTCCTAGCCATAACTACACAGTCAGGAAGCAGAGACAGATGCATGCTGCTGCTTATCAGCTTTGGTTTTGTAACCATAATTTATCCATCCTTGCCATTCAAATGTGTTTCCAGGAAGCAGATAGCACATATTACTTTTTGTTGGTCTTGCATTTTCTGTGTTAATGTTAATAGATCTTCCCTTTGGAACCACAAGCCCAAATAAACTATCTTCCATAGGTTGCTTTGGTCATAGTATTTGTCACAGCAACAGAAAAGTAACTGATACAGACAGGAAGGGCCAGCAAGGCTCGAGGGAAAGGGAAAACCCACCATTCACCCATGGGATTTTTACTGGACCAATAGGTGACATTATGCTATTGAAGAGGAAGAGTGACAAAGGGGACCTCTATGGGTTGGTTTGGAATTGTGACAGCTAATCTCTGTTGTCAACTTAATTAGGCTTAGAATTACCTAGGAGACCTTCCACTGAACATGTCTGTGAGGGCATTTCCAGAGATATAGCTCAGGAGAGAAGACCCACCCTGAATGTGGGTACCACCATCCTAAGGGCTATGTTCCCAGCCTGAATGAAAAGGGAAGAAAGAATACACCAGATGAGCATCAAGCAGCATTCATCCATCTCTGCTTCCTGACTGCAGATGCACTATATCCAGCCACCCCATGCTTCTCACACACCTGTCATGATGGGCTGTATCCCCTCTAACGGTGAGAAAAGGAAGGAAGGAAGGAGAAAACCCCTCTTAAACCCTCTTCCTCCTTGAATTGCTTTTGAACCAAAACACACATGAGGATGTTTAAGGTACTGAATGGAACCCGTGGGGATATTTTAGACTAGGGACTCACATTTTTAAAGCGATTCTGTATATATGTGATATTAAGTACAAATAGATGATAGCAATCTGTTCTCTTGATGTAAAACATTCCATGTAGACATTTCTGACAACCTGCACAGAGCCTCCTTACATTGTAAATGGCTACGTGGTACTCTGTTGTATAACTATACGTGTTTTTTACATCTAAAATTGTGAAGATTTTAAAAATAAAAATATCTACAATGTAGAGACCCACACACCTAGGCTCAGCAGGCATACTAGTCCCAGACCATATTTCTGATTTGAGGGATTGGGATGCAGCTCAACCCCTGCTCCTCTTCTCCCCTTCTGTCTCCCTGATCTTTAGTGCTAACTAACTAGCTAGCTAGCTAACTAACTAACATGATTTTGGGCCATACTCTTGTACTTTCTGAGCAATATTAAAGTTTTTCTTTAAACCATATGTGTTGGAAGCACAATGGTCCTTGCACCCAAATATCTGCAGGGAAACCAGGAATGGTAGGCACCAGGATTGTCCTTTCAAAGGGAAGGATGCATATCCTGCTTTTCCAGATGGCTGGGGATCAGAGGGGAATGATAGCCTGGTAATCTGCAATATCTATTGAGCCAGGCCTTATCAAGCTTCCACAACCAGGATCAGAGGTGGCTAGTAATCTAAATAATTTGTATAGCCAGGGGCTCCCCCAGGTTCCCACAACCAGGACAAGAGGTGGTTATTAGTCCAAATGACTTCTACAGTATTTGTATGACTGAGACCAGGCCAGATCCATCTTAGGTCCTTAAGCTAGCACACATAGCTTATCTCTAGAACCCATCTTCTTGGAAGAAATGGCATGTACTTTCAATTAAGTTTTAATATAATTATTACTTTCTTATGCATCAGGGATTGTTTTAGGCCAAAAGACTTGTCTTAGTCAAGATTTCTATTCCTGCACAAACATCATGACCAAGATGCAAGTTGGGGAGGAAAGGGTTTATTCAGCTTACACTTCCAATTGCTGTTCATCACCAAAGGAAGTCAGGACTGAACTCAAGCAGGTCAGGAAGCAGGAGCTGATGCAGAGGCCATGGAGGGATGTTCCTTACTGGGTTGCTTGCTTCCCCTGGCTTGCTCAGCTTGCTTTCTTATAGAACCCAAGACTACCAGCCCACAGATGGTACCACCCACAATGGGCCCTCCCCCCTTGATCACTAATTGAGAAAATGCCTTACAGCTGTATCTCATGGAGACATTTCCTCACCTGAAGCTCCTTTCTCTGTGATAACTCAAGCTTGTGACAAGTTGACATACAAAACCAGCCAGTACAAGACTGTTTTCCAAATTATGTTGTATTTAAATATGCTGGCAATAAACCACTTAGCATTAGACTCTCTAGAAGTTTGATCCAGCCTGGAAGACTGAATTGAATCAGGCTGAATCTAGTTTTTACTTTTACCTCTTCATTTTCCTTCCTACCAGGGTACCTGCAGGGAACTCCTCCTTACATAAGTAATTTAATTTAAATTTTTCCCTTACATTGGGAAACTGGCAAGATGGCTCAATGGCTAAAGGCATCTGTGACCAAGACTCAATTCCCTGTACCTACAAAGCGGAAGGCAAAACCTCACAAAATGCCCTCAGACCTCTCCACATGCTGTTCATGTGATCTCTCTCTCTCTCTCAGATTTTACATTTTAAAAAGTTTAAAATGTCTCCATACATTGCTTTTCTTTGACCACATCCTTTTGCGATCCACTCTCTTCAATACCACATTCACTATAGTTAGCCATCTTTAAAAGAGTAAGTGGAAAGATGGCCCAACAGTTAAGAGCACTGGCTGCTACTCCAGAGGACCCAGGTTCAATTCCCAGTGCACACGAGGTGATTCATAACTGTCTGCAACTCCACTCCCATGGATCCGAAGCCCTCTTCTGGCCTGGTACACACATGATACAGACATATATGCAGGCAAAATCCCCATGCACATAAATAAATCTTTAAAAAAACAAAAAACAAAAACAAGACTAAGTGCTCTCACGATGGACACTGTCATCACATTGTTGACCACAGAGGTCAGAGGGTGGCTTGCATGACTAGGGCCTCAGAGATGAAGCCTGGAGTACTCCTTCACCAGGTATCCCCATGAACACTGGGATGAAAGCCTTGGGCTATTTACTCCTGACCTAGAACGGAATGCAGCCTCTGGCAGAGCAGGTGTTATGTGATGTTACATAATGGCCAGAAGGTTCTAGAAGCTGCTTCGTCACCACTGTTGGGTCACAACAGAAAGGGGCTGGGTGAGAATCACAGAGGAGTCTGGAGAGGGTGGGAGGATAGAGCTCCTCGCTTCCCTCTTGCGCTCAATTCCTTGACTCCGCGCCCAGCTGGTTCTTCCACCAAACACTAAGCACAGAAGGCAGAAGGCCTTCCTCCCCTGCTTCTTTTCTTTTTAACATCCACTCAGAACCTTCTTGGGGAAAGAAAAAAAAAAAAAAACCAGAAAAACAAACACTTCTGAGTGCTTGCGGTCTCAAACAAAGCTTTATACATTTGTTGGCAGGAAACCCAGGGTGGAATTTGCCATTAATGTAGTAAGGTAACCCTTCAAACACCCCGCACTGACAATCAAACACTTTCAAATGTCATTCCCCAACAAAAGTGTGCATTGTCCCTGGAGATGCCCTGGTGGCACTAACCTTTTCAGAATAGGGAGAGTAAATCACTTCACTTTTCAGGTTGAGAATGCAACGGAACTTTCCAGAGTTTGTCACCACCAGGCCTCCTGCCGGCACATTTCAGCTCAAGTAGCCCATTAATGGACCAGCTTTTCTCCTCTGGTGGAGGTCTGTATGCAGGGGTGTGTGTGTGTGTGTGTGTGTGTGTGTGTGTGTGTGTGTGTGTGTTGGGTGTGTGCACGTCTGTG
Source organism: Rhynchomys soricoides (assembly GCA_019843965.1). Lineage (NCBI taxonomy): Eukaryota > Metazoa > Chordata > Mammalia > Rodentia > Muridae > Rhynchomys > Rhynchomys soricoides. The sequence goes on from JADRCH010000134.1 coordinate 4,261,320, forward strand.
CCTTTTTTAAAAACTGTAATTGTTCTTCATGATGCCAAAGTCAAGTAGAAAGTTCACCCTCCAATTCCCATGCCTCTCGGCCTCTGGAATGTAATAGTTAAGATTTATTGAGCACTTACTCCACACCAGAGGCTGTTGTCACAATCCACACAGCATACTACAGATGTGATTGCTGACTCTACTCTCTAGACAATGGAACTGGGGTGTAAGAGAGGGAAGCAGAATGTAACCCAGCCAGTTCAGTTTTGAAGCTGATGTTCCAGGGATGTATTGCTATTGTTGTTGTTGTTGTTACTTTGTTGCTGTGACAAATTACCCCACAGAGAAGACTCAAAGAAGGGGGCTTTCTTTGGGTTCACAGTTTGAAGGTGGAGTCCATCCTGGCAGGAAAGGTGATGTGACAGAAGTATAAGGCATGAGGCCATGCTGTCCCTGGACAGGAAAGAGAGAGAGAGAGAGAGAGGGAGGCAAAGGAATACCAGCATTCAGCTCACACACACACACCCCCCCATCTTTAGTTCAGTTCAGGACCCTGGTCCATGGGCTGTAGTCACCCATATTCATGCAGGATGGATTTTTCCCTCTTCAGTCACATCTCTCAGGAAATACCTCCACAGACATGCCCTGTGGTTTGCCTCCTACAAGAGTCTAAGTCTGTCTAGTTAACAGTCAAGATTAATCAACACAATTACTGTATTGATTTAATAGATCTGAAAAAAAATTCTCAGTTTTCATCTACCAGGAAAAAGAACTAACGAGAAATGAATACCCACTGGGGTCAGGATTATGCCAACGCGTCTGTGTTTAAGTTTCTTGACAATGTTTAGTACCAGGTGTCTTCTTGACTAATTATATATGAGGCGTCTCTAAGGACTCACCTGTCAATAACAGACAATAACTGGTTGGGTTACTCCTGGAGTCCAGGTGCAGGAGATGCAGCTAGACTTTCCAGCTTCAAAAAGGGGCTGAGCACAGCGAAGTCCTTGGTAAGGCTTTAGACTTGATGAGTCTCCTCCATCTCCTCCCTCCCTCCTTCCTTCCCTCCCTCCCTTTTTCCCTCCCTCAATTCCTCTCTCCTTCTCTCTCATTACAACAAACAGGGCAGATATCCCAGGCTAGCCTCAAACTTGTGACCATCCTGCTTCATCGTTCTAAGTGCTGAGATTAAAGTGTGTGCCACCGTGCCTAGCTTCTAACTTAGAGACGGCCAGTTTACTTTAGTAAGGGAAGTACTCATTTATCCACCGAATGAATTTATTCACTGAATGAGAGAACATAAAAATAAACTAATGCATATTATCAGAGGTCAGAAGAGAGCAGCTGGAGGAGACCTCATGACCTTGAGGATTTTCCTGCTACAGCTGTCAATCACCTCCAACTTCCACACTCCTGGAAGACACACACCCAGTGTGACAGATGTCTATTGGGTAAGCCTATGACAGACAGCCAGGATAGCTGCCGTCCCAGCCATGGGAATTTGACATTTCCCTGACTTCGTCTGCTCTTCTCCCAAATCCCCAAGCATCTAAGTTCAGAGGCCTCCCAGGGAGTTATTTTGTACGTGAGCCAAAGTTATGTAAGGTTATGAGACAGAAGAAAGGCCTTGTGAAGCCTGATGGGGTGTGACACAATCGGGAGGGAGCTGCTGCAGGAGGAGGGAGCTGCTGCAGGAGGCCGGTCCAGCCCAAGCATGAATGGAAGGGAGGCGAATCTCCACCTGTTTCACTGGTGGAGCTGCCTTGGATGTGATCTCAGGCCCTCTCATGAGACCTGAGTGGAGGCCTGGCACGGCGGAGGGGGACAATGAACTCTTGGAGGAGGTACTCCGGCAGAGGGCGGCCCGTGAGGGGCTGTAGCTTGTGTAGCCTCCTTGCTCCACCAGGAAACAGACGTCTCATTTGTTGTTTCCATTTCCAGGGCAGCAACGGGGAAGTGGGCAGGTGGTGGAGGAGGGAAGGGTGTTCTAGACCCTGAGCTAGGTTAGAAAAGTAAACTGGTCTTGGCTCAGCTAGGGCTGACTGGCCAAAGAACTTCAGGAATCTGTCTCTCCCTCCTTCCCTCCCTGTGTGGGAACTACTGGCCAGCACACCTTCTTCCCTTCTGGCTTTTTGTGTAGGCGCTGGAATCTAAAATCAGGTCCTCCTGCTTATGGGGAACTCGGGACCCCACGCTTGTGTAGCAAGCACCCCAGCCCCTGCTCTTCAGTCCTCTCTACCCAGGGCTTGCCCAGTCTTTTACGAAGTTGACGTTTTCAAAGTGCATATCCTTCTCTCTGTGTTAGTATGATTGACGTTTTGTCACAATGGCATTCCTCACTAGGACACTGAAGAGATGGTGTGCGGGGGGGGGGGACGCTGGGGGCTCGGAAGCTGTGATGTCCCGCTCTCCCCTTGCTGAAGTTAACTGTGATCACCAGCTGGGCTGTTGCTTGATTCTCCTACTTTATTCCCTTTTGCTTTCCTTGCAGCTAATGATGGGTCTGAGAGAAACACTTAGAGCTGGGTCAGAATATCGCACACTTTGTCCAAATATCTCCCCGAGTTTCACGGGTGGTTCTGGTCTAACCGTGTCATGATGGTAACAATTTTTCAACTGTAGCTCTCTCCACTTTGGCAGCTCATCTTACTTGGCACTTTATTACCCTTTTCCTTTATTTATTCATCCATCCATTCATTGTTGGTGAAGAGCCTGGAACTCTTCTTTCCAATGATTTATAATTCTTTACTGTCCATAACTGATGGGGCATAAAAAATGAAGTCCCTCTAATCTGGCTCCCGTGTCCTTGTGATGTCTCTCCTGCTCCTACCCTTTCTTGATTTCTAGCACACTAGGATATGTTAGGCTCACCTTGTCTCTCTTCCCTTTAATCCTGATTAAGCCCTTTCTGTGCAAAGCATTGTTCCTTTAGGTGGGACTCACTCATTCCTCGGTGTTATGAGGCATACACACTTGTGTGGGAACAGCTTCACCTGTCCCACTGCAGTACAAACTCATGGAAAGGTATGCTTTGTTTTTGTTCTTAAAATTCACGGAAGTTTTAGTGGTTAACTGTGAGCAATCTGGAGCAGCAGCAGCAGCAGCAACATCCTGAGAACTCAGAACCACTTAAAACCTGTTACCAGGGCTGGCTGGCTGGCTTGGAGGTTAAGAGAATTTGCTGTTTTTCTGGAGAGAAGTGAGTTCACTTCCCAGCACCCATGTCAGGAGGCTTATAACCTTCTGTATCTCCACCTACAGAGGATCCAACAGCCCTTCTGGTCTTTGAAGGTATCTGCAGGCACACTGAAATAAATAATAGAATAAATCTTAAAAACAAACCAACAACCTATTATCAGTCATAAATGCAAGTCAGTCCACATTATGCTATTAGATATGGGGTATTTTCTTTCTGGGGTGGGAAGGCAACTGTAGTTTCCCCAGAGCAACTTCTAATTGAAGATATGTTTGCAAATATACTCTGTGTTACCAGAGTTCACTGCAACAGGCACTTAGGCTCAGTAAGTCTTACGGTGGGTCCTGTTGGAGCACACCAGCAGACAGCAGGCCCACCAGCCACATTTCATTATGACTGGCTGCACTGAGCCTCACAGCAGTGAGTAGAGAGTTCAAGGAAATAGGTCGTCATTCTTGTTCTGCCCAGAGAGGCTAAAATCTACCCACTTTCCTCTTACTTCAGAAAAAGCAGCAGAGGTAACCACAAACTGTCCTAAATGAGTTCCAGACCATTCTGGAACAAACCCAGGCCACTCATCCCCAGTGATTTCTTGAGTCCTTTTCTGTTTTCCTCACTTTACTGATTGCAAGCTTCTTTCTTTGCAGACATCTTGCCTCAGTGTCAGGAGTGCTTAGCAGTGGAGAGAGGCCTAGGATGCTGGAAATGGAGAGACCCTCGTGCACTGATGTCCGTGGGTCTGCATGTGCAGAAATCTGCAATTCCTTGCCCTCTTTCTTACCTGATTGAGAGGCAGGTGCAGGGGTGGAATGGGTGATATTGACATGTTCTTATCAATAATCAAAGGTAGGCTGTAGCAAGGAGGAAGTTGTACCTCCAAGTCTACTCTTGAGAAAGACTGAATCATTCCACAGCTTCAAGAAGGTCACAGACAGATGTTACTCCTGTGAAACCATCTTCCTCAAGCTCACACCTTCCACAGGTAGCTTGCACCCAGAGATTTATTCATTTGGGCACATGAAATCTAGCTACTCCTTTTCATTTGAGACATGCCTAGGAAGTCACTGAGGCCTTCTAAAGTGACTTCACAGTGCTCAGTCCTCTCTGTTTTCCTTTGTCAGCCTTTCTATCTTTCCAACAGTTACCCAGGCCAACAGCACCCACTGAGGAACTTCCTGTTCACCACTGTTAGAATTTGTTCCCCAGAATATGAAGCCAGGGAAGCAACAAGCCAGAAAAAGCAGAGGTTGAGTTTAGGAAAGTCTCAAGTGAGACAGGTAAATGAATAATGTGTTATTTGTTTCAGGGATGAACCCATGTGAGGCTCAGGGGACTTCAAACTCTTTGCCAATATTCTGAAAACTTTCCAGGTCTTATCTGGACCCAGAAGAGTCTTTGCTAAATGTATTTATAATGATGGCTGTCCCCTTAACTTTTATTTAGATCGTGGGCCTGTGTGTGTTTTGTTTGTTTACAACAAGAGAACAGGAACAAACTATATCAAGTAGAAAGAATAGCAGCTGAAATGGGGAAGTTAACTACCCCACCTGAGGAACAGCTTTCCTTTGGAAGACTAGGGTTTCCATGGCAACTGCATCTTTCCATCTTTATCTGGATGACAAGATAGTCCTTGAAGCTATGTACCTAGTCTCTTTGGGCACTCATCATAACCCATCCCATGGAAGCACCAATACAGCCCTCTTGAGTTTCATACTTTGGGACTTTGAGTATGATTCCCATGTTTCTGTATATTAATACATTTTGTGTCCCCTGTCTCATAACCAACTTCTGATTCATTTAAGAGTAAAATTATTGAACCTTCAGAGGGAAGAAAGAAAAGTGAAGGTTTCTCTATATTAGCATTTACTGAGCTCTTACTTATGTGCCAAGTTGTTATAGTTTAAACTTGAAATGACCTTCATAGTCTCATGTTTCAAAGGCTTGTTCATTGGCTGGTGGTACTGTTTTTGGAGGCTGTGGGATGTTGGGAGATGTCTTAGTCAGGGTTTCTCTTCCTGCACAATCATCATGACCAAGATGCAAGTTGGAGAGGAAAGGGTTTGTTGAGCTTACACTTCCAATTGCTGTTCATCACGAAAGGAAGTCAGGACTGGAACTCAAGCACGTCAGGAAGCAGGAGCTGATGCAGAGGCCATAGGTGGATGTTCCTTACTGGCTTGCTTGCTTCCCCTGGCTTGCTCAGCCTGCTTTCTTATAGAACCCAAGACTACCAGCCCACAGATGGTACCATCTACAAGGGGCCCTCCCCCCTTGATCACTAATTGAGAAAATGCCTTACAGCTGGATCTCATGGAGGCATTTTCTCAACTGAAACTCCTTTCTCTGTGATAACTCCAGCTTGTGTCAAGTTGACACAAAACCAGCCAGTACAGGAGGTAAGGCCTAGCTGGCAGAAGTAGATCAGTGGTGGTGGGCCTTTGAAAGTAATAACTAGCCTGTGATTCCTGCTGCACTGTCTGTTTCCTGGTCTGTTGTGATGTGAGTAACTGCTGTCACGTTCTTCCTCTTTGTGATATAACCTGTTCTGCTGTGTCTTTCCCCATCATAATAGATTGAAATCATGAGCCAAATAAATCTTTCCTGATTCAGTGGTTTCTATCAGGTATTTTGATCTCCAATATGAAAGTAACTAATATGAAGAATTAGTACCAGAAGTGGGGTTGTTATGCAGTAAGTCTGGTCCCATGCCTCTAATATAGCACATCTGCCAGTGTAGTTCTTAAGACTTTGGAACTGGTTTGTAAGAGGAATTTGGAAGTGTTCAGAGATGCAAGATAATGATCTATGTGCGGTAGCCAAAGTTTAGTAGGCAATACTGGATGGATTTGGAAAACCAGAATACTGATAGAAATGTACAGTGACAGCCAAGCTCATGAGAATTTAGATGAAAACAAGGATTCTATTGGGAATTAGGATAGAGACCATTTGTTTTGTATTCTGGAAAGATAGGTCTGTTTTGTCCATGTCCTGAAAATGTGAGTGGAGCTAAATGTAAAAGTTAGGGTTTAATTTGGTTGGAGAAAATTTCAAGAAACAATATAGTTCAGTGTGAGGCATAATTACTGTTACCTGCTTTTGGCTAGGTTTATAGTGAGAATCAAAAAGAAGAGCAGAAAGTTGTTTTTTGGTTTTTTTTTAAAGTGCAGCTTGGTCAAAAAAAAAAAAATGAGCATGTTTGAAGTGGCAGTCCTTAGTTCTCAAAGAGATTAGCATCGTTAATTAAAGACCAAGCAATTTGCACTGAAATGCATGGAAAATGTATTAATGTGCAGAGACATTGGAGCCATACACAAAGCATGAAACTCAAAGGAAGACTAGACAATTGGTGCTGCTATAGTGCTAAATAACAGGAAAGAGACCTAGAAGGAAGATGGGCACACTATGCATGACTAAAGAGACTAGATATACAACATCAAGGGCTTTCTTTTCCTGCAGATAAAGGCACCAAACTAACCCCCAGCAGAACTGCCCATTAAACTTTGTCTATAGCATGTGATACTACTTTATTTCACAGCTCCAAAGTCTTCCAAATACCTTTCACAAACCAGTTCCAAAGGCCTAAGAATCACATGTAGTCACATAACGAGCCCACTCCTGGTACCAATTTCCTGTAGGAAAATGATAGAAAAGGCGCTTTGAAGGCATTCCAGGATTGCCAATCCACTGAAACTCAATTGTGACAGAACTCAGTGTTTGTGCTGGCAGATTTCAGTCTAGTTTTAGCCCAGTCTTTCCTAGCCATCACCCTGTCCATCCTTTGAGATCTGTAATGTTTATTCTGTGCTGTGGTATATTAGAGGCATGGGACTTTGCTTTTTATTTTGCAGAGGCTCACTCACAGCTAAGAGATTGTCTGAGTCACAGAAAGGACTGAGACATTTGAACAATACTGGCCTGGTTAAGACCTTGGGAACTATATTGGTTTCTTTTCTTCTTGCTGTGACCACAAACCTGAGAAGAAGTGACCTAAGGGAGAAAGAATTTATTTTGTCACTGTTTGAGGCAATATATATATATATTTCTTTGTGGAGAGGAAAGCATGGTGAGGCAGCTGGTCGTCTTTGTCTACAGTCAGGAGGCAGAGAAAGATGAACACTCTGCCCACTTTCATCCTTCTATGCTTCTGACTCATGAGATGGTACCATCCACACTCACAGTGGGTCTTTACCTCAGCTAAACCTCTCTGAAATCCTACCATAGTTACATCCAGAGATGTGATTCAATCTCTTAGATGTTTCTAAATCTAGTTAAATAGATAATGCAATGCAATAATTGCAGTCATGTTTGATGTTGGACTAAATGTATTTTGGATTATGGGATGGATGTGTATCTTTGGGAGTTCGGGAGGAATATTGTACTTTGAATCTGAGATGTCCCCTACAGATTTGTGGCTTGAATTCCTGTCCCACAGGGGGTGGTGCTACTTACAGAGGCTACAAAATGTTTAGGGGACAGGTACTCAGCCCCGGGTTCCTGCCATGCACACTGCTTCCTGGTTTACAGTGATGTGGAGTGTCTCTGTCACACATTAGCACAGCCATGAACTGAGTCTGTCTGCCGTGCCTTTCTCCCCACGAGGAATCCAAGCCCTTAGAAACCATGAGCCCTTCCTCTCTTCAGTTCTTTCCAGCAGGTGATTTGGTCAAAGCAAACATGACCAATACATGAGTATTTTAAGCCTGGAAAGATGGCTCAGTGGTTAAGAGCACATGTTGCTCTTGCAGAGGGTGTGGGTTCCATTCCCAGCACCCACATGGTGGCTCACAACAGTCTGTAACTCCAGTTTCAGGGGATCTGAAACCCTTTTCTTACCTCCATTGGCACCAGGCACTCATGTGGTACAGATACATACATGTAAACAAACACTGATGCACATAAAACAAGTCTAGAATTTCTTTTTTAAATTTAAATCCTTTCACCTATTCTTTTACTTGTATTTCTATTGCTCCTAAGAGGCAGCCACCATTGTTATTCCAATTTCATAGATAAGAGAGTTAAGGCTTGGCCAAGTTAAGAAACTTTTGTCTGGTCCAAGAGCTGTGAAACTCTTAGGCACATGTGCTGCAGACTCCCTCAGGGACAAACAAAGTGAAGAGAACATATGGAGGACAGTTGCTAAGTTCAGAAGGGTTGTGACCTGTCACCAGGTGAGCATGGGGTCTAACCCAAAAGCTTGGCTGTTGTAGGCAGCTGGCACCTGGGAGATCTGAGACCTGTCTATACCTTGTAAGCTTAAGGCAGCCCTGTGAAAAGCGAAGTGCCCAGCTACTGGTGAAGAAGCCCATGGCCCAGAAGCTGCAGACAGTGGCTTCTGCTGCAGCCAAGAGGAACTGGATAGACCAGTTTTTCTTGCCCTTAGAAAAGTTGGTGCAGGCATAAGGGCAAAACTTAAGAGATCAGGCAGAGATCCACCAACAGCACACACACCTTTGTAGGAAATTGTGAGTGTAGGAAGAGGGTGTGTGATGGGGTGCAGGAGGGTAGGGGTGCTTTGTAAAAGGAGAAGGCTTATGTGTAGACTCTCCTCACAGGGGAGATTTCCTCCCGAGTCTATTGGTTCTTTCTCCCTCCTTTCAATCACTCACCCAATATCGATCAAGTGCCTATATGTCAGATGGAGCCCATATGCTAGAGTAGGCCAGGCCTACTTGATCCTAGCTGACCACTGCCCTGTCCTATCCGTTTAAGCCTAACCTAACATAAACATGGATGGCCCCATGGCTTGCTCAAATGTTGGTACCTAGAGCTCTTCACAATCATGGACAAAGTCAGTAGAGTATGGGAGGGTCTGTTGGCCACTTACACTCCATGTTCCCTGTGTTGGAAGGCTAGATTCCATATCACCTTAACATTAAGGGCTAATGCTGATGCTCTCAGCCTGGGCTCAGGACCTTTCTTTCCTGCCTGTGGCAGGGATCATGAGATAGGTCAAGCTGACTCACCATATGTATCAGAAACTGCTTTGGCTGGCAGTGGGTACTGCGTGCCTATGGCATCTCACCTTGGTGGTAGAAGCAGAATTGGAAAGGTAGTGTTCAAAGACTGGGTAGACTACATAGCCAGACTCTGTCTACAAGAACCAAAAGGAAGGGAGGGCCTTAGTGACCATCTCTGTATTACAGTCAGGGACCTGCAAACAGCCGGGCTAGGAGTGCTGGTCACCGGCTGGTATCTCCAAGCCTTGCTCCAGGAAGCTAAGGTTCTTTACCCAAGGACTTCCTTTGATCAAGTTAAATCTCTTCAAGCCCAGATCAATTACTGTGAAGCAGCCGTGCTGTGGAAAGCAGCCTCAGCACAAAGCAGAGCATAGTTTTGAATCCGAGTGTCACCTGCTTGCAGTATAACTTCTCAGAAAAGCATCTTCTATCAACCAGCAGGGAATACAGAATCGCCCATAATTCCCGAGGCAGCAGAAGGGCTAAAGAGACCCGCCTCTTCCTCCCAAGCACTAGGATTGAAGGTGTTCGCCACCACACCAGGCTTTAAGGTTTGCTCTTGTCTATTTGTTATTCTTCCTGCCTCTGCCGCTGAGCGCTGGCATTACAGGCATGGATCACCATGCCTAGCAAGTTTTAAAATGCCAGTATGGAACCGGGCGGTGGTGGCACACGCCTTTAACTTCAGCACTCTGGAGACAGAGGCAGGTGGATCTCTGAGTTTGAAGACAACCTGGTCTACAGAGTGAGTTCCAGGACAGCCAAGGCTACAGAGAGAAACCCTGTCTTGAAAAACCACAATCAATCAATCAATCAATCAATAAATGGTGGATAGCCATATATATTACCAATGTGGAATCATTACAATAAACACACACATATGTAACAGTAGGTGTCACCTCATCCTCGTGCTCAGAGAACTGCAGAATGAGGTAGAAATGAACATTGAGTCAGCAAGTGGGCAAGTTTAAAGCCTCATGCTTTTTGTAACAGAGCACCTTGTAATGGGGTTGTGCAGTCTTTGGTGTAAAAGCTCCTATACATGGGACTAGAGGATTGGCTGGAGGCCTGGAAGTTTCCATCTTCCTGCAGTAGTTAGACGTCTATGCAGACCTTGCCTCCAGTGCAAGACGAAGCAGACATGCATTAATCTTGGCAGTACAGCTTGATTAACAAAATTTCTACTGAAGAGCCAAAGCTTCTACTTTGAGTACCTTGGATGATCACAAACAAGGATGGTGACCTACAGGGTTGCAGAAAGAGAAGATTCTGCAGACCAGCAGACCAACAGCCTCTGCAATTCCTGCTTCAGTCCGATAGTAAGAAAAGATGTACCCAATAGCATAGTCAGAGCACAGTGAACTGCAGTCCAACACATCATGGGGAGGATACGTGGAAAGACAGAATTTAGACCAGAAACAGGTAACAGACCGTCTCTCTTTGGCTTACCCTAGGTGGGAGGAACACAGAGTGAACACCAGACCCATGCGGTTGTTTTAATTATGTGCCTTTGTTTTTCCTGGGCTAACTATATTTATCCTCAAATTAACAGTTTTGTAGGGTTCACCATGTATTGTGGGCTCAGTCATTTAAATAATAGTTTTGTTTGCTCCCCCCCTACAGGTATTGCCAAGGACAGGACACATGTGGAAAGGTCCCATCACTATGGAAGTCACCTGGTGCCACATGGGCAGGCAGGCTGGGCTACCCCCTAGACAGTGGACTTGGCTAAGGGGTTAGATATGAACTTTTAAAAAACATGTATTGTAGCCTTTTTCCTGTGGGGGAGGGGAGCTTCTTGAAGCACAGTGTGTAAATAATTGAGAGCTTCCCTTTACTTGAGGGTTGACAGCTGCTAAGCAGTAGGTCTCCTTTTAAGAAACATGCAGAGCTTTAAGCTGTCTCTAACCAGTTCTCATTCTCTACCTGAAGTCGTTACTCTCATGCACTTGGGCTGTTTCAGATGCTCTACCTTCTAAAACCTTCTAGAATGAGCTATCCTCTTCTCTCTTGATAGGATGTATAAGGAACTGTTTAGGTTCCTTAGTTCATCAGTTTTCTGCTGTGTCCCAGTGAGGAACCTGCCACCTACAGAATCCTGACTCTAGGAGAGATCTGTAGGAATGCAGGCGGGAAAAGTCAGTCCTGCCCACCCTCCCAGTTGGGTAGCAAAGAGTTTCAACTGACTCCCTAAAGAAGGCCCTGTCTACTAGGAATATGTTCACACACACACACACACACACACACACACACACACACACCAATTTGTGGATCAACTTCAAAACTACTCTCTAGGAATAATTTCCCCACTTTTTCCACTCTGTTGTCTTGATTTACTAAGAAATAAGAACACCCAAGTCTTCAAAGACAAGGAGGAATGAAACCCAATGGGAGTTTCCTGAAATTGTTCACCTCGCTACTGAGCACCTAATACATGACAGGCTCCGTGCTCGGCACTGGAAATCCAACAGCCTGCCCTCACGGAACCTGTAGGTTAAAGAGATGGAGATGGTTAAGAGGTTTCATAAAATAACATTGAGTTACGAAGGTGAAACGTAGCCTGCATTTTATTTCTAAATACAGGGTATTATGGATGGGAAGAACTGACCTAGCTGGAGTACAGAGCAGAAAGAAAACGTTGACAAGGGAGCCGTTGAAGACCGTGGGGTTGGGAGGTTGGAGCAGAATGTACCAAAGACCTGAAGCAAGAGGAGCAGGGCTTGTTTCAGGATCCAAATGGATGTTGGTGTGATGGGTTATGTTGTGTCCTCTGAAAAATCACATGTTCAAGTCCCAGCTGCTACAGTTCCTCATAATATGTAGTCTGCTTTCCATGGCTACAAGGCCTGGAACATTATAAAGAGGAGATGCTTATTTAGCTCTTAGTTCTGGAGGTTCAAAGGCATGCCACTGGCATCAGCTCTTCTCTAAGGATCTCATGGTAGATAGATAGATAGATAAATAGATAGATAGATAGATAGATGGATAGATAGAGATAGATAGATCACATGATAAGCAAGAAACCAGAGAAGGAAATATAATAGTTAATGATATCTCTCACAAAATCCCATGTCTTAAGGACCCTGACATCTATGATGTCACTACAGGGAGCATCAAAATTCTAGCATATGGAACTTTGGGAGACATGCACACTCCATAGCAATGCACAGACTTGGAAAAAGGATTACTGTAGATATAATTAGTTAGAGATACTGGAGTAGGGTGAGCCTCCTGCGGAAGGTCATGTGACGATAGAGATGCCAGGAGAGTGGCAGGTGACAGGGGTCTGAGACTGGAGAGATGCTCATCCAAGGCAAGGAAGGCAAGGGTTGCTGGCCAACAACCAGGAGCTAGGAAGTAGCAAGGAAGGTTCTCCCTGCAGTGCACAGACGACTTGATTGCTGACTGAGAGCCTCCAGAAGTCTGTGGAACTTTGTTACAGTAACCCCAAGAATCAGCATGCCTGATCTGTGATATGGAGAGGGGAGAGGGTGGGTGAGGAAGGTCAGGTCACCCCCCTCAAGATGCTGCTCTTCACCTCAAAGCACTGAGTTTTCACTAAGGAGCTTAAGCAGGAGAGTGATGGTGTTTCACTTACATGGTACAGCTAGCATCACACCTGCACTGTGCGGAAAGAGGGGAGTTAGGGAAAGATGTATGCAGGCTGGGCTCCCCAGGAGGAGACCCCAGGGAGAGCTGCAGCTGAGAGAGCTCTCGCCATCCTGCTGGGGAACCCTGGCTGATGAAACCAGGATTTGAAACTGCCATTGAGGTCAGACACATGGCATGTGACACTTCATGAAGGGTTGACTGGGTGAGGTGGCTATAGACAGTGGAAATAGGTTAGACCCACCATAATAGACAATAGAACTAAGATGATGATGACCTCAGTCCATTTGTGGCTCTGGAGACCCAGAAATGAGGATTGAGATGTGACAGGACCTGGTGGAGTCAGTGCAATGAGAGAGGCATGTTGCAGGAAAAGGAGTGTCAGTGATAGCTCCCAGATCTTGTCTTTGCCCTACAGGGGTAGAATGGACTTCTGTAAAAGAACAAACATGAGGCTGTGGAAGATGGTGGGCTTGTTAGGGCATGACTTATTGAGAATACACCTATGTGCATGTGTGGGAACTTGTACCTATGGACACACACACACACACACCCCACTTTGTGGTTTTGTGCTTGCATCTCACTTTTAAACAGACCATCTAGGGGCTGCAGAGATAGTGCACTGGTAAGAATGTCTGTTGTTCAAGCGTGAAGACCAGAGTTCAAATCTGTGTTACCAGCATCCTTGCAAAAAGCAGTGTGTGCCTACGTGTGCTCATAATACTAGTACTCGTGGGGCAAAGACAAGCAAATTTCTGGGGCTTGCTGGTCACCAACCTAGCTGGAAATTGTGTAGTTCCAGATTCAGTGAGAGAAGCTGTCTTAAAGGAATAAGGTGGACGGTGATGGAGGAGACGCCTGATATTCTCCTCTGGCTTCCACACACAGACATGCATGGATACACACATCCATGCCTGTGCCTGTACCCCTACACAACACACATGCATAACACACACACATCCATACACACTACATATAACACATCCATACATACTACACACACATCTATACACGCCACACACACACACACACACTTAAAATAAAATCACATGTTTCTCATTGTGTGTTCTAGAATTTACCTTCTGTTCTAATTTGAATAGGTTCCCACAACACTCATGAGAGAAATGGTAAGTTTAAGCAAAAGGATATGTGCAGGTATGAACGTTTGTATCAGTAAGAGCAAGCTTGGTTATATCATAAAAACAAACACCCCTAAACTCTAAGGCCTTAGATTTATATGGGCTTATTTCTTTCCTATAGTTTCCTTAGGTGAATCTGACTTCATTCTTCCTTTGCCCCCAGAGACCCAGGCTTCCTAGCTTGCTGATCTTCAGTCTCTGACCCTTTCCAGGCATTCACTCTTGTGCCCAGCTCTGATCAGGCTTTGGAAACAGTTATCAGCCTGAATAGCTTTTTTTTTTTTCCAAATAAGAAACTTAAAAATTAAACTACCGAATGGTGTACTACCAAGCTACAGAGGATTGCTAACAGAGGTGATTTGCTTTTTAAGTCCAAGTGTGACTTTATTAGAAAGATGAAGGGGGCTGTGTGTGATCTTGAGCATCTAGCTTGCAAAAGAAAGGATCTGAAGATTCCCAGTGACGTCCTGGACTTTATTTGCAGGCATCATGTTCTTTCCACAGGCCTCAGAAGTGAGATGATTTTTAATGAGACTTCAAAAGAGGAGGCCTTACTGATGTTCCTTATCATGCCAGATAGAGTGATTCCAACAGGCCTAGGAAAATATAGCCTGGGGAAGCCAAAGCTCTGAGATAACTATTGGTTTGCCCAGAAGAAGGAAAAGGAGCTGCCAAGTTGTTCTCTTGAGAATGTCTTCCTCAAGGCCTCATGCTCACCTGTGTCTCGTGTTGTCACCCGTAGCTCACCAGCCCTCTTAGCCACCAAGCCCAGAAGCTGCCCCAGAGGCAAGCTCACCCATGGTCTCAGGTTCAGCCACCACACTGTTTAAAACTAGATTACGTCTGAATCAGTGCCCGCTCTAAATCTTTGAAGATAAACATCACAGGCAAACTTACAGTTTGCAGTCAGTTTATGGATGCATGGCTAGATTGGGTGCCCCCTTTAGGCCCCACCCAGTCTACTCAGAGCCTGCAGGATCTGGGAGAAGTACCACACCAAGCTTTTGACTCTTGGGATGACAATCCCTTGTCTTGCCAGAGGCAGTTTTAGAATATAGCCAAGGTGCCATTGGATTTGAGTTTCTGGATGTAGGGACTGAGTGGTATAGCTTCAAAATAATATGTGCACACATCACAATGTGTTTGGAGGACATAGGACAACTTTCAAGAGTTAGGTCTCTCCCTTCATCATGTGACTTCTGGGACTGAACTCAGATTGTCAGGCTTAGAAGCAAGCACCTTTACTTGCTGAGCCATCGTGGTGGCACAAGTGCCATAAATAACTGATCAATCTCCTAAGAGTCAAGGGCCTTTTTGTTGTTGTTATACTCAAATGTAATCGGGCTAGAGATGTAATTCACGGGGCAGCAAGTGCCTAGTATGTGTAAGGCCCTGGATTTTATCCACAGCGATGAAAATTTAAAAACCACATTATTGGGGGCCAATGGAGAACACTGACATCCTTTAGATATCTATCCTATAGACAGATTCTAAGGCATTTTTCCCTATATAAGACGTATTTCAGGGCGATAATTGGAGAAAGACCACTTCTGAAGGGGATGGAATGAGAGAGGCTGGGTCTACCTCCTGCTTAGAAGAGCTAAGAAAAGACAAAATACATAAATATATAAAGGAATAGTTTTGAAGACAGATAAAAGACAGTGGGAGAAAGAGAAACTAGATGAGCCATCTTAGAGTCTCATGGACCTCCCTAGTCCTGAGCTCTGCAGGTCTCAGGTAATCAGCAGGAAGGATGGGCACGCACCTCTGAGGGAAAGACTGCAATCTGGAGGAAGGTTTCCAAACCACTCAGTGAAATGGCTCTCAGTGTACACAGTCCCTTTCCTATGGGCTCTTCAGGAGTAAATTCTCCATGCAGTGAGCAGACTGTTCAAGGTGTTGCTTCAATAGCAAGTAATTAACCCAGTGCGGAGCATTGCTCTGGGCCCTCTGATGAGTCACCAAGGGAAGATGTGAAAATATCAAACTGTTTCCAAAGAACAAACCCAGCTTTAGAATGTTCTTATCAGGGAGCGCTTGCTGTTCTCGAAGAAGACCTGAGTTCAGTTCCCAGCACGAAAACTCAAAACCATCTGCAACTGCAGCTCAAGGATATACATGTGGCACATACACATGGCCACATACATACATACATACATACATACACACAGAACACACACATGGAATACACACACATACACATGGAACACACACACACACACACACACACACACACGGAACATACACACACAGAACACACACACAGAGAACACACCAAAGTTTGATCAGGGCTGGCAAAATGAATACTTGGTCCCTTCATTCTCTCATTCTAAAGATTTCTGAAAATTATTTTCTCTTTTCAAGTTAGTACCTGGAATTATATTCAGAATTATTTCCCAATCCCAAATTCCCCTAAGTGGATTCAGACTCTTTCAATGCACACAGTATTTCTCTCTAATTTAGCAGTATAAACATTCAAGGATAATTGTTACATCTCACACACATCCAGAGGCTCTGCTCAGACTGCACAGGTCTGTAGAGATACCTGAACCTCAGCACAGCAATTGGTTATGGTCTATGATCATGGCCAATATGGGCACGCTATCTCCTATGTAAAGGAGCAGCCAGGAGAATCTACCATGCAAGTAAACAGGTCTCCCTTACCTCAGTCTGCAGAAGGTGGTCATACCTGGTTCCCTTAGAGGATTTGCCCTCCTAGGTTTGAAGAGGATCATGAAGACAGACTTCTCAGAAAGCATTTGGGTCACTGTAGAGAGATTTCCAGTCCCTGTACTTTAAAAGGGCCATTCACCTGCAGCTGGAAAAAGACAAAAACACCCTTTCCTTTGGTGAGGTGGTTTTTGCTGCACATGCTCAGGTGTGGGAAGTGATGGACCTCCAGGGCAGGCAGGGAGCCTGGAGTCAGTTCAGAGCAGAGCTGTTCTTGAGGTCAGCCTATCAGGCTGAGAGATGGCTGCTGTTGGAAACTGGGCATCTGAGTGTGACATGTGAGGGCAGCAAGTGTTACCACTGCAGTTCACCAAAAGGGACCTTGGCTAAGAAGGGAATACAGCTTACTGAAACCCTGAACAAAATTAGCTGCAATTCCACTCTGAGGAGTACTCCTCCTCCTCCTGTGGCAGTGCATGCCTTGCCAGGTCCATTTGCATCCCTGTTGGTCTATGAAACACAAGTTTATCCCAAACATGTCATTAACTTGCATAAACTGCTTTTGGGCATATACTGTGTGGAGAACTCCTGTCTCTAACTGAGGCATCCTGCAAACGTGTATTATTATTGCTAGAAACATAGACCTGGTCTTTAAAATGTCAAAATAAATCATGGGGTGTTGTGGGCATTTCCAGATAGAGCATGTCACATATCTATACACCATCCAGACTTTGGAGAAATAGGGAGGGAAGGAGCTTGTCTTCAGGGTCCACTGAACTTGCTGGATCTCCATGTGGAGACAGATAAGGGCCAAATGCCAGCAGCAGCAGCAGCAGCAGCAGCAGCAGCAGCAGCAGCAGCAGCAGCAACAACAACAGCAGGACCGCACTCCTCCAACCTCGGCCTGATCCTCAGTTACTCATTCATAAGTTGAGTTTTGGTATTTAGGTATTACTGGAGGCTTTAAGGGAGAGAGAAACACAGGAGACAGACAGCAGAGTTTACATTTTAGGAGGAATTAGAGAAAACAGAAAAGCAAACATCAATACAAATGTAACACAATTTCAGATGGCGATAAGGGCCACACCCCTAAATAAAATAACAGAAAGAAACCATGTATTGCTTATATTTTCAATCAGTGGCTCCGTAAGTGTCTAGTCACTTAATTGTGTGATGTCACTTAACTGAGTGTCATTACTTGCATTTGCTCTTTATATATGCTCATTGCTTCTCCCTTGAATGTAGTAATGCATATTAAAAGGCCATAAGGGGAATCTGTGTGTGGATTAGCATCCGATGTTGGAACAAACCTGGTGCAGTGGAAAGAAGCCCCACGTGTCTGTCCCAGGTGCTATGGCTCTGGGTGGGACAGGAGACACAGGGGAAGTGGCTGCGAGCTTTTCTACAGTCCAATGGGCTGGCCAGGCTGTGTGAGAGGCCTCTGTGGAGACATAGCCCGTGGGTAGAAGAGGGAGCTGTCCTGGGGAACGCCGAAACCGGCTCTGGAGTTCCCATGGCTAGACATCAAGGACGCTGCTGGATGCGGTGGGACTTGGGAACAGACTGGGCCGCAGAGTTCAGCTGGTGTCCTGCCGCAGGACCCTGTTTGCGGCAGCTTGGGGCGCTGGGCTAGCTGCTTAAGCTTGGGTGAATGGGTACCATCTGGGAGCCTGGGAAGCCCTCGTGAGAGATTAGACTCGGCTCCTTAATTGAGGGCCAGATCCCTCACTTCCCAAAGCGGGTCCAGGTGAAGAGACAATCCATAATTCTAAGACGTTTATTTTCATTGTGGAGAGTGGCATGGATGGAATTGTACCCCCGCCCCTCTGGGAGAGGTGAGGCAGATATAGTAACTGGGAAGGGGTGTGGCTAAGTCTCTAGGTGTCTCATTAACATGGGGATGGCTTGGGGCTGTGTGGCCACGCCTCTACCTGGGGTTTGGCCACGCCTCTACCTGAGGAGGGGTGGTACATGACCATGACTGGAGCCAAAGGCCTCCCGGGACCGTTGGCATAATGTTTCCAGTCCCTTGCAGATTCTGCTGGGTAGCCCAGAGTTTTAAGCCTGTGCTCAACTGGGTGCCAGACTACCTGCCACAGACCCTTGCCCCAAATCTAGTCACTTAATTGTGTGATGTCACTTAATTGAGTGTCATTTCTTGCATCTGCTCTTTATATATGCTCATTGCTTCTCCTTTGAATGCAATAGTGCATATTAAAAGGCCATAAGGGGAATCTGTGAGGATTGGAGCATTGGATGGAAAGTGAGTATCAGGCACATTACACATACATTACACTTCAGCTGAACAACAAACAGAAGAGTGCTGGGTAACTATCAAAGGAATGAGCCATAAGGGCCCAAGAATGTTGGAACAGGCAGGACAGGAATGGTGGCAGCCCTTAGGGAGCCACCTTGCAGCTTCAGGAACAGTAAGTGGGGAGCAGGAGTGGGACCCAGTGGGAGAAAAAATGGAAGTAAGAAAGGGAGGGAGGCAGGCTCGCAGCTTGCTGTGTGGCTGTTGCTCTGTGACCAGAAGTGACTTTTGAGCTGGAAAGGTGACAGACTTTCTCCTTATCCCATCATGAGCATCAGAGATAGGAGTGGAAAGTCATCTGAGGGAAACTGAGAAGCCTGGGGTTATTCACTCAATTAAGGAGAGAATTCTGACACAATGTAAATCAAGTGATCAGAAGGTGACTCTAACCACTGTGAACTTGATACTTGTAAAAGCAACACCAAACGCAACAGTGTCTTTTCAGCTTCCTCCACCTAGCACTAACCAGAGCCTGGCTGCTGTGGACAGCTGATGAATCAGAACAGAGGGGAGTTCTGGTATACCCACAGGAAGCTCTGCAAGCCAAGGAGAGAGGAAAAGAGAGGAGGGAAGATTAAAGGGGCAGCTGACTTTTTCTTTGGATCTATAAGGGCTCATGAGGGAAGGAGATACACACACACACACACACCCCTACAATTTTGGCAAGAAGATAAAGAATAGACACCTTTTAAAAGCTTTTTAAAAGGCTGGAGATGTAACTCAGTTGGTTACATCTAGTAACCTAGCACCCATGAAGCCCTGAGTCCCATCCCCAACACCATGTAAATCCAAGGATGGTGGCACATGTTTGTAATCCCAACACTCAGAAGGCAGAGGTAGGAGGATCTCTATGAATACAAGCCCAGTCTAATCTAAATAGCAAGTTACAGGCCAGCCAAGACTACACAGTGAGGGGAGGAAAATCAGAAGGAGGAGGAGGAGAAGGAGGAAGAAGAGGTCATCTTTGACTGTATATCAGATTCAAAGTCACTCTAGATTACATGAGACCCTGATTATAAGTGCATAAATAAAATAAGGCAGAATCATTTAAGAACTAGTGCTAGCATATAAGAACCAAATCGTAAGAAACAGAAAAATAGATTAACCAAATGGTAACTCAGAGACTTGGAGGAAGTATATGCAAAACATAACTGATAAGGGACTTGCATCGAAGTATGTGAAGAATAGGACACTCATCAAAGGGTAAATAATTCCACTAAAAATGGCAAAAGGGGTTGGGGAGTAGTTCAGTGAGAGAGTGCTCGCCTGGCATGCATGAGGTCCTACGTTCCATTCCAGGCACCAGCCAATCAACCAGCAGTAACAATAATGGGCAAAGGATTATGGTAGACATTTTTTCCCACAGAAAATATACAAATAAATGGTCAATAAACATATAAAAAGATGCTCAATATCAGTCATCAGGGAAATGCCAATCAAAATCACAGTGAGGTATCATAACTTCAGACTCTCTAGACAGAAGATAACCAAGGACAGATTAACTAGTGCTGGTGAAGGTTTGGAGACACTAGAACCCTCATGCCAGGAAGGAGAACGTAAACCAAGCATGGTAGCACATGCCTTTCATCTCAGCACTTGGCTGGCAGGGTGAGGAAGGAGGATCTCAGTGAGTTTGAAGCCAACCAGTGCTATACAACAAGTCCCTGCTTAAAAGTTAATTAATTAATTAAAGTGAATAAATAAGCACCAAATAGTATATATGTGATAAAGTCAAAACTGCAGGTTCATACCAGAATAATGTTTTTAAGAATGAGAATAACAGGAGGAAATGTTCTGAGGTTTGTGATGGCCATGCCATCTTGGGAACATCTTGTGTAAATGCTGAACTGAGTACTTTAAGTGGGTGAATTGTGTCTTCATAAAGCTGGTTTTAAAAGTGCTCTAACAATTCAGAACAAACCCCGAAAAGTAACTCTTGGATTTTTGGCACCACCAGAAAGTCAGGCAGAGGAAGCCTCCTGAATGGAAAAGTGATGGCCTTTAGTTACCGATCAACCTTCCGTCTCAGACCTGAGGAACCTGGGGTTCAGGGAGTTTAGGGGTGGGTGAGATGATCCGATTGTCATTACTAGAGCTGGAAGGCCTCACCAGCCTGCCTTCAAAGCTGTCACTCCCCGAAGTCTGGTAGGGCAGGGGCCATGTTCAGGCTTGCTTGCTGAGACATCTTTCTTTACTGCTTGCCAGGGTGACTGGTAGATGAATAACAGGATACTACTCTTTGAACTCCGCAATTGCATACTGCAAAGCATGGCTCTTCCTACAAGAAGGAAGGGTTTAGAAGGATGCTTTGGAGGGGTTTCAGTTCAGTGAGTGCTGATCAGAAGGTGAGTCTCCCAAAGTTCTACTGACTTGATCCCCCTCCAGGTTGAGGATGTTTGAGACTATATCAGAACAGGGGGTGTCCCACTTCTCAGGAATACCCAGATCACCTCAACCCCAGCATCTCGAATTTTCCTTTTTCAGCATCTGTACCTGGATCATCTGAGTTTGATCCCCAACAAAGCTGTCACTCCCCGAAGTCTGGTAGGGCAGAATACTAAATGTACATTTTACCCTGACTAATGGGAGATATAACCTCATCTGCTTCTGTCTCTTCCCCAGTCCTGAGCCCTAGAGAAATCTTTGCAATGATCCTGCCTGTGGTTTACACATTTCTTCAGCCATTGATCCAAGTTCCACCATTATTAGCCATGGCCTTGGATACGTTGCTTCTCATACAGAGTCCCATGAGACTCCCATTTGGTGGACAAAGAGCTTGGGTTCAGAGAGGACACCAAAGTCAATGGCAGAAACATATTCAGGTTGATGTGACTCCAACTTCTCTAGTGTCTGGCCCAAGGAGAAGTGGGAATCTCAGAAAACACACTGGAACATCCTTGCTGCATTTCACTTCTGACCATTTGAAATACAACCAAACTCAACCATCCAAATTCAACGAGCAACCACCTCAGTGTGCTGGGCAGAAGGACTTAAAAAAGAGCCCTCACTATCTGTTCAGGCCACTGGTAACAGTAACGATGTGAGACTCCTTCATGAGTCTGAGACATCTTTGTGCACAGGTACATGTTCCCATGTGGGAAGCTGCATGTTCACATGTATGTAGGTAGGTGTGGAGCCCAGAGGACAGTATCAGGTGCCCTCTTCACCTTACTTTTTGAGACAAGGTCTCTCTCTCTCTCTCTCTCTCTCTCTCTCTCTCTCTCTCTCTCTCT
>JADRCH010000134.1:4283423-4315007 GCA_019843965.1 Rhynchomys soricoides
CTCTCTCTCTCTCTCTCTCTCTCTCTCTCTCTCTCTCTCTCTCTCTCATTTGGCTAGACTAGCTAGCCAGCAAGCCCCAAGATTCTCCTGTGTCCCCCGAGTGCTGGGATTTCAGGGTAGTGTGCCACACCCAGCTCTTTGTTTGAAACAGTGTTACAGCCCCACAGAAGCTGGGCCCGGAGGGCTCCTGTGGGATAACAGAGATGCTGCACAGGTGAGATGCATTCTTGACCAGGCTCCCACTTCACAACCTGAGCTGTGTTGGGGCCTCACCAATAGGGTTCAGGGGTTGTTTGTTTCTTTGGCCACTCCCCTTCGTGAAGCCACATGGATGAAAAAGATTTCTCTAAATCAGTGGTTCTCACTTCCTAATGCTGCAACCCTTTAATGCAGTGCCTCATGTTGTGGTGACCCCAACCATAACATTATTTTCATTGCTACTTCATAACTGTAATTTTACAACTGTTATGAATTGTAATGTAAATATCTGTGTTTTCTGGTGGTTTTAAGTGGTCCCTGTGAAAGAGTTGTTCAACCCCCAAAGGAGCCTTGATCCACAGATTGAGAACCACTGCTCTAGATGGTTGATCCAGCAGGGATGGGAGGTTTTAGATGACTGTGGTTAGAAGTGAGGGCTCAGGCTTCAAAATCAGACACCCCACGATCACTACCCACTGCCATTTGATCCTGGCCACCCTTATTGTTCTGTGTGACCTCTAGTTACAACCTTAGGTGCCTGGTGCTAGATTTCTCATGACTGTAGCTTCCTTTTATTCTCTAGTTCTGACCCTTTCCCCTCGATCCCTACCTCTCTGAGGTATTCTGAACAATAAAAACTATATTAATTTATGGTGTCCAAAACACACTTTAATTTATGCATGTGGTATGAAACTATTGCTGCTCTCAAGCCAGTGAACCTACCCATCAGCCCCACCTTCCTTTGGGTGTGGGGTAAGAACAAGCATCAACTATACATTGCAGCACTGATAGCTACAGCCCCAGTTTATACTTCAGAGCATATTGGTCCTGCATCACTGAGGCTACCTCTTCTCATCACCTCTACCCCCACATGCACCATTTGCTTTCTTGAGCTGTTTTTTTTTTTTTTTTTTAAGGTTCTACAGAGAAGTGAGATCACATGGACCTTCCTGTGTCTAGCTTATTGCACTTAACACAATATTCTCTAGGTCCAACCATACTGTCACAAGTAACAGGATGTCCTTGTTACTTGTGTGTGTGTGTGTGTGTGTGTGTGTGTGTGTGTGTGTGTCCAGATGATCCCTCCCAGGGTTATTGACTTCACAATGGTACCAAAGCAACATCAGTTCTGTAGAAACCGTATTTCACATTTTGAGTTCTGATCTTGCCCCAGCTAGTGATATGTGGCACAGTCTTCAGTAACAGAGAGCCACTGCTCCCAAGCAGTCACCAAAATATCCCAGGGGAGACTTTGACCCTTCACAGAGCACTGTGTGGCTGAGATGAGAGGATGTGTACCCAACACATTGTTGGCTATGACAACTGAGGCTGTGTCTGCCAGGTCTCTGTTCCGTTGTAAGTCAAGTGAAACAGCTCACAGCCCATCTCTCCTCCACACCCTTATATGAAGTGCAGTCTCATCTACAAGTCAAGCCTCTTACCATTCCAGTTTTATCCTCTTGGCCCTAGTCCCTGACAACATTTTCTTCTCTCCACCAGGCTCCTATCCATCACCAGCCCTTGTGGCCCGCAGTGCCTCAGTGACCCATGATGCCATGCAGCTGAGTCACCTGGAGATGCTGCTGTACATCAAAGGGCAGGGAAGCAGGTCCTGGGGAGTCTCTAGCTCTCCCTGCACGTCATCCCTTTACCTGTATAAGCACATCCATCTTACCTGGTGATGTCACTGGCCTGGATGCATATGGGCCACAGAAAGCGGCTGATGCCAAGACTCCTAGGCAAGGGAGGAGGACTTCTGTCTGGTGTCACTTCAAAGAGAGATGATTAGGTACAAAGAAAGATGAAATAGGCTTCCTACACAGCCCTTATGAGTAGAAATAAATATGCAATCTTTGATCAATAATTCCACTCATAGCAAACATAGCATTTGTTTCATAAATCCTTGCCTGGTACTTTCTTCCCTCCAGGCACTGTAAGCAGCTTATGCCAACTTGTCTCATTTAATCTTTCACGTCAGCTCCCACAGAGGTAATTGCTCTGATTCCCATTCTTGAGGCAAGGAAATCAAGACAGAGAGAGGCTATGAAGTCACACCACTAGTGAGTGGCAAGGCCAAACTTTGGCTCCTTAGTTTGTGTTCGGAATCCCGGTGTAATTTTGCCAACTGCCTTGAGTTGGATCTTTCCTTGCCAGCAGGTGTATCATCTCCTTGAGGTCCTATAGTCTCTGGTGCTTGGAAAGTGCCCCAGAATCTCCAGCCCTAAATGTGCCTCTTTGGTCTTTCAGTTCAGGTGCTGCCCTTTAGTGGTTTGCATGGCAGGGAATCATGGTCTGTTTTGGCCAGGTTTTATCATGACTATTTTGTGGGTGGATGAAAATATTTCCACAAAGCACCATATACATGACAGGATTGGAAACTGAGTGTGTCCTTGAAACCATGCTTCTTCCTGCTGCTTAGGCTGAAACAAGCCCGGGCATTCTATCCATCCCTTCTAGGACATTGTGGCCATGGAAAACACACATGCTGCCCAGCCTGGTCTGTGGCACTAGAGAGCATGAGTGAGTGGTGGGGTTAGCAAGTAACAGTAACCCCTTATAACCTAGGGGTTATAGGTTACTGTTGAGTGATCAGGGGAAGAGATAGGCAAAGGGAGTCGAAGAGTGGACAGAGCAAAAGGCAAGCTGTAGGGATGGTCACTCACAGAGGAGATGCCAAGAAAGCAGGAATAGGAAGAGCGGGTGCTTGGGAGGGCTGACTCCTAGTCAAACTTCTATGGTTCACAGTGGTCCCCACTTCTGCCTACCCCACAGTGCACTCTTTACACACACAGACAAGATGACCTCCTTGTGGGAAACAGGTCACAGTAGATGCAGGGATTCAAATCCTGATTGAGGAGCGGGGTGGGGTTTGAGGAGAAATTGGTCAGTCGGCAAAAGAAACAGAAGGCTTCTGGAAGTCTCTCAGTCTTCCTCACCCTTTCTTTCTCTCTGCCTAGAGTCTTCTGCTTGGCCTGTTCTCAGCCCCCATGAGTTCTTAGTTCCTTTGGCCATTTCTGCAGGTCCCTCACTATGCTGCCTCTGCCCTGTCCCGCTATCTCTATATGAGGATGGGAGGCATTGGTTGTGTAAGGTTTGCTTATTGACTAAAGTTTTATGTGGCCTGTTTTCAACTTGAAAAGCAGAATTAGAATTATTTAATTTTTGTTTTCCAACTCCAGGTAAGTTTTATAGGTAAACCTGTGTATGGCTCTTCTGAGACAAGGGCACCAATTTTCTCACCTTTTTGGAAGAGTCCAAAGAAGGAGGGTAGAATTTCTGGCTGAGGCAAAAGGGAGGCTGTGTCTCTCACATTCGCTCCAAAGGAGACAAGCTGTTTCCTAAGATGAGATCACCCAGCATGCTCAGCAAGGTGCTAAAAAATAATTGCCCTCAATGAAGACATACAAATAAATCATTGTGCTTGGCAGCCAAATTTTGAGTGTGTCGGCAAAACATGCAAAGAAAGTTCCCCTCCAGCTCCCGAGCTTGGAACACAGCAGTGCTCTGACCTGCCCAGGGCACTCAGGGTTGGAGCCCTCTGGGACAGAAGTGCTGCTGCTGGGGAGCCTACCTTGGTGGCATTTCTCCCTTCCCAACTCATTCTTGGAACAGAAGTGGTGATTGTGCTCCACCCACACACAGACTCTGAAGGTGGGTTCGTCACTATGTCTTTAGTGGGGGCTTACATAGGATGGTGTTGTCATGAAGTAATGAAGTACCTCCACCGTGAGCCAGTATGGTTTTTAGTTGGAGTTCTGGAAAACAAACCCACGTGCTCTAAGCATGTGCTCTACCACAGAGTTACACCCCTGTTATGGGACTGTTTGGGGGGAGTCTATAGTCACTGCAAATAAAGTAGACAATGACATGATTTCACTCGAGTCTAGCCTGGTGCAGCAATGAGTTTAACTGGGGTTATCTACAGGGAGTTACTTACAGGAGACTGGACAACATAAGAGCAGATACATGGCTGAAGAAAAGGACTTCCCGTATCCCCCAGAAATTGTTAACAGATTAGACATTTCAAGGAAAGGAAAGGTCTCCTGTGTCTTGAGCCCTCCCCTTCATCCATGAGGGATTGTTAGTTAGTGGGTCTGAATTTCGGGGAGTCTCATCACAGCTGCTCTGATTTTGAGACAACCATGGTTATGTTGTGTTCAGAGAACAGAGTTCTTCAGTACTTTATTCTGTTCTTTCTTTCTCCCTGCTTTCATCAATGTTCTCTCAGCCTTAGAAGAGGGTGAAATAAATGCATGAATATTTTCTATTTAGGGCTAAGAGTTAGGTAGCTATATCATGGCAATTGGCATTTATTTTTTAGCATTTTGACCAATATGAGTGTCTTCAGTAACTGTCAAGAATTGTACAGTCAGCAAAATGACTAGGGTCTATTCCCTCCCCAGCCACAGATTTTTGTCCTGGCTTATGGTTCCAAGCATGGGTTCCTTTCTATTTAAACCCCACCCCCATGGTTTGCTGTTTTAAATCTAACCAGGAGCAGTTGTTTTCAGCCATATCAGTTATGCCACTGTTACACCAGTAGACACATCTTCCCAGAATGAGAAGGTCCATTGCTGAATAGTGAAACTTCTCCCCCAGTATCATACATAGTTTCCTCTAGCACTATCAGTGATAGCCAGTAGGAAGAGAGCTTCTAGCTCAGTCCCAGCCTGATTCTTCTCATCCTCCAACCAAAACGTACGGTGTCATCAGAGACTTGCCGTCTAGTTCTGGTATATAGCCAAGAGCAGCGGTGATAGCCTGTACTGGAAGAGAAGGTCAGGACCTGCCCAGCCGAAAACTTGTATAGAGGTGGTCCATACTAGGCACTAGGAATTTTATTTTGTTTTATTTTATTAAAATCTATGAGTATTCTTTCTTCACTTGTACAAGGTGCCTTTTGGGTTTGAATTACTTAATCAGTGTTTTTATATTTATGGGTACAGGCTGGCATAGTCTTTTTTTCCATCACCTTGTTGAGTACTACCTGTACTTTATCCAACCCTAAAATGTCTGGGATGCTCATAGCTATGCCTAGACCCTCAACCCTGCATGGGCTGACTTCCAACTCTCAGTCCATTAAATATGTGTTTCAAATGATTTTCTGGATCAGTGAAAAAAAACCTCAGAGGTTAGCATTATACAATGGCCCTTCTTTTAGCAGGTGAACAGGATCTGTAAAGACTACTGCCATCTAATCTAAACAAGTTAATTGGTCTCAGGATTCAACACCTAAGGGGATCCAAACAGAGAAATTAGCAAGGGTTAGTATAGGCTCCAAAACCCCTATCAGTGTGATTGGTTGCTTCTTCCAAAGAACAGTGCTGGATACCATGTCATGGACGGAAGGCACTTGCTTATTTAGCTCTTCTTAACCCACAATCATTCTCCAAAAGCTGACCAGCTTTCTCATTCTGGGGCACTATTCAGAGGCTGCTGTATGCCTCCCCATCTCAGACAGGCCTGGAGGGAATGGACTGTTCTGCGCTGAGTGCCAAGGAGAAACAGGGTCTTGCCATCCCCTGTGGCCCCAGACATTAGGTCTGACAAACTCCTGACCAGTGCTGTGGCCTTTACCTTTCCATTGGCCAGACCTAGCTGCTAAAAGGCCTCTGGGTGGGTGATCAATCTGTACCTTCAGCATCATCTAAGGGGATTGTTCCACATGTCTGAGACAAGTTTAATTATTTGTACCATTCTATTTCCATAGCTATTCAGTGGCATCTACTGCCACACCCCCATCCTTCTGGAAGCCTCCAGGAACTGACTTATCTGCCTTAGTATCCACCCAAACCCAAATATGCTTTACACTAGCAAGATACCAATAGATCCATGATTCAACGTGGGATCTCTGGTACCCTATGAAGTCACTTACAGGAATCCTTGGCCACCCAATTATAGAAGTGGTTAAGGTGGTTCCCATGAGATCTCCTTCCTCCATAGCAGCAAGTTCAGTGATAATGAACTGCACTTCTTTCACAAAACCTTTAATGAACAGTTGTTTAGGCTCTAAAACCTTCCAGAAGTGCACAGCTTGTGTCAGTTCTTCCCTAGGAACTCAGGAACACGAATCTTGCCTCTTTTTCTTTTAGGAAAGGGCCCTTTATCTGATCTTTCATTTTTCCATCCCCTTTAACTGCACCTTATAAGCCCAGCTGTCATGCTAGCCTGACCCACCATGGGTCTCAGCAAAGCCACAAGAGGCTCAGCAATCCTAAGGTCACTGACAATTCACTTTTTTCTTAATTCTCCCTTGAAGATAGTCTATCATGCCCAGTTTTGAAAATGGTCTGTCATGCCCAGTTTTGAAAATGGTCTATTATGCCCATCGAACAGGGAATTAAACACTGCCTCTCTCATGCTCAACTCTTCAGGAAAGCCCATCTTTCTGTCTTGTTTTCCAGTCCCCCTTGGCTCTCCTAAGTCAGTGTTCTGGGACTGACATTCTTCATCTTGCCTCAGATTTTGCAGCGTTTATCTCAAGGAGGGATGAGTAGACATTCACCACTCAGCTTCTCTGCCTGGGGCCCACAGGCTCCTCCATTAGGCTGTGAGAGGCACTTTCATCTCTTGTCAAAAAGGTGTTCCCAATTCGATCAGTTCAGACAGAGGATTCTTTAACTGTCTGGGTTTTCTCTACTGGACCATCATCATAGCTCTTGCCTACCTGAATCAGAGTCCTCGTCCTCTGCATTAAAGGTTAGGTGTGAAGGGCAGCTTTTGTCACATCTACTTCATCATTCCCTCCTTAATTGGTTCTCTCCGTCTTTGCCTGCTTTTCTGCCAAATCAGAAGCTACAGGCCACACAAGGCAGCCTAGCTTGCTCAGGGTCCCATGACACATGTGCTACTTTCAGGAATTTCAAGGTATTCCTAGCCTGTCCACTACACTGGGGTCATCTCTGCGGTCATATCACAAGGCATCATCCATCAAAGAGGAGTGCCACTTTATATCACATCAAAAAAGATGGCCACTGTGCTGGTTGGTGTGATTTTTTTTCCTTTTTAAATAAATTATTTATTTATAATTTATGTGCATTGGTTATTTTGTCTCTGTGTGTGTCTATGTGAGGGTGTCACATCCTTTGGAACTGGAGTTACAGACAGTTGTGAGCTAACACATAGATGATGGGAATTGAATCCAAGTCCTCTGGAAGAGCAGCCAGTGCTTTTAACCACTGAGACATCTCTCTAGTCCCCCGAAAATGCATAGCCCAGGCTGGCCTTGAACTCTTGATTCTCCTGCCTCCACCTCCTTTAGCAAATCCTACCAGCATGTGCCACCAGAACTGGTGTGCTGATTAATTTTTATTGTCAATTTGGTACAACCTGAGTCACTTGGGAAGAGGAACCTTATTGAAGAATTAGAAGATTTAGAAGAAGATTGAAGAATTGGAACACATTGGCCTGTGGTCATGTCTGTGTAGGATGTGGGAGGGCACAGTCCACTTCGGGTGGTACCACACCTACACAGGTGGACTTAGGCTATATAAGAAAGCTAGCTGGGCATAGTTCAGGGAGCAAAGCCAATAAGCAGTATTTCTTTATGGTTTTTGCTTGAGTTCCTCCTCTGAATTTATCCAGTGATGCATTGTAACCTGGAGTATAAGCTCAACAAACCCTTTCTTCTCCCAGTTGCTTTTTGTCAAAGTGCTAATAATAATAATAATAATATTATTATTATTATTGTTGTTATTGTTATTATTACAAAAAACAAACTTGAACAGAAATCGGTACCAAGAGTGGAATTTGACCATGTTGATTTGGGGGTTGGGTGAAGTATAAAATTAAATAAACCCTTTCCACCCCAAGTTACTTTTGGTCAGAGTGGTTTATCACACGCAATAGAAAGGCAAACCAGAATAGTCAACTGGAATCCCCCCATAGACGCTCTACCTTCAAGGGAGATGGTTTGAGCTGTTTCCTGTGAGTGGGGGCAGAGCCACTGCTACTGCAGTAAGGAGGCATACATTCCATACCCCATGGGGAAGAACAGCATATCAGAACTGGTACCCCTGATGCTCCACCCTCAGATGACTTCACTTCAGTCATAAATCTTACACCCATCCCAAGGGCCATGCAGCTGATCTGCACAAACCCATCTTGGCTTCTGCAGTGCCCCTGTTTCTATGCCAAGCATTCTGTGAGTTCCTCTGGAGTTTCTTCACTCCAAATAGAGAAGGCAACAACAGACCCAAGAAATGATTCCACCCACGTCTAGCTTGTTGAACCAATGAATTTAATTAGGGTTCTTTATAGGACCATGGCTGAGGGATAATTTACAGGTCAATTTATAGGCAGCCACACCACCCAAGAAGAGTGGCCCCTCCATCCCTCCCAGTAATTGTTAATTCCTTATATATCCTCAGAAAGGGGGGGATACTCATAAGCCACCTGAGAAAATCTCAATAGAACCAATCTTGTGCAAGCAATCACGGGTGCTCTAGTTTCAGGATGCCAATCTTGGCGTCATGGTTGGAGAACAACCTGTGTATCACAGCACCCTCTGGTCTCTGGACCTTGGGGTTATCATTCTTTCCAGCTAACATTGATTGTTTATGGGTGTGACTCTGCTGCAAGGACAAGTCTTTTCCTTTCAGGCCACACCCACCCAAGTCAGTGGGTAGAGTTTTGCATAATCCTATGAATGTGATTTCATACATACACTCTCTCTCTCTCTCTCTCTCTCTCTCTCTCTCTCTCACACACACACACACACACACACACACAGAAAGAGAGAGAGAGAGAGTTCCCACAAGCTTGCAGGCAGGAGTGGGACAATGCTTCCACCTGGACCCATCACTGCTGTAATATGTATTTTCTTGGCTTCATTTGAGGCCCTCAAGTTACTTTTGCCAATATTAAATAACGAATTAGTCACTGCTTTGATTGACACAGCTGACAGAGATAAAGGATTGCCTGTCATCTGACAGGAGAGAAGAGTGTGTAGGTTAACTTTGGATCTGTTTCCTGGGAGCAGTCTTTAGTCAGTGAATGGTTTTTCTGACTTCCCTCCAAAGGCCTAAGACAATTGTTGGCATGGTGGAATGGGTCACAGACGATGGTAGGCTGGCTCTCAGGGCTAGAAAAGGGATACAGGCAACCCCTCATACAGGTCAGCACCACACTGGGGGCTGTGAGCAGAAAGAGAAGGACTGGGTTCCAGCCTCTAGAGGTAAGAAGAAGGCAAGAAGTCAAATGGAAGTAACAGGGAAGGAAGGGGGACTGAGAGGGTACATTCTTCTGGTTCTTTCTTAGCTGCCTGCTTCTAGGGTGCAAGATTTTCTGTCTATACACACAGCTTCTCCTTGGGAGCTGAGATGGGAATGTATCTGTGCAGGGAGCTGGGCTGAGCCAGAGTCTGTTGATCCATCTATCTGTTCATGTTAATTTCTTATTTGGCTTGGAGACTTGAGTTTGGATTTCCCTGGAAGCATGTCCTGAGCCGCTAGCACCCTGGCATGCCAGAGGAAAGAGGGCACTGGGCATTTTGGCCACCAGCTCCTTTCAGTTGGTGGCAAGCTGCTGCTGCAGGGAAGGGAGGGTGTTGGTCTCTGCACCTGGCCTGCTCCAGGTGTGTTCTTGCAGCTGGAGGAAGCCTCGGGCACAAGGCCCAGGTGCTGCATTTGAAAGTAGGCTAGCAAGCACAGAGATGGAAAGGGCAGAGCAGCCACAGGGGGAGACACAGACTTTGCCAGGGTGACTTTGGCGTGTAAGTGGCCCACAGTCAGAAGAAACAAAACCACTGGTACAATTGCCTGGAGCTTTTAGACAGGTCCCTTCAGGGTCTCAGGTCTCATTGAATCACTTAGAGGCAGGTGGGGAAGGAAGGAAAACCAACAAACAAAAAGAGATAACAGAACTGGGAGAGGATGGGAGACAGACAGACAGGGTGGGAGTTAGGGGCAGAGACAGAGACAGACAGACACAGAGACAGGGAGAGAGAGACAGACAAAGACAGAGACAGAGACAGAGAGAGACAGAGGGAGGGTGAGGCATACCACCCACAGGAAAGTGAGCACGGAGCAGGAGGTCAGCAATGCTCAGGTTGGACACAAAGTGGGTCCTGTGATTGCTGCAGCTGATTGACACTGGGCAGCCCATAGTCAGGCTCGTAGTCCTGGTGAAGGGATTGTAGGATGGGAGCATTCAGCTCAGGACACTTTAGGTTCCCCCACCCCACCCCCCCACCCCCCAGGTTTCCTCCATTCCCCTCTTCCTTGGCTAGGTCTAAGAAGATGCATAGAGATCTATTACCGAGAGCCACACCATCAGCATCTCTATGATGGGCCACCTAGCAAGAGACTGCAATAAAGCAACAGAATCAAAAAGCCACCCCAAAGCCCTGGGGCTAAGAAGCTTGAGCAGCAGAATGTAGATTCAGAGCATCTCCCAGTGTGACACAAGTCACCAGAGTTACCGGGAATTCTGATTGTGGTGGATGACAGACGTCCCCAGTCAACACACAAGCAACCTGACAACCTAGCATGAGAGTCTGGGAGAGTCAGCACTGATCATCTCTTAGATTTCCCTATTTGAGGGTATCAGGGCATCAAAGCCAGCAGTATAAAATGCTGTCAAACGGAATTTCCAATTGACCCAAAAATTTGACAAATAAGCCTTAAGGTTGGACAGGTGTCCAAAGTTCTCATACATACTTAGATACATATGCATATATCATATAATATAGACTAAATTACGTTTAGTGTATAGATTTTGGATAACATATAATTGATGTTAAGGTACCATGCATATCTGTACCCTGTTGGAATTCCCAAAGATTAACAAAAATAGATCTAGCAAATGTTAACCTATTCAGGGTTACAGGTAAGAAATGTGAACAGGGTCATTTAGGAGAGGTGCTGAGATAAAAGCCTGTCAGCTTCACAGGAAGTGCCTTGGCGAGCCCATTTCCTGTTACATCCACACCCAGGGAGGGGCTGACAGACACTGACTCTGGAAAAACACAGGGCAGAAATCTCAGTCACCCAGAGCTGCAGACTCTGTGAAGACACCTGGAATTGTTAGGTCCCTGGAATTTGGGGGTTTTCTGAACAGAGATAGGACCTCCTTCCAACCTCACACCCTGGAAAGTTTAGGGCTAGAGGGTGCCGAATTCTCTCACTAAACCAGGGTCCTGAAAGTGAGTGGAAAACAGGCCAGCTTTTGTGTAAAAGGAAGTGTGCATTTTTCCTTTCAGCATGGGAGGGTTGTTAGAGCATGCTTGTCTAGTGTGCTCAAATTCCTGAGTTCAAAGCTCAGCACTGCATAAACCGTGGCCTGCAGAACACATTTTATAATCTTACCACTCACAGGTGGAGGCAGGGGGATCAGAAATTCGAGGTTATTCTGCTTACATAGAGAGGTACAGCCTGGGCTACATTGGACCTGTTTCAGAGAACAAATAAAACAAAACAAAACCCATGCTCAGAGAAGGTAAGTTTTGATGGAACTTGGGCCTGCCAGTGGAGACCCGACAGGACAGGCTGTAGGGGTGATATTGGGTAAGGTTTCTGAGGGACTCGCAGTGACTAGGAGATGCACCTGACACCCAAGAACCCATGGGTCTGTCGTAGAGTATGCTTTGAACATCTGTGACTGCTGGAGAGGTAACTGGAAAAAGGAGAGCTTCTGCAGTAAGAGGTAAAGATGGAGGTACGTACTCTTCCCTGCCTAGCCCTGGAGGTATGAACAGCAGGAAAGAGAGAAAGCAGAACTGGGGAAGAGGAGAGGAGCCCCAGCACTCCCACCCCACCCCCCGCCCCCACTATAGACTTTGAGTATTTGAAGCAGTAGGAGGGAGGGCCTTTGACATGAATGTGAAATTAAACATGCCAAGTTTTCGATCACAGCAAATCCTTTAGGTCCACAAAAGTAGCCAGAGAGTCCTGCGGGGAAGGGGGTGTGGCTGAAGGAGAAAGCCTTACACAATTTTCTGTTTGAACAATCATGGGCTGGTTTGCTGAAGCAGAGTTCTGCATGGCGTCAGGGCTTTGTTACTGACACATGGGGGGACTGTAGGTGTGTGTTTACAAACACAATTTATAGTTTGTTCCACAGTGTGGGTTCATTTCTTAGAGATAGATTATGTGTTGCCTTTAATTTGTGGTCCTTGGTAACACATCTCCTAGGTATTATTCAGAAGAGGAACTTCAACTAGGTGGACCAACCTACTACAGTCCTATCTGGGGTCTCATGTAGTAAAGCAGCAGGTACAGCAAGCCTAAGCTGTGCGTGTGCGTGTGGCCTTTGGGTCTAGGGGAGAAGAAGCCATAGCCTTGAGTACTTGAGAAGGAAAAGCCCACACCTTAGCTCTGATGTGTTCATTAATAGACACAAACCACTTTGGTTCTTCAGGAATCCAGGTGAACTTGTCCCCACCCAAGCCCATTTTCACACCTCCCTCTCCCATTCCCTTGCTCTGCTCCAGATCAGCTCAGATTAGAATTGACCTGGCAATTAGTTAACTATTTCAAAAATAGACAAATGCTGGGACTGAGGGGATGGCTGCTGAGCAACCTTGAGGACACTAGTTCAGATCCCCAGGTCCCATATTAAAGTTAGATGTGGATTTCACATGCCTGTAACCCAAGCATGGGTCAGAGAGGGGTAGGAACAGATAGATCCCAGCAGCCTGCTAGTAGCCAGTCCAGGCAAAATGGCAGGCTTTTGGTTTAGTAAGAGGCTGAGACACCGCCTTAAAAAATAAAATGGGGAAGAGATAAAGGAAAGACATCCTGACATCAACATCTAGCATCCTCATAGGCCCACCTGCAGAAGAAATACACACACACACACACACACACACACACACACACACACAAACACACACCCTCAAAACAAAACAACATAAATACCAAATCTTTCTCCGGTCCTGACTTACATCTATTATAATTATTTTCTAGAATATTTTCATGGTTCTTACACATAATTAAGATCTAAAAGTACTGTAGAGAATGTCAGGCAGAGGCCACTTTACCTAGTTAGGCAGACAGAGCAGAGCTCTATGGAACCCAGCTCCAGGCTGCTGCTGCGGCTGGTCCTGGCAATGCCTAGGGCCCAAACTCCTTCCTTTGTACAGATGTGCCTTCCCTCATCCAACCCTCTTGACTGTGCTATCAGCAACGGCCACAAATACAATACTTAAATTTCTGAAATAGGTGTGTAAATCAAGCATTTAGTAATGACAAATTATAAAGAAATTTATTTTAAAACAATTCTCTGGTATACACCTAATTTTATCACTTATTAAAGACATAAAACAAATTTGTATACTAATGAAACAGGTGTGTTTATTTCTATGTGGGGAATTCAATTGTGGCTGAATATTTGGTTCTTCAGGATGCAGAGAATCATCAGTGTTTTTTCCTAGCTTCCTGACGTCTTGACTTTATAATTGTCAATGCTGAAAACATTGCTTTGCGTGAGTATGTAGTACTGAATGGCAGTGGTACGCTCAGGGCTGTGTCAGAAAGCAGTGGTAATTTTCTTCCAGTCCCAAAATGAATTAACTGAACAACTTAAAAATATTTTAAAATTTTGTGTGTGTGTGTGTGTGTGTGTGTGTGTGCGCGCGCGCGCTTGTGTACACACAAGCAGGTGTCCTGGGAGGCCAAAGGCATCAGATCCCCTGGTGCGGAAGCTACAGGTAGTAGTTGTAAACTGCCTGATACGGGTTCTGGGATTGAACTTGGGCCCTCTACAAGAGTGATACATTCTGTGCCCTTAACTGCAGAGTCATCTCTCCAGCTCTATTAAAAGATATATTTTGGGTTTTGTTGTTGTTGTTTGGTTTTGTTTTTTTAAGACAAGATCTTACTATACAGGTCTGGCTGTCCTGGAACTCATTATGTAGACTAGGCGGGCTTTGAACTCCAATTTTCTAAACATCGTAACAGAATGTAATCCAATGATAGACACACTAAGGAGGGATTGAAGGTAGGGAAATATTAAGATTCCTCGTTTCCCACCATTAAATCATTATGTTTCTATAAGATCACGCAGTGGCTATAAGAGCAGAAAATTATTCATGCCTCTAATCCCAGCAGAAGCAGATGGATTTCTATGAGCTCAAAGTAAGCCTGGTCTACAGTGTAAGTTCCAGGTCAGCCAGAGCTACATAGTGAGACCCTGTCTCCATCCCCCCCAAAAAAGAGCAGGAAATTCAACAAAGCCCTTACAGCTCAAATCTGAGCTGAGGTAGGTTTGTTGCTGAGCTTATTGACATCGACTGACATAAAGGCTTAGGCAGGGCAAAGTGCCTATGCTGTGGTTCAGAGCTCAGCCTGCCACGGAGCTGGGTAATACAGCTGGAGTAATGTACTAGCAACACCTTGGCTCCCTTATGTGTTTGGTTTTGAATTAATTGTTTGTTCGGTTACATTCAAACACACTGTATTGTTGCTAAGCTTCACAACCCCTACACTCTCCCACCACTTGAGAAGCTGGGGTTTACTGAACTAGTGTAGCACAAAGAAGGCATACCATGGGCAGGAAGCTCGGAGCACCAACGGGATGACCCCACATCATCTTGTGCTGAAGATGGAGGTGTTATGATGGGGATGATACTGATGGTGATTGATATCTTCAACTTGTTCGAACTGAGGAGTTAGCCGACCACGCTGTCCTTGAACTGGAATCTCCCTATATCTTCCTGGCAGGATCCTCAGTTGTGGCATCCTCAACTGCCTCTCATGTGGTTATAGTTTAACTTTTTTTTCAGCTAAATTCTGCAAGAGTTGACATTCTTGAGACCAGAGGAACGAGATCCTAGGAATTTGTTTTGTGTGTTTCTGTTCAGGCTTAAGAACTTAGTAGGTCTGTCCTTTCTGCTTTCGATCTTAAGGGAGTGTGTGCTGTGTCAATAGCCGGCAGGATCAGAGGCAGATCCGATCTCCAGGCTCCTCGTTCTTTACCACTCCCTCATCTGTGAGGTGCACAGAAGTGTGTTTCTAATGGGAAGTATCATTAGAGCTTGGAAGGTCTTGGAGGGCTAAAGCTAACTGGGCTCATGACTGAGCAAACAGCTCAATCCCAGCTCAGCCCTGCCCATGAACTTGACAAAGTGAAATAGGAGGGCATCTGGCTTTCACAAATTTGGTCTTTGCCCAGAAGAGCCTTTAGTTGCTGCCTCTGCCTCTCTCACTGGGGGTTCCCACTCGTTTCCTCTGTCCTCACCTCAACTCCCACCCTTTCCCACACCTTCTCTTCTCCACGGCTGGCATTTCTGTCCAGAGCCTCTAGGCTGGAGTTTTGAGTAGCTCCGATATCTTTGGTCCAGGAGGTGGCTGGGTCCTTGTACCATTCTGCCCAGCCCCTGAAAGTATAGCCTTTATCATCCTACCTCAGTCCTTCCTACACCTCTTTGGGTTCTGTGTGCTAGCTGAGAAACAGGCAAGGCTGGGTGGAGGAGGAGCAGCACCCCAGATTTCCAGGGAGCAATGAGAACTGTAAACAAAAAGCCAAGGTCTAGGTCCCCTTCCCTCCTCGTCACACAAAGATCAAATTGACCTTTACCCATTACCTTGTTATTGTTGTCTGTGTGCTGGGTCTTGAGCTAATTTACACAAGTGGTCTCACCTAGTTTCCAATGGTAGATGAGAAAAAAAAATACATAAACATGTTAAGGTTACATTTCTTTCCCAAAACCATGCCACTAGGAAGAACTAGATTCTTTTTATTTGGTTTGGTTTGGTTTGGTTTGATCTTTTAAGACAGAGTCTTTCCATGCAGCCCTGGCTGTACTGGAACTCATACTGTGGACTAGGCTGGCCTTGAACTCAGAGATTCCCTTGTCTCTGCCTCCTGAGCACCGGGTTGAAGGCCTGTGCCACCATGCCTGCCTAGGAGCTAGATTCTTGCAAGTACATGCATCTGTACTGGGTGGGCTGGGGCTAGAGAAACTGTTAGAAGACAAGAGATTCAGTCAGCCCAAAGGAAACAGGAAAAATAGAGATGCAGAGAAACACTTTCCAAACTCATCCTGACCAGTGGGCAGGGCAAATGTACCTAAGTACCCAGGTCAAGGTGTATGCAAATGGATCTGTGGGCTGAGGATGGGAAGAAGACTTTAGCCTGGAGGACGATCCAGAATCTAGGTCAGGAAATAGGCCTTGGCCACTGGCTAAGATGCCAAACAGAGTCTGTATTATTATCTAACCTCTATGAGAATGCAGGAGAAGGTACCTAGGTAAAAGACCAATCTTTAGGGTGAGCCAACACATGATAAGGCACAGGGTAAGTGTCATGTGATAGAGCATGGAGGACACACAGGTGTCCACAACTACTCCTGACGTAGTTGTTGCTGGATTTGAACTGGCAAAGGGAAAATGAGAGCAGGAGTCTCCCCTCCACAGGACCAGACATTGGATCCAAAGATGGATAGCAACTGCATCCTGAGCCATGCAAGGTAGAGGTCACTGGCAAATGTCTTGCTTCTTTGGATGAAGCCAGGCACTGGGAGGCATGGCACACCCAGATTAAGAAGCCCAGAAGGGCAAGTTATAGGGTAAGGAAATGGGCCACACCTGCTAAGATCCCAAAGAAAGGTCTTTTGAAAGTTTGTCTATTACTAGCTAACAGATGAAGCCCCTGTGTTCCTGGTAGAACCGACATTAGCTTAAGGTGAGCCCAGACCATCTCAGGAGATGATCGAAAGTTTCAGATTTCCCCTTCTCATTGCATTATTGGCTGAGACTTCCTTATTCCATGGTGAGTAACAGTTAATAATCCAAGAGGGATGATGACCAAACAATACAAGTCAATAGATACTTGCCATCGTCTGCAGTATATTATTTGGATACTATTATAATTTTTAGTGATGGAGAAAATGGAGCTTAGGAGGTAATGACTGAGTCAAGGATGTGTATAATAGATCATGACTATCAGTCCTAGGATTTGAACTCATGTGTAAACTAACACTCATAACCAAGGTCTCTTACATGGCTGTTCCCTGGAATTACATCCTAGGTTGCTGAACCTACAAGTAGATGAATGAATGTGCTCTTCAAAGGAGCCTTCCTATGAGTCTGAGGCTCAAACAGACCTACGGAGCATTTGCCAGCCTTCTTGTTGCCATGACCAGTTATCTGATATGAAGCAAATTAAAAGAGGAAGGTTCTATTTTGGCTCACAGTCGGTGGGATTACAATCCATCACAGACAGGAAAGTAAGAGATCCGTGATGGCAGGGATGTGTAGCTGGAACGCCCCACCTCCTCACATCTTGGTGAAAAGGAAACAGAGAATGGACAGGATGTAGGCCTGGTCTATTAAAAAAAACCTCAAGGCTTATCCCAAGTGGCCCACTTCCTCCAGAGATGCTCTACCTTAAGGCTCCTCAACCTTCTAAAATGACACTGCCAGCTGGGGACCAAGTGTTCAAACATACGAGTCTTTGGGAGACATTTCACATTCAGACCTCAGTAATGGGGCAATAAAGTTCAAATGAAATTGAGCATTAGGTCTGAGGAACGTTTTTCTCCCTGGACATGAAATTCTTTGCAATATTTTAGAAATTCATAGGTAGAAGTGAACACTGGGGATCCAGGAAATGGCTTACAATTCACTCCAGCAGCAAACCAGGTCTCATCCCAGGGTTTGAGAATTATCAGGGAGACAGACTACCAGGCAGTGATGAACTGATCAAAACTTGAGGCAGAAGACCCACAAACACTGTTACAGGATGGTGACACGAGAGTGGATGTGCTTAGAGGCAGCTGTCTATGATGTTTGGAAGATGAAGTTTGAATATAAAATGTCCCCTACAGACTCATGAGCTTGGCGGTACTGTTTGGGAAGGCTGTGGAACCTTTAAGAGAGAGCCTTGTTAGAGAAAGTGGGTCACCTGAGGTGGGCCTTGAGTTTTACAGCCTGGCCCTACTTTGTGTCCTTTATCTGCCTCCTGACTATGGACATGATGTGGCCAGTTGCTTCAATCTCCTGCTTTCCCACCATAATGGACTGTACCATCTTGGAGCATGAGTCAAAACTAACTCTCCCTTCTTGTAGGATGTTCGGTCACAGTGAAGAGAAAAGTAACTATGACAGAGGAGAAATGTGTTCTGGGAGGGAGGCTGGGGTGTATGTGGGGATGTGTGTGAAAGAGAGCTGTAAATGGTGCTTTCTCTACTCTGCTCCACCTGTGAGCCTGCCTCTTGTCAGCTGTCTGCTGGCTCAAAGTCTACACTATGTCTGTTGCTATGTGCTGGGAGACATGTTATGGCCCTGGGAAGAAAGCTTTGCTTCTCCATAATTGGGAAGGGAGCTGCAGCTGAAAGCAGCTTGCTTCCTTGTGTAGAACATGGGCCTGAACACTTCCTACACTGACTCCAGGGCTCCCTCAATACCCACTCTCAGCAGCTCTGCACCCATTAGCTCACTCCCCACCCAGGACTATGGGTCTCGACACAGTGCCCCACTGCCTTCTCTGGGTCAGTTGGTCTCCAGATGTTGTGCCAAGTGTTCTGGTGTTCTCCAGGTGTTGGGCCTTCTCTGGGCCAGGTGTTTCTCCAAGTGTTGGGCCAAGTGTTCTGGTGTTCTCCAGGTGTTGGGCCTTCTCTGGGCCAGGTGTTTCTCCAGGTGTTGGGCCATGTGTTCTGGTGTTTTCCAGGTGTTGGGCCTTCTCTGGGCCAGGTGTTTTTCCAGATGTTATCTCAACATCCCCAGGCCCTGTAGGCTT
This sequence comes from Rhynchomys soricoides, assembly GCA_019843965.1. NCBI lineage: Eukaryota > Metazoa > Chordata > Mammalia > Rodentia > Muridae > Rhynchomys > Rhynchomys soricoides. The sequence goes on from JADRCH010000134.1 coordinate 4,302,300, forward strand.
TGTCTCTCTTGTTCCTCCCATTGTCAAAGACAATGTTGGATTCTGTTTAGGAGCAGAGTGCCAAGGAAAAGCAAATGACCAGGGCCAGCTCTTTCCCACTCTTCTTTTCTTCTTTCATTACTCTTTGCTGATTTTACCCCTACTTCCCACCCCACTAATCTTCTCAGTTTATAGAATTTTCCAATTATCTCTGCTCAGAAGCATAACACCTGATCTTTTTTCTCTTGTTCTCCTCTTCCTCCTCCCGTTCCTTTTCCTCTCCCAAGCTCCTGACCACCCACTAAAGAGTCCGGACATTGGGGAAGATAAGTCACAGTGCCCAGGACAGGTATTAATGGGAATACAAGATGGAGTTAAGGAATTTGCAAGCTCAGCGTTTTTGTTTTGTTTTGCTTTATGACTATCCTTCTATAACTCAATTGGTTCATTTGTTAATTCCAAGACAACCTGGCTAATTACAGACTGCACTATTCAGGTCAGGGCACATACAGGTAGTCACCCTGTGGAGGCACTCTCCTTATCTGAGACCTGTTACTAATTCCAAGCAATCCAAGGCTTGGATTGCTCCATAGACTCTTGCACATGTTCTTGGGCCACTGAGAGGGAGTTGTCCTTTCCAATTTCTGGGTCACTTCAGGGCATCTGTGTCACTGGTGGGATCCAGAGTGTTTGAAGGACTAGCAAGTCCTAAGACCTTGGAGAGTCTTACCTTGACAGCCTCAATCTTAGTGAACATGCGTGGGATAGGGCAGACCCGCAACTGAAAGATATGGTTAAAGATCACACGGTTTGGAAAACAATACTGGGATCCAGACCTTGAATTGGTCTCAGGCCTGGCTGGGCAGGACAGACGCCTTGATTTTATCTTGGCGTTGAAGAGACGCCTGGCTGCCTCCTAGTCAGCCTGGGTCCTTGCCTGACCCACTTTTCAAGACTCTCTGGCTGCACTTCTCTCTGTGTGTCTCTCTTTCTTTCTCTCTCTGTTTCTGTCTGTCTCTCTGAGTCTCTCTGTTTCTGATTCTCTGTCTCTATCTGTCTCTGTTTCTTGGACTCTGTCTCTGTCTCTGTCTCTCTCTCTCTCTCTCTCTCTGTGTGTGTGTGTGTGTGTGTGTGTATCTGTCCCTCCCTCCATCCTCACCAATTCTTCTATTTTTGTAAAGGTTCAGAATCAGAGATGTGGAGAGACGCCTCCATGGTTAGGAGCACTTGTTGCTTCCAGGGAATATACCTCAGTTCCCAGTACCTACATTACAATTATCTGTAACTCCAGTTCCAGGGACATCCTCTTCTGGCCTCTGTGGGCACCAGCCACATGGCACACAGACACACATGCCAGCAAAATGCCCGTATACATACAAAATTTTAAAGTTTAAGCCTGATGTGGTGGTGTACACCTTTAATCCTAGCACTTAGGAGGCAGAGATAAGTGGATCTCTGTGAGTTCAAGAGCAGCCCGCACTATATAGGCAGACCTACCTCAAAACAAAACAAAACAAAACCAACTTTTAAAAAAACACTTAAACATTCTAAATACGCTCCCTTTCTCTTTTGCTTACCCAACATTCCCATGTTCCTAGTCCCATAGCAGTAGCGGGGCAATCGTGCCGTGTACCCAAATGGAGAGCCACATCTGTGCACAGCCCTTGTTCCCTCTCCCTACAGCCCTGTCCTCCGCCATGACTGTGCGAATCACCTGCCTGCCAGAACGGCTGGAGTTCCAGACAAGGTTTTCCTTCCCATTTTACCTCCTGATACAAAACACTTCACCCTGTGCCTGTGGAAGTGTGGGTCGCATGATGTTTCTCTGTACTATGAAAGCCCCTCAAAAGAGAGTATCTGGCCAGGCAAAATGAATGGTACATGCCTCTAACCTCAACCCTCAGGAAGGTTAGACAGGAGGACTGAGATCCTGAGACCGACACAGACTATTTTGCAAGACCCTAAGCAAACAAACAAATAAAAAGATGGTGACTGGATTCTGTGCTAGGATGGATACCTGCTAGGATGGCAGATGGAGTAACAGTGGGTGGGAAGGAACTAGGGCAGGGGAGGGAAGCTCGATAGAAGGAAATGGTCTAGCCGGGTGAAGTGGAGTAGGAGGAGACGGGTAGAGGTGGTGTCCATTGCTGAAGGGAATCCCAGATTTGTCTGTACCCCTGACACCCCGTTTCCTAGCACTGGAAGCAAGTCTTTTGTTACCAGCTCTCTCCCTCACCAGGGCTGACTGCTTAGGGCCAAAGAATTTTTTCTTTTTTGGGAGGGCAAAACAGTTACCAATATTGCCAGTCACAACAGAATGGAGGGGAGAAGCTGGGGCTTGGGATGATTGAGAGACTATCCAGGACGTCTTGACAAACCATGAAGGAAGGATCATTAAAAGAGAGGGTTGGCGAGAGGGCTTAGTGGGTAAGGGTGCTTGTTGCCAAGACTAATGGCCTGAGTTCAGTCCCAGAAACCCACCTGGCAGATGGAGAGAACTGACTTATGAGAGAAACCCAAGTTGGAGAAGAATTCAGTGTTCAGAAAGTTGTCTAGTGCTGCGGTGGAGTAAGCCACAGGGCAAGGTCCTGAGAGCAGGCTCTAGTTACCAGTTAATAGCCAGCAAGACACCAGGGACACCATCCCACACTATTGAAGAACCAAATTCTGTCACCAACCAGGGGAGCTCAGGAACACATCCTTCCCCATTCAAGCTTCCAGATGAACACACAGCCCGCTACATTGTTAATTCATCCCTATGTGACCCTGAGCAGACTCAGCTAAAAGTCACCAGATTCCTGACCTACAAAGACTGGGGTGATAAACTGAGCTTCTAAGGGGTTACACTCTGGTGACTTGCTACACAACAATAAAAAGCTAAACCTCCAAGACTGGTCTCAGCAGGTAAAGGTACTTGCTGCACAGGCCTGACGACCTGAGTTCAAGTCTCAGAACCCACATAAAGGTGGAAGGACAGACTGACTCTGCAAGTCATCCTCTGATCTCCACACATATGTCATAGTACACATATGCCTTCCCCGCCATGCATGGACTCACACACACACTCATAATAATAAATGAAGAATTTAATCTTCTTAAAAATTATGTAACCATCAACTTTTTCAGAATAAGAATATATTTCCTGTTAATGTCTGGTTTGCTCGGGGCTGTTGGGGGCCATGTCCCATGACACTGCAAGGTTATCAGCTGTCGATGAATCCTGCAAAGAAAAATTTTTGAGCTAAATTTAGAAGGCTGGCTGATAGGTGCATACTTAATTCCTTTAATAAATACTGGTTATCTATTACTTACAGATATCGAGTATCTGCCAGTCATGAGCCGAGGCTGTAGTAGTAAAATTATCTTCTTTGATAAGGCTATGTTTTAAAGAGAAGGGTACTGAAAATAACCAAAGTCCATAAAGAGAGCTGAGGCTGTCAGGTATGGGGCTCCCTGGCAGGCTTAAGGGGCATCTGAGAGGGAGTCTTGGAGCTGAAACCTAAGATGAAAAAGAAGTCAGCTGGGACTCTTAAGCTCAGTGCTTAAGAGTACTGGTTAATCGTTCAGAGGACCCAGGTTTGATTCCCAGCTCCCACACAACAGCTCACGACCATCTGTAACTCCAGTTTCAGGGGATCTGACATCTTCCGGTCTCTGAGGCTACTGCACACATGTGGTACATAAACATAAATGCAGACAAAACACCCATACAGTAGAATAAAGAAGCCAGCTATGCAAAGAGTTAGAAATCTCAGCTACAGGGGTAGAGAGGTGGTTTAGTAGTTAAGAGCATTGGCTGCTCTTGCAAAGGACCTGGGTTCTGCTCCCAGCACCAACATGGTAGGTCACAACCACTCATAACCCTAATTCCAGTGGATCTGACTTCCTCTTCGGACCTTCATGAGTCCCGGATTTACATATGGTGCAGGCAGAACACTCATAGACAAGAAATAAAGCAAATACTTCTAAAAAGACATCGCCCCCCCCCCCTTAGGAAAAAAATCTCAGCTGTAGCACTTTGGAGACTGAGGATATTGGGATCAGGGCCAGCCTGGAATACACAGTGAGATCCTAACTAGAAGAAAAGAGACAGACTGGAGAGATGGCCCAGTGGGTACAGTAACTTTCTGTCAAGCCTGATAGCCTGTGATCAGTCCCTGGGATCAGTCCCTGGGATCAGTCCCTGGGACCTACATGGTGGAAGAGAAACAACTCCTGAAAGTTGTCTTCTGACCTCCACACACATGGCATGACATGTGCACATGTACACACACACACACACACACACACACACACACACACTCAAATAAGATTTAATGAGAGAGAGACAGAGAGAGAGGAGCTAGGGCAGGCAAGGAAGGGAAGAGGAGAGGAGAGAGGAAAGGAGAAGAGAAGGGATGAAGAGAGGCAAAGGAAAAGGAAATAGCTCCCAGCCTTGCAAGCCTCCTCACAGTGAGGTGGATGGCTTCCGCTAAGCCCTAGGACTGAGCCCAGGCTGGAAAATCTCCTCGGAACCCTGGACGTCCATTGAGGTCTCAGTATTCTAAATGCATGAGATTTAAGAAGCCAGCATGGTCTCAGCCTGGGCTCCCAGCTCTGGGTCTTACCCTGGGATCCTAGCTCCTACTCCCTATTTCTGCCTCCAATGTGCTCTGTGGAAGTAGGTGAGACTTGAATCTCAAAAGTGTTTTCCAGGTGGCACTCCCTGTTTGAGGAGAGATTAGATCCTTGCCAGACAGAAAGTGCTCTGTTCTCAGTGCTGACCCATGATCCCCTGGGAGAGTTTTTCTTAGAAAGTGTTTGTTTTCCCAGGGGGGCCTGGGCTACCTCAGCCCCACTCTATCTGGGCAGTCCAGGTTCTTCCCATGTTGCCACAGGGCTCAGGTTAGTACCAGATTGTGTGGGCAGCTTCTCTTGGCTTCCACCTTTTCACGTCTTTGAGATTTCTAAATTCTTGGGAAGAAGATCTTGGCTGACAAACTAACTATAAATATGGCTGAGCCTCGCTCTAGTCAAACACCCCTCAGTCAAATCCAGTGATCCGCAAGGTCAGACATGAATTTGTACAAGGTACAGGAGTCCTGGCCTCCTACAGCCTGTAAACTGTGCCTTCTCATCTCAAGCCTGCCACCATCCCATGCTGCAAGGGTAGTAGAGTCCCTCAGAATGACACAGATACTCTGGCCTTTATGTCCAAGCTTCATGCCATGCACCCTCTCTAAACATCTGTCCTTTGGTCTAGGGGTGAACATACCAGGGGTCCGGGACTCTTAAGGGGCTCAGACATGTACAAGCATAGAAGTGATTAGAATTTCGTGCAGGGAAATCCCAGGTTCTGGGGATTGAGTTCTAGAATGGGGTGTGTAGCATATCCGTTGGGCTGTGTAGCTTCCTCACACTGTGTGGCAAGGAGCACAGCTGGAGAAAGTGGAAAAGTACAGGCACCCTTTGCTTAGCCTCAAGGAAGCCTGTCTAGAACGAAGCCTTTCTCATGCCTTTTATAGTGCTGCCTCTCCTGAGTTTTCAAACAATTCCATTCTTGATAGAATTTTACTTGTATTTGTTCTTATTCACTCTAAATTTATAGAGAAGACGCAAAAAGAGCTTAACAGATTCCCTCTTGCTTTCTCTCTGTAAATACAAACACTGCCATGCTTGCCATTAGAGAAGAAAATGCAGACATCTTCACCTCCCAATCTTTCAGTATGCACTCTCTTCCTCACCACCCCCACTTCTGTGTGTGTGTGCGTGCATGCGTGTGTTTGTGTGTCTGTGTGTGTACATGTCAGTTCATGAATGCACAGCATTTGTGTGGAGATCAGAGGGAAACCTTAGTAAATGTTCTCAGGTTTGGGGGGGGGGTGGTTTGAGACAGGGTCTCTCATGGCCTGGAATTTTTCCACAAAGGCAGCTTACCTGGCCGGGAAGCTTCCAGGGACCTGCCTGTCTCTGTCTCACCTTGCTATTACAACCAGAGGGCCACCACACCTCAATTTGGGGACAGAGTCTGCACTGAGGTGCTCACACTTTTCTGACTGAGTGATCTCCCCTGCTATGGTGTGCACTTCCTATGGACTGGGGTATTTTCTCATGTAGCCAGAACACAACCATTAAAACAAGCACATTAAACTACGGGAGAAAAGAACTATTGTTTACTAGATATTCTGTTTTTTGTCAGTTTTCCCAATGAAATCCTTTAAGCATTAAAAAAAATGTGGCATTTGGTTGTTAAATTTCTTTGAATTCTTAATTTACAACAGTGAACAAAAATTCCTGGAAAGAAAGTGCTTGACTCCTCGTGGAGATGGGGGGGGGGCAAGGAGGAGGTGTGGGATGTGGAGGGGGGTTTAGGGGGGTACAGGGAGGAGGGGGGGTTGGAGAGGAGGTGTGGGATGGGGGGCAGGGAGGGAAAATGGGATGTGGAACAGTTGCAGGGTGGACCTGGAGGGTAATAAAATCTGGAGTGTAAATAACTAAATAGATTTTTAAAAAGAATGAAAGAAACTGTTTGACTGAACAAAATTTCCTGGAAGGTGTCTGTGTCTGTGTCTGTAGAGACTGATGGACAGATCGGCATCTCAGGTCTGTGAAGAGATGAATTTTGTAGGTTCAGAGGTTAGTTGGTTCCTTTATCTTGGGCTAGTTTTAGCTTCTGGAACAGCCTTTCCGCTCCCCACTGTGCATCTGAACTAACTCCTCAGGATAATAACCAGAAACATCTTAGACACTATTCACTTAGCAGCACGCTAGCTTCCCCCAATCCAAGAGGACATCAGAGAGCATCCTGGGCCTAGAGAAAAGCCTCCCCCATCTTGATGTTTCTTCCTCTCTGGTGTACCCACCAACATATTTTAATTTTGCTTTGATTTATGGCTTTATTTGTTTTGTGAAACTAGAAAAACTTCATGAAACTGCTTCCATGTTGGGATATGGAATTTGGGGTAACCTGGATCTGTGTTCCCTGGGCCATGGCCTCTTGTAATAGCTCCAGAATAAACTATCTCTTACTCCCTTTTAGATGAGAGTTTTTGTGTTGGTCTAACCCTCTCTCTTAGATCTTTGTCTTTCGATATTGATCATTTAAAGGACACAGGACACTGTTTTTCACAGTGTTTCTCAATTTTAATTGTCTGACGTTTCCCCCTGATTAGATCCAGGCCATATATTTGAGACAGAACACTTCCTGAGTGAAGCTGTGTTCTGGGTACTCTCACCAGGAGACCCATGACATCACTTTGCCCTGTTATCAGATTCGGGCTGATTTACGTAGAGTATTAAACCATTAAAACATCCTGCTATTTGATAATGTTTGGAAACATGTTCTTACCTATTATGTGGATTTTTTTTCTTTTAGAATTACTTTGTCGAGCTGAAGAGATGGCTCAGTAGTTTAGGGAACTGGCTGCTCTTGCTGAGGGTCTGAGTTCAGATCCCAGCACTCATACAGTGGCTCACAACTGCCAATAACTCCAGTTCTTCATATAGGCTCACACACATACACATCATTTTAAAAAACCTTTTTAAAAAATCACGTAGTCTAACAGATATCTACTGTAAATATGTATTGACTTCAATTTTTTCAATAATTTTACTTATAAAATAACAAAAGTCAACTCAAATTGATTTAGCAATATATTTTCTTTAACTACATATTCAAGGTATTATCATTTTATCATGTAATCAATACATGATCACATGTATTAATGTAATCATTAATGAATTAATCAATAATTAATGGGATATTTAAAAATATATTTTGGCATTCTACCCTGTTTGTTTTTGAGACAAGATCTCACGCAGCCCAGGCTATCCTCCATCTCACCACCATAGCTGTTTTTACCTTCTAAATGCTGGGGTCACAGGCATGCACAACTATATTTGGTTGACATGCTGGGGATCGAACCCAGGGCCTCACGCTTGCTAAGCAAACTCTCTGTAACTGAACTACATCTTTAGTCCCTGATGTCATGCTTTCAGAAGTCCTACATCTATTGCATGCCCACAGTTCCCCTCAGTTCAGGACGGCCATATGGCAGATGCTCATTAGGCACATGTTCACCATGGTGAACAACTGTCTAATTTGGAACTGGCTTTTCAATGTCCTATAGATGTAGTGTGTGTTTAACTAACTTCCCACTTTTAGATGCTACAGTTCTTGTCAAATGTATGTCCTTAAAAATAGGGATTCAGGGAAGAGTCTTGGGTTGATTTATCAAGCTTACCAATGTTGTTGGCCAGTTTTAGAACTCTTCGTGTGGCCAAGATGCTTTTTTAAAGAGGCTGTGTAGATTGTCACATGTGCAACAGTGTATAAGACCCCGGACTTGTAACAACACCTGGCTTTCACCCGGGGTCCCAGCACCCTAATCTTCTGCTGTTTTAACTTTGCAAGGGAGCTGCTAGCTGGGCACCTCTGCTGTGCCAGTTTCCTTCTGCTGTCCCCTCCACCCCTGCCATCCTTATCTGCCCTGTGCGCAGGATACTAACGTGACTGGACAGCATCCATAGTCTTCTTGGATGTGGGTTCCTGTTTGGCACTCTAAGTGGAGAGGGCCGATGGGAAATGAGTAAAGGAGGCAAAAATGAGGTTAGGCAATAACATTCCCAGGATCTCTTGCACCTAAGTGGTTATGGGTTGGCTGTGTTCCTCCAAGAGAATCCACAGCTCCCGTCTCAGCTTCTCCTTGGCAATCCCTTCCATGGCTTCCTGTACCAGATCTTGCCCTTTGTGACTAGGGCAGATCACTGATTCCAGAAGATGTTAGCCTGAAGGTGCTGTATTATGGAAGAGAGGTTTCCCTACCTCTCCTCCCTTCTGAAGTGGTAAGCTTCTTTTCAAACTGCCCTTTAATGCCAGTGGGAGCAGCTCATCACTCCTGAGAGAGGACCTGAGCAGTACCATCACAAAGAACGTGTGCAGAAAAAGAAAGCCAGGGTTTACTAACAAACTTAGTTCAAAGTAGACATGCTTGAAAAAACACACACAAGGAAGTGGCATTCATGTCGATAGTCTCAGCACTCAGGAGGCTGAGGCAGAAGAATTGCCTCAAGTTTGAGGTCATTCAAGGAGATATGGTAAGCACGAGGCCAGCCAGGGATACATAGCAAGATCCTGTCTCAAAACCCAAACAAACCCCCAAACAATAGCCACACTGATGGTGATAATGAAAACAGAGGCAATAGTGAATCTCCAGTCAGCCAGAGCTGGCCTGCTCTTCTAACCTCTAGCCCTGAACATGGAGGAAGACTCCTGTGCCGCTTCTACCCTTGCTGTTCCAGAGGAAAACAGCTTCCCCATCCGTTCTCCTCCTCTTCCAACTACACCTCAGAAAAGTGTAGTCTTTCTGTGTCTCTGATCTCACAACCCATGGACTGAACAGACACTACTGAACAACTGCCATTTGCCTCAGAGACAGAAGAGTTCAGCTAGGGACATTCGTTCCTCATATTCCAGTCTTCCTGTGCTGGACACTGGGGTGCATTGTTGTTTTGTCTGACAAATGAAGGGAGGAAAGCACAGAGGTGGCGGCAGCATCCTTTATGACTCAGGGTCAGAGATGGTCTCCAGACAACCTACTGTGCGCAGATGTGAAGCAGGACACTGGAAATAAATGACTTCAGAGTGACTTCTTGTCCTGCCACACAGTGTCATGCTGGCTATTCGTGTGATTGTACTAAGCACCAAATGGGTTGGGAAGGTAGGTTTCATGTTATCTGCTCTTGCCATAGAAATAGATATCCTCCATTGACCATTCTAGTAAATATGTACAAAGAAGCTAGACAATAACTTCTTTGGAAAGTTAAAAGAAAACATTATCCACTTTGCATGTTTATGTACAATCATGGGTGAGTCAGATATCTGATGGCTCATCAATTAAGAGCAAGTTCTGCTCATGCAGAGGACCAGAGTTCTGTTCCCAGCCACCCATATCAGGCTGTTCACAGTTCTAGAGGATCTGGTGCCCTCTTCTGACCTCTGTGGGCATGCACACTCCTGTGCAAATACATGTGCACACACACTGGTACATGCATGTGAGTGCGCACACATATACAAATAAAAACTAAAATAAATCCCCCTAAAATATAAAAAGGAAATGTGATGGGTATTTTTTAAAAAGATTTTAAAAAATATTTTATTTATATGAGTACACTTTAGCTTTCTTTAGATATATGAGAGGAGGGCATCAGATCCCATTACAGATGGTTGTGAGCCACCATGCGGATGCTGGGAATTGAACTCAGGACCTCTGGAAAAGCAGTCAGTGCTCTTAACCACCAAGCCATCTCCAGCCCTGTGATGGACTTTTTAAGATATAGAAAACCTTATACATAACAGAATTTGGATTCAGCAAAACCTTTAGTGAAGCATTTGCTGAGGACAGGTAGGTGCAAGGAGCTAGTCCTAAGAAAGAGTGAGGCAGGAGGAAGAATGAGTGTGGTGGTTTGAATGCCAATGGCCCCCATAGGCCCATCAGGACTGGTACCATTAGGAGGTGTGGCCTTGTTGGAGTAGGTGTGACTTTGTTGGGGTAGGTGTGGCCTTGTTGGACAAAGTGTGTCACTGGAGGTGGCTTTGAGGTTCCAGATGTTCAAACTAGGCCTGGTATCAGTCTCTTTTTCTGCTGCCTGAGGATGTGGATGTAGAACTCTAAGCTATTTCTCCAGCATTGTATCTGCCTGCATGCCACCATGCTTCTTGCCATGACAATAATAGACTACACCTCTGAACTGTAAGCCACCCCTATTTAAGTACTTTCCTCTGCAAGAGTTGTCATGGTCATGGTCCTACCTATAAAAACTCTAAGACAGCCCCTATAGGCTCCTGTGTTTGAATGCTTGGCCTCCAGTTGGTGGAACTGTTTGGTAAGGACTAAGAGGTGTGGTCTTGTTAGAGTAGGTATGTCATTGAGGAAACAGACTTTGAGGTTTCAAAGGATGTGTGTAAGTTCCAAGGAACTCTCTCTCCCCCACCATTTCTCTCTTTCTCTCTGCCTTCTACCTGCAGATCAAGATGTGAGCTCTCAGCTGCTCCAACTCACATGCCACGATGGGCTCTTAACCCTCTGAAACTGTAAGCTCAACCAATCACTTTTTAAATAAGTTGCCTTGGTCATGGTGATTCATCACAGCTATAGAAAAGAAACAAAGACAGTGAACAATGAATGTGGCTGAAGGTCCCAAGGCAGGAATTCCAAGTGTTTGACCAGATAAGGACCAGAATGATAGAACAATCTCAGGCAGGAGTATGCCACAACCAGGTTGGAAGGAGCCTTGCAAGTACAAATAAATGTTTCCCAGCACAGGAGACACTGAGGCAGAAGGGTTCTCAACCGTCTAGGCTTTACAATGAGCACAAAGCCAGAGAATAGAAGAGAAGTTAAAATTTGAGGAAAAAAAACCTCTTAAAATGTAAAAACTATTAAGGTAATAACCGACATTGGCACTGTCTTAATGTGTTTACAAATAGTCCTGCTTTCTCTTCCCATGTCATGTTTCTGCTCCCTGTCATGTTTCATCCCACTATCGCCTCCTTTGCCCTCAAAACCCAGCCAGGAGCTGGCAAGAGGGCTTAGTGTGTAAAAGCACTTGTAGAACAAGCCGAATGACTTGAGTTTAATGCCCGGAGCCAGGAGCAGAAGGAGAGCACCGTCTCCTCCTGGTTGTTTTCTGACCTCTGCACATGCTCATGTGGTGCACACACACACACATGCTCACACACACAAACAAGCATATGCAGAGAGATTTAAAAGTAACAACAGCCATTCAGCACTGTCTTACTGACATGTCCCTTGCTGTCTTGCTTGGGTCTCTGCCCCAGGGAATGCCCACAGCTAGCTGCAAAGAGAATTTGGAGTTAAATGCACAACCGGATTCAGTGTCTGTGATGTGCCAAGAATGTGCTGGGGGCATGGTGCGTCCACAGATTCTGTTGAAGTCTGTCAGGTAGGGAAAGGCAATGCCAGTTATCACAGCAATGGTGTGTGTGTGTGTGTGTGTGTGTGTGTGTGTGTGTGTGTGTGTGTGTTGTCTCCATACAAAGGCAGAAGGCTGGATAAATCCAAGCCAGGGTAATGGGGAAGTCTGGGGTTGGGTTGCCTCTGAAGGAGGCTTTGATAAGTTTGAATTAGAGATGAACAGAGATGCAGCTGTTGCACAAAGTTCAAGTTCTCTGCTGACTGCTACGTGTACAGTTGCCACACCACTTCTTCCCCTGTGGGGCCGCTTCTCTCCCACTCAGAAGCCACGTCAGATGCTTTTCTCAATAAACCCTTAGGGAAGCCTTTCCTTTGGCTCCTGGTTCTAAGGTGCAGTCCATTGTGGCGGGGAAGTTACCATGGCAGGAGTATGAGGCAGCTGGTCAGTGTGTCTGAATTCAGGAAGCAGAGAGGGGAATACTGGCTGGTGGTCCACTTACTTGATCCCTTTATTCATCCCCAGGACCCCGACCATGGAATGATGCCACTTACATGGAGGTCGGGTTATCCCACTTGAGTTAACCCAGTGTAGACACTCCCTCATAGACGAGTCCACAAGCTTATCTCTCAGGTAACCAAGAGCCTGAGATTGAACTGTCAGTATCAGCCATAATGGTGACAGTGACTCATGCTTACACAAAAGAGCACAATTCAGACTCTGGATGAGACTCTCAGACATTCCTTTATAAGATTTACATTTGAAAACACACCTCAGCAGACACAAATTCCCTGTAGCTATGAGTCAATGGTTGGC
>JADRCH010000134.1:4318458-4359845 GCA_019843965.1 Rhynchomys soricoides
CTCTCTCTCTCTCTCTCTCTCTCTCTCTCTCTCTCTCTCTCTCTCTCCTTCCTCCCCCAACTGAATATTTTCTTTTAAAAGAGTTGCTGTGATCATAGTGTCTCTTTACAGTGTAAGACTCTAGCGAGCCCTAATTTACCCGAGACCATCCAAGTGAACACATGGAGTCGGGGATTGATACAAAATGCAAGAGGAATTTATTAATTCAGCATGCTGAGGTTATTTTGCATACCAAGACAGGAGAGTAACCACTCGGAGCCCATTCAGGGACCTTATATATGGATTTTAGAGCAGCAGACATTAGGCACAATGTGATTGGCAGAACAGTGTGACTTTTAAACTGATTGGTCTTTAGGGAATGAGGTAGCAGGGCTCCCTTCCAGCCTTCGTGCTCTCTAACCTGTTTCTTCCAGGAAGAGAGGGGTGCCCCTGTGTTCGGAGGAGGGAGGAGACACGTGGAATATCTCAAAGTTCCCAAGCTAACTTCTCAACAGCTATAGAAGACAATAAGACATATTCTTTCAAAGGCTATTTTTTTCACATAGATAAAAGGATATACTTGGTGACTTTGGTATACTGACATAAAGTAACCTTGGAAAACTTTTGTGCCCCCCACACCTAGGCATGTGGGGAGGGGGTGTCAAGAAAGGTGCATTCAAATCACTGACCGACCAAACTATGGCTTAGTCAATAATGACATTCTAATACTTAGACACTCATCAAATAAAGTAAGCTAGATCCTTGCCTAGCATCATACACAAACATATTTCAAGTGAATAGACATTTAAATATCTAACAAAATAATTATGGTGATCATTGTGTTTGACCCTCCCTCCCTCCCTTTTTCCCTCCCTCCATCTTGCATATTTCAGGCAATGTGGGTGATGGCTATAAGACAAAAGAATGACAGCAGAACACTGGGGAAAGATTTTCATGTTTATAAAAAGAAACGAGGAAACACAGACCTTCCTGCTTATCTGGACTTACAGGGAGTCTATATGCAAAGTCTTAGCTGTTGATAGACAGAAGGGCAGGATGGAGCTGAACCCCAGCAGAGGAAAGGGCTTTCCCTGAGCTGATTCTCTACCATCTCAGCTTTGGACAGTGAAGATAAATTCATTTAACAGTTGCATCAACAGATTTTAAAAAAAATTCTAATTCTCCTATTTAATCCTCATTACCTTAAATCCTTCATGTTTACATTCACCCGACACATTCCTGCTATCCTTTAATTATAATCATTGGATATTATTTTCAATCAACTCAGATGAGCAGCCATTGGATAGCTGTGTTGACTCCAGCCCAGAGTCTCTGCCTATTACCAAAGGGACTTACTAGCATGGGCATTGGTTGGCTTAACTGCTGTACCTAGAGTCACACTGCCATTTTGCTTTCTGACATGCTTTCCTGTTTACTTTCTTTGTTATACTTTTTTTTAAAAAATGTGATTTGGAAACTAGACTTTTGTTTCAGTTCCATAAGTGTTAACTAAGTTATAAACGACTTCTGAAATTCCAGCATACCAGCCAGGATTCAGTCAGGAAACGGACTGTCAAATTATTCCAAGACTGACAGATTTAGTATAGGAACTGGGGCTGGCACACACTGGGAAGGGCAGAGTTGAAGAGGTCACCACATGCGTCACGGTCATGTGAGCCAGAAGGTCGGAAGCAGGTGGCTTGAGGGTAAATCTGGGAAGTCTATGATATCACACAGCCTGCTTCTCTACGTGGTGTCTCAGGTTAGGTCTTCTCTCCTAGCTGAAAGCTAACCCCCAGTTTCACACCATAGTGAATTGACAAGAGACAACCAGAGGCATATTTAATGCTCTATTAAGACATGAGCACTAACTTTTATGAGAATGGTCTTCATAGGCTCATGTTTTTGAATACTTGGTCCCCAGTTGGTGGAACTGTTTGGAAAGTAAGGAGGCGTGGAAGTGAAGCCTTGTTAGAGATGTGGATCACTGGGGGTGGGCTTTGATGGTTTAAAGACTCAGTCCCCAGTTTCCTCTTTATTTCTTATTTGCTATTCAAGGTGTGAGCTCTCAGCTGCTGCTCCAGGTGCCTGGCACTGCTACCTCTGCTCTGCCATCATGGACCCCAACCCTTTGAAACCGTCAGCCCCCAATAAACTCTTCCTTCCAGAAGTTGCCTTGGTTATGATGTCATATGGTAAAGTAACAACTGTGTCCTTGTGTACAAGAAGTGAGGAAGGAAACGCTCCTGTTTCCTAGTAATTTTGGCAGAACAACGTAATATTGCCCATTTCACTTTATATTTCAAGCTCTCAAGCTGATGGCCACATCTGTACTATGCGTGTGTAACTGGTTTGAGTCATGTGAGCAATACTCCTCCTCTATCTACCATTTCATTTTCATCAACAATGATGCCAAAAAGTAAATAGGAGATTCTGGAAATAAACAAACTCATTAAGTCTTAAGCTGTATAGTGCTCTGAGTGGTCTGACGAAATCTCATGCTGTTCTACCTGGGACCTCATCCCTTTGTCCAGCGTTTCCTCACTGTATAAAACACCAGCCTGCTATGTGGATATGAAATGTGTCCCAAACGACTTGTGTGTTTGAGCCTTAACACAGCATGTTCAGGGTTGGGGCTTTGGGGAAGTGATCTGACCATGAGGGCTCTGACCTAGTCAATAAACCAAAGCAGTGATCGATTCATAGAGTGATGGTGCTGCTGAAAATGGTAGGGATCCTTGAGGGTGGGGCCTAGTCAGATGAATAAGGGCACAGAAGCTGAAGGTAGAGACTTCATTATTTTCTATTGGCTGTGATAAAATACTCCAACCAAAAGTAATTTAAGGAAGACAGGGTTTATTTTGGCTTACAGTTCTAGAGTGATAGAAAAAGCCATCATAACAAAGGTGGCATGACGACAGACAGGGAAGGCGTGGGGACAGAAGCAGGAAGCTAGCAGATTGCACGCCATCTGCACACAGGAAGCAGAGAGAAATGAGTAGGAAGTAGAGCCAGGCTGTAAAACCTCAAAGACCCCACCTCTACCCCCAGCGACAATGCTTTTCTCCATCAAGGCTCCATCTCCTAAAAGCTCCATACCTTCTCAAACACCACTACCAACTGTAGACCAAGAAGACATGACCCTGCAGGGGATGCTTCTCGTTCAAACCACCATTGTCCCTGGCTCTTTCTCTGTTTCCCTGATCCACTCCTTAACCTCTGTGAAGTAATCCACCTCTCCCATCATGTATCCCTGCTGCAGGGATGTTCTGCATCTGGACCTCAGGTCCAGAGTAAAGAAGTCAGCTGATCTCGGACCAAAGCCTCTGAAAATGCCCCTCAAAATAAGCCTTTCCTTCTTCAAGTTAATTTTTTTCAAGATCTAGAGTCCACATGTCAGAGTCCTAAAGAGTTCCCAAGAGACCTTGTAGGTCAGGGAGTACAATCTGAAAGAATGAGGGAAAACAGACTTCTCATACTTACAGAGCTTATTAACATAAAAAATTCTGGAGCCACATATTTTCTGACACATTTGTCACGGTGAAGGGGCAATGACTTAGTATACTGCCCAACAGCCACTGAACCACCATCTTGGTCATCAGGTCTCAGTATCTCACTGCTTATGTTCAGGCAACCCTTATTTTAAAAATCGTTCTTTACATTTATTGTTTTTTAGGAGGTGACAGTGACACAGTGTGTGTGTGTGTGTGTGTGTGTGTGTGTGTGTGTGTGTGTAAAGTTAGAGGATAAACGGGGGGGTGGGAGTTGTTTCTCTTCTTCCACCATGTAGATTCTGGGGCTTGAACCCAGGTCCTCGGTTATGATGCCTTTACCCCTGGAGTCATTCACCAGCCCATCCAATAACCTTCACCTCACATAACATTAGCTCCAGAGTTCAAGAGTAATGATGGTGGTAATCTGGGGAGAGATGGCATTGACCATAAGGAGAGGCCACAGAGAGCTTGCTCCTTTAGGGGGCAAAGTAAAAGGTGCAAAAAGATATTTGAGAGTGGCTGGGGTTGCTCAGTAGGTAAGTGCTTATGTGGCATGTCTAAAGCCCTGGGTCCAATTCCCAGCATCACATTAGCTAGTGATGGCAAGCACATACCTGTGACCCAGCACTGGGGGCGGGGTGGTAGTAGTGGTGGTGAGGTTTAAGGTCAAGATTCTTGCAACTGTTGATTATCTTGAATAAACATGATAGATACACACACATATGTACTCACTTGGGTTGTTTTTTGTTAAAAAGAAAGAAAAGAGGAAGGGAGGCGAGAGGAAGGAGGGATCGATCTTGGCGTCTCTTTTCCACATTTGCTATTTTCTAACCTCTCGTTTTAAATTCTGTGAAGTTGCTCATTTAGTTAGCTGTATTCTCAAAGTCTTGTCCCGATTTAGTGGGGTAGCTCCAGCAGTTGCTTACAGGAAACATAAGACAAATCACTTCTAAAAGTAGTTTGGTTGCATGTTTTTAAAAATCCACTTTAAGCCAGGCATGGTGGCACATGCTTAATAATCCCAGCACTCAGAAGGCAGAGGCAGGAGGATTGAGCAATTCCAAGGGTAGCCTGTTTTGCATAGTGAGTTCCATGCCAGCCAGGGCTAGATTGCAGGGAAAAAAGGAGGAGGAGTCTAGTTCCAAAAGAGAAAAACCGACCTCTTACGCTAGACTGGTAGCCCAGTTTCCCTCTCGGGCTCTCGAGGGTGCTTTCCTAGGCTTACATTTAGTTTCTTCTTTTCAGTCATCCTGTTAGAGTGACACTACCCAGGCTCTTGTCCTAAAGGTAATCCACCTCATTTCAGGCTGGAAAGAGAAGGGACAGCAGTTTTCTACTCAGTGAATGAACAAGTGTTCTGTAAGAACTGTACTTGGACATGTGACCTCCTTTGAGGCCTCTTGGGCTCAGTTAAAGATGAAAGCATGGTGCAAAGACCCTCTATGAAACACGTAACCTATCAAGTCCTAGGAAGAATTAAAGTACCATGGGTGACTCACTGGTGTGAGACACCAGTGGGGTGTTGCGAAATTGCTAGTTTCCTGGCTTTAAGAGGCCAATGTCAGTTCAGAGTCACCATAAGATTCTATAGCTTCCAGAATCTAGAGGCTGCACGGGCCTTGCTTGCTTATACACAGCTAGGACAGGCTGGAGCAGTATAGCGTCCAAAGTCTGGAGCCAAATGTGGAAGAGATGGGATTATTCTGAAAGCAATGTATGGCCACTTATTCATTCTCCTAGACATAGGAAAAAAGACAAATGGGATTGAAAACAAAAGTAGACTAATTTCCAGGCAGGGACTGAGCCAAGAAAGAGGCCCAGGTCCTCCCCTTTACCCAGAGCACCCTTCAGCCTTGGCATTCCATGCCTTGAATCAGAGTCATTGTCTGGCTCTCATGCAAACACTGGCTCCATTGTGATTCCACAGGGACACAGCCCCACATGTACTGCTTTCTGCCCGCCTGGGGCTCCTTTGGGTTTATCCCATTGAGTTGTGACTCAGGCACTCAGCCAGCAGGGCCTCCAACCAGGGTGGTGCCTGGGGATTTGTGCTGATTTATTGCACAACCCTACCAGGTAAATCACTTTGCCATCCTATGGGAAATGTCAAGTCAGGGGCAAGCTGTGGGTGCTCCCTGAGTGAATCCAGGGTTTGGGTCAGAAAAGATGATGGCCAGAACTTTCATTCTTATTTATACTTGCCTTCATGACTACTTGATTAGACTCAGACTGCCTGGAAAGTTCTAGAAAAATTCTAAGTTCCACAAGTCAAGTGTCCTAAAGAAATCTCATGGAGTCCAGGTGCTGAGAAAATACAATCTGAAACAAATGAGAGTAGCCTCAAATGTCTTGGATTTACAGAAATGCAGATCCTAAGCTGTATTCCTGGGCATTCTGAACTAAAGTTGGGACTAGAACTCTTCAGCTTTCTTTTTGAGTGGTTCTAGCACAAAGAGGTCATATAACAAGCTACCAAAGTAAACAAAACATCCCCAACACACACTCATGCATGCACACACACACACACACACACACACACACACACACATATGCACACACATACCAAAAAACAGTGATCTAGGGCTAGAGATGTAGCTTCATGGTAGAGCATGTATTTAACATGCTAAGCACATAGATGAGGCCCCCATCTTCTATCCTCAGCACAAACACACATTGGTTATTAGATACTGGTAAAGTGAGCATTTTAGATGGATCTACTGGGCTTAGTAGCTGAGCCGGGATGGGTTCCTCAGAACTCCAGAAGGCTCCAAGCATCCTCCTTCCACTGATTGAACACTTATGCCTAATCAGGCTGTCTCATCCTCTTACATACATTACTGTTAGTGTAGGTGAGGCTGCGCCGATCAAGGTCAGTACCAAGTTAAGGATAGGGTCAGATGGATGAGCTTAGCTGGGAAACCCCGGTGACAGAGAGAAAGAGACTATTTTAATATTTATCTGTCTGACAACCTCTTCCAGGGGAAACTACCCATCCACCACCCTCACTTCCAGGTAGTATACTGAGAACCACATGAAGGTGCTTCCTAGCCACAGCTGATTAGAACAGGGATGGGCTGAAGCCAAGGCAGCCAATTTTCAGGTGACATAGGGCATGAAGCAGCATGAAGAGATGGCCGGGCCAATCAGATTACCTCTGCTGGGAATGGGGGATTGGGAAACCTGGAGTACTCCAGCTGGTTATCAGAAGGTTGTCACAGTTTATCATGAGGTCTGTCAGTCGGGAGGATGGGGAAATCATGGTGAACCAGCAGGAAGGAGAGAGTGCAGGGAGAAGAAATCTGAGCCGTCACAGAGAGAGAAATGAAAATGTTAAGAAATTATGATAAATGGGAAACCTTATAAGCATTTGCAGCACCAGGCAGAAACAGAGTACAAACATCCTCCAGTTTTATGTGAGAAAGCTCAAGGATGTCTCTAGTCTTGGCAATTAGATGTTCAGAAACATTGTACAAGACCATATCAGGTGAGCCCATATGGTATGCAGCATGCTTGTGGTTTCACAGATTTTTCTCGTTTACTTTCACAGGTGCATTAAAATATCTATTTTAACAGAAGCTACTTTAGGAGTAAGGACAAGGAAGAGATTATGTAGCCATGATCTGTCCAATCTAGAAACCATCTGTGAATTACTCAATACACAATGTGGTTAAGTCCAAATTGAAACTAGATGTATCCAATAGTGTGCCACAGAGTATAACAAGTTAAGTATCTCAATCAAGTTTAACTGATAACATGTTGATATAATGTATATGAGATAGAATGGGTTAGATAAAAGTAAAATATGAAAATTATGTCACCTGTTCCATTTAAAATTTTGACTGAAGCTACTAGAAAATTAAAATTTGTGGATGATGGTCTCTTTCGACTTTCCTTCTATTTTTGGACAGCACTGGTCTAGCCTTTGGGCTTATGAGACAAAAAGTATTGGCACTTGAAAGGAAGAGATGCATGAGTTTCCCACAACCAAGGCCCTTCTTACCACCTCCAACCTTAACATCCAACACTGATGGCATTGTCATCTAGGTACCTGGGGCCTGTGTGCCTAGGGACACAGCAGCGACTTTTCCAACTTTTCCCAGGGGCTTCAACTCAACCTGGTACTCATCACTTAAGAGGCCCATTTGACCCTTCCATCCATCCATCTACCCATTCATTGTGCATATATTGCTCCACGCATCACCTGGACCAACCGACAGACTGAATTCTGGAGCAACCTGCTTCTCCAATTGGGTTCTCTAATGTTTTATGTAACCTTCTGTAGTGACTCCCTATGCATGAGTATCAGCCCTTTGCCTTCAGCAAGGCCTCTTGGAATACTGTGGCCTTCTTAACTCTTTCATAGCCAATACTGAATGAGATAGAATGTATGATCTGATAATTACAATTAATGATTAAGATTGGAATAAAATAAAGAGCTAAATGACCATGCTTTTGAGGGAAATTAGAATCAGTAGTAAATTGCAGTGAACAAAAACAGCATAGCATGTGAGTTTATTTTATTCAATAAATTCTGGCTTTGTAAGAAGACACAAATATCTTTGTGTCTACAAGTCTGACATAGTGTGCTTATGACACACAGAAATATGTTCAAAACTGTGAGTAAAACTGTAAAATAGAGAGACCTTGGGAACAACAGTACAACTGAGAAGGTGACCCCTCTTCAAGGATCTTAAAATCTTCAGAGGTGTCACCCATGTAGATATAAAACTCCAATATGGTTATTGGAGCCCCAGGGACAGGGTGGGTTTCTTTCTTTTTTTTTATGTGTGTGGGGGAGCACACATGTGTGAATATACATGTGTGTGTCTGCATATGGAAGTTCCAGGTTGATTTTTGGGAACCATGCTTACTTTGTCGCCTTATCCATTAAGAGAGAGTCTTTAGATCAAGCCTAGAGCTTGTCACTAGGACTAACCTCATTAGTGAAATGGTGTAGATCCCTGACACCATTTCAGAGGCTGGAACGACAGGTGTGTTGCAATGCCCACCAGACTGTTACATAAGTTCTGGGATTCAAGCTCTGGTCTTCATGATTGTACAGCAAGTGTTTAAAGCAAGGAGCCGTCTCCCAGACATAAGAAGGGTTTTAAGTTTAATATTTTACTTGTTATTAGAAGGCCTCTCCCAGGACTTCCTAAATCATGTCCAATCCCTCTGGCTAAGTATTGGATGCTTGAAGCTTTAAGCCCTTCTCCCTGGATGCTAGGGATCAAAGCTAGAGCTCTACACATGCTGAACAAGTGCTCTACTACCCCAGTCTCTCTCTCTCTCTCTCTCTTGGCAGTATCTCACTGAGTAGCCAAAGCTGGCCTCAAACTTTTAATCCTCCTGCCTCAGCTTCCTAAGTGCCAAGTCTGTACCACCAATCTTGGCCCTTAAACCCCTTTTCCAATGGGGAGGGAGGCAGTCACTCCAGCAATACCACCTCCTTCCTCTTTAAGGAATCGTGGAATTGGGTGTTGCTTTTATCAGAAGAAGAGAGAAAACAAGAATCCACACAGACGCTGAACTCCTTGAAAGCCTCTGTTTTCTGGGCTAGACTTCTAACAACTCCCAGAAGCCTAGGGAGTTTAGGCTTACTTTCTCTCAGCCTTTCTCACTGAGTCCACATCAAGGGTTCTCCAGGCAGCTTTCTCCCCTGTGGTCCCACTGACCCAGTGCCATCCTGGCTCTGAGGGTCCTTTTTTGTCTTTTCTTGGCTATTTGCATCTCTGAGGCCTTCTGGTTTGGGGATTCCCACTTCAGAGCGCCTCATTTACATTTCCCCATAATAATGAGTGGTTCACAGGCTGCTGAAACACAGTTGCCAAACAGTGAGTAATTCAGCTGGAAAGCCAGCCCTTCAAGGTTTGGGGCTGGGCATTTTTGAGAGCTCTGAAGACATTGGCACTGGCACCATGGACCACCACTGAGCAGAGACAGAGCAAGGACACCAAGAGGAACTCAAGCCTGACTAGGGCAGACCTCTGACATGTCCCACTCAAGTGTTACCCAACAAATGTCAATCACAGAAATAGAGGGTTTATCTAAAGAGAAAGAGCATATTCATGAGGCAGCCAAGCATTATGGGAGTCCCAAGAGAATCCGCCTGTCTTAGATAGGCCTAGGGGTGTCTGTGTGAAAGGGGAATGGGGTGGAATGAGTGTAGAAATGATTATGGATGTGAACAGAGTCAGGGAGCTGTGCTGAGTGTCTAGCACATGTGTAGTGAAACAGCATGGTTCCTAGGATGCATGCTGGGAAAATGGCGGCATTGGTACCCTCTGAACAGGGTGGGGTTTCAGGCATCTTACATCATACGGTCACCCATCTGACCCCTATGCCAGTCCATGTAAAGGGCTGGTGGGTTAAGTGGGTTTAAATTACTTCCAGATTTCTCAACACCTTGAACAATTGTTGCCCTGGTGACTGTCCATCAGAGGTGAAGCTATTGCTTAGCTATGTTGTCAAAAAAAAAAAAAAGTGCTCATAAATTCAAGTAACTGGAAGCAAGAGAAGCTAGAAAGTATGTTTAAGTTTGCCCTCAGCTTCAAGGGTCTCCATAGTAACCTAGGTCATGGTGGCTCATGTTTGTAACCCCAGCCTTCCTGAGGCAAGATGATCATGTAAATTGGAGATTATCCTGGTCTCCATAGCAAGTTTCAAGCTAGCCAAGGCTACATGGTGAGGCCTTGCCTCAAAAACAAACAAACAAACAAACAATAAACAACCCAAGGGAGAAAGTTTTTGTCTTAGTTTTTGTTGTTAATCTAGGCCTATACAGTATAGTAACTGTTTAGGCTGTGAATAGAGCCAGTACCAAAAAAAGAGGCATAGTCAAAATTACCCTGCAACATCTTTTAATGCCTGCAAATGCAGACACATACCACATAACATTTGGCAGACAAAGGACCACATACATGAGGGTGATCATTTAAGATTATATGGTCAACTGGTGGCATGATAATACACAGGCCATTGTTTGTGTGTTGCTGATGTGAACAAACCTCTGAGTGGCTAATGACATCAAGTACAGCAATACAAACACAGGCAGTGCGCGGTGCTTGACAGTCATAATGAACAATCATAATACTGGGATTTTTTTTCTATTTACTTTGCTACACATATCATTACTTTAGAGTAGCCTCTTACTAAATATGAAGTTGACTATAAACAGATCTACAGGAACTTTGTGTATCATGTTTACAACTTGTGATTGCATCTACTGACTGCCCAACACAATCTAGGTTTGTAACGTTCACACAAACTGTGAAATCTCCAGCAGCACCTTTCTCAATGCATGATGTTGAGTAGACACTGAGATGTGCATATGATCCTGGCTAGTAAGTCTTCCAGTCACTGGAAATTTAAGAGAAATTAGCAAGATGGAAAGACAAACAGCAAACGGTCCTTAAAGATGCCTATTTTCAAATCCTCTGCCTTTAAGATAACGGAGGCCTCCACAGCCATGGTTACTATTCTTCACATGCGCCTAGAGGGTCTAAGAGCTGGGTAGAAAAGAATAAAAACCACTGACACCCATGATGGGTACCGTTCCAAATTGCACTCTCTTCATCATGCTATTGTAGGGTTGGACAAGAAGGTAGTCCCTGAGGACTGGGGAGATGGCTTAGTTAGTAACCTGCTTGCAGTTCAAAGCATGAGGACCTGAGAACTCAAGGCCCCAGAACCCCCAAACCTATATAAAAAGCCAGGCATGGCAGTGTGTGCTTGTAATCCCAGCACTGGGGAAGTGATGACAGGTATTTCTGGAGCTCACGAGCCAGATAGCCTAGCCTAGTCTTAAGCCTCAGGTCCCTGAGAGACCCTGTATCAAAAAACGGAGTGGACAGACCTTAAGAAAGGCACCTGAGGTTGACCTCTGTCCTCTATATGCATATATGCACCTACATCTATGTGAACATGAACCTACACCATATATATACACAGAGGGAAAGAAGGAGGGAGGGAGAAAGTAGGCAGAAAGGGAAGAAGGGAGGGGTCAAGGCTGACATTCTTTGGGGGATGGAAGAACAACACCCTCAAGCTATGGTGCTCGGTGATCCTGAACAATTTGACCTAAAGAAAGTGAAAGGCTACAGAAGCAGACTCAGAATCACGTTTATCTGGTCCTGCCTACGCTTTTGTCCCTGTCCCCAGGTGCAGAGAAAGGCTTTCTGCAGTGTCCTCCGGCTTCCAAAGACCAGACCTGCCAAAGATGGAACAATCACCTCTTGTCCCTTACCTGGGCTTTCATTAACTAAATTCATATCACAGGAAGAAAGACTAGTCTGCCACCCACCCACCCCCACCCCCCCAACCCCGGATAGACTGTCCTCACATGCCTTCGGCTCTGTTTTGGTTAATCATTTACAAAGGTTTTCTGTTCCACGGATCAAGATTTTCTCCAAATTCATAGAACTTCTTTAAAAGTTATTTCAATGCTACCTAAGTTGCCAAAATCCTCTGTCTTCTTCATGGCCTATAAATATAAAATAAAATAAATAAAATAAAACGATTTTTAAGTCTCTAAGCTTTTGAGTCACACTGGGCTGGGGGTTCTATACCAGGGTCATGACCATGCAAGTCTTATGGTTGTGTGTCTTTTTTCTAGTTAAATCTCTTTAGCAGTTTATTCAAAGAACCTTGGGAGGGCAGAGGAGACATTTTCCTTTGCCCCTGAGGTTGGCTAGGTGAACACAGGGAAAACAGAAGAAACCTACATGCTGATGTGGCACAGAACTACATTACATTAGAATGTCATGTGATCTCTCAAACATTACAAAACAAAACTAACGAGCACACCCCCCCCCATTAAAGTTTATTCAGAAGATGCTATGCAGAGTCCTGGGGGTGCAGCTCTTTCCAGAAGCCTACCCTCATATCTTGCGATTTTTTTGCTCTGTCATAAAGTTTCCTCCCAACTCACCTTACCTTGTATGTAAATTCTTTATCTGTCCATAAGAAGAACCTAGAAGCACTAGGTAGAAGTGAAATCTTGTCTCTCTAGACCTAAGTTCTCTCCAGCCTTCAGATACCAGTAATACTGCGTTAGCCTTAAAACAATGCAGGCTAACTGAAGAAAAGTGTAAGTCAGTGCTTCTCTTTCCCCCTAGCTCCTCAGCCCTCAATGTTCCCTCATGATGTGAGGTTAAGTTTTTCTCCTTGCAAGGTAGCCATAGATGTCAAAACATGGAACTGAGACAGATGACAAAGAAGTCTCGAGTGGAAGATAGCATATGAGCTTAGGAGCAGAGGAAAGAAAAAGACAGGGCCAATGTGGGGAAAGAGGGAGAAGTGAAACCAGGTATAAGAATTTAAGACCAGACTGAAGCCAGGTCAAAGAATGCCCATAGAACTCTGGAGAGCTGGATGCATTGTTGTGATGTTACAATATTCTGTCAGCCTTCCATAACCATGGGTCCTGTATTCATGGCTTCAGACAACACACATGGACAATACCGGAAAAAAAGAAAAGAAGTTGCATCTTGGGCTGAAGAGATGGCTGTGTGTGGGAGCCCTCGTTGCTCTTCCAGAGAGCCTGACTTCCATTCTCAGCAATGAGATCAGGGAGCTCACGACTAACCACCTGTAATGCCAATTCAGGGCCTTGGCCTCTGAAGGCACCTGTGCACGTGTGGCAGACACACACACATTTTTAACAAGTTGCATTTGAACTGAGTACATAGACTTTTGGGGCATTGTTTCCTAAATAATACAGTACAATAACCATTTATGTAGCATTTCCTTATGTTATATAAGTATCTCACAGAGGATTTAAAGCACACTAGAGGATACATACATGTTGCATGCAAATACTCTGTATTTAACTGTTTAGGCGTCCCCAGATGTCCCTGTCCTTGGAGATCCTGGAAACAATCCCAGCTCCTCACCCTACCCGATCCCTGTTCCACTTTTAGATCTGGCCCAGGTGCAGAGGAGCAACTGCTATATATTTCAATTTTTGTCTGGTTTTGGGTTTTTTGTTTGTTTGCTTGCTTGTTTTTTCCTTTTGGTACCTGGCTCAGGGCACTGTTAGACTAGAGCAAGAAATATCCTTTTTGCTCAACTATGTGTGTTTTGTTCTTGATTCATGAAGTAAATTCCAAAGCATCTTCAGCACAAGGTACCCTCTCAAACATATCTAAGTTAATGCTAAAGATGCTAATGAGGCGATTTCTTTGGAAAGTCCCGATGCATACACAAAGGATAGAAACTCATCCACATCTGTAGCCTCTGGAGGAGAAATGGATGCAGGTCAGGTTGATTGCAATGGCCAATGGTTTACTCAAGAACATCTACATAATGAAGCTGCCCTAAAATCCCAAATAAGGACCAGGTTTGAGAACTTGCTAACGGACGGTTTTTGGAAGCTCCTTTACCCTGTAGGTTCCCCTAGCCATTACCTCATCTGACCTTTATCTATACCCCTTTTCTGGAGGCAGGGTCTCACATAGCCTAAGCGGGTCTCAAACTTACAGTGGAGGGTGACCTTGAACTCCTGCTCTTCCTGCCAACACTTCCTGAGTCCTAGAGTTACAGGCATGCGCCACCATTCCCTGTTCATGTTGTTTATAACAAACTAGGTGTTTCCATGAGTTTTATAAGCCACCCTGGCAAACTAATCCAATTCTAGGAAAGGATGGTGGAGGCTCAGATTTATAGATAGGCAGCCAGCTAGTTACAAGTACAGGCAAATTAAACCGATGAACCTATGAAGTGTTTGCTGGGTAGGGAAATGCCACGCCCATTTGGTCTCAGGTGTCTACTCTGCAGAGCACTGAGAAACAGGATAAGAGAAATTGAATTTATTCCCCTCCCCCATACTCTTGAGAATCCTTGTAGGAGTTGAAGACTTCCTCCTAGTCATCCAATGACTTGTCGAGACCTCCCAGGCCAGCAGAGTCATAGATGCCAGCTAGAGCTCAGAAGCTTGCTATTAGATTCTGAATTTCCCTCCCCGGTTCTCTTGCTGAAGTCCAGCCTCCTTTGACTTGGACAGTGGATGCAGGAGATGGTGAGGAGCAGGCTGCCTACCCATAGCTCCGCTTCCTCTCAAATACAGTGGGCTAGCAGTGTTAGCTCCTGACAGTCTGTGGGGATTTCCGATCCTGTCCCTACCCTGTGCTGGCAAGCGTCCTGCAGACAGGCTGCTTTCAAGATTGGACCAAAAGCTAAGTGGGGACAAGGGGCCCCATTCTTTGTAGCCTGACCACTCTGGCCTCTTGCTCTCCTGGCCCGGTTTTTAGATTTCCTGTTCTCCTCCCTGCTGTATTTCCTGTTCAAAGTAACTTTTTTCCTAGGTCAATTGGGAGGATCTTAATTCTGGCAAAACTGGAAATGTGGCGAAAAATGAAAACTAACGGGGTTAATCCCGGTGATTGCTGGCACTACAAAGACATTAAGTAACCGCCTAAACCGGGATGCACTGCCCCTCTCCCACGACCCCGAGAGGCGCCCCTTAAGCGCTCTGTTTGCATTGTTCGGAGGTTCGCTAAAGTTCAGCTGCACTCTGGCTGGGAAAATGAGATGAGTGGGCAGCATATGGTTCTTGCACACTAGCCACTCTACAGCAAGGGGCACTTTGTGCTGTCTTCCTTGCTCCCTACCTCCTCTCCCAACCAAATACTTTGCTTGCTGTAAATCCTTTGCCACAGGTCAAAAGGTCAAATGAGTCTCTTGACCCCACCCCCAACCCCCGAAATTGCCTTGTGTTTTTGTTTTTTTCTTTTTTCTTTTTTTGAGACAGGGTTTCTCTGTATAGTCCTGGCTGGCCTGGAACTTACTCTGTAGACCAGGCTGGCCTCGAACTCAGAAATCCACCTGTCTCTGCCTCCCAAGTGCTGGGATTAAAGGTATGTGCCACCACTGCCCAGCACCTTGTGTTTTTCAATTTCAAAGACCTTTGTCCTCACCACCTGCCCCCATGGAAAGTTCTCTACACCCTTTTCCATGCAGCCAAACCAGATTCGTTTCTCTTTTATTCAAACCCAAGAGCAGGTCTGCCCTGGGCCAGTATCTGTTATCTCAACCCAGGAGGCCAGCATCCATTTCTTCTTATCTGGGGCTGCCTCACCTGGAAGTGACCGTGATTTCCTCTCTCTTACTCTTACAGCGGATAACAGTCATCTGACACCTAGCACATCTGAGCACTTTATAACTAAGCAATCATTTGCGTTCATTCATTTTTTTTAAAGCGACTGTTTCCTGAATATTATTGCCTGGATACTGTGATGGATGTAAGGGATACAGAGGTGAATAAAATACCTTGGTTAGCCCCAAGAAATTCAGTCCAGTGGTAAAAATTGCTACCTGTGGCTGGGGAGTTGGGCAAAGTGCTTACTTGCTTTATAAGAATAAAGGTCTGGGCTGGAGAGATGGCTCAGTGGGTAGGAGCACTGGCTGCTCTTCTAGAAGGATCCAGATTCCAATTTTCAGTATCCACCAGACAACTTACAACCGCGTGTAACCAGGGGATTCAATGTCCCTTTCTGGCTTTTTATAGCACCAGGCATGTATGTGATGAATAGACATCCATACAGGCAAAACATTCATACACATAACACAATTTTTTAAAAAAAATAAATAATGAGGGCTTGATTTTGATCTACAGAACCCAGACAAAATGCCAGGTAATTTGGTAGGTGTTATCTTAGGACTGAGGAAGCAGAGACAGGTAAATCTGTTTGGGTTATTGGCCAGCCAGAGAGCTTCAGGCCAGTGAGAAACCCCACCTTAAACAAACAGACAAAAGGCCAATGTCTAAGGAAGTGAAAGACCTGAGTTTCCACACACATGTACACATACATATACCCTTGCACATGACTATGCACACAGGATGCCTGCCCTCCAGCGCAGTTTACCTAAGGAGATGCTTAGCATAACAACACGATAATCCCAGAACACACCCCAGAAATGCAGCTGTGGGGAGTGGGTGTCTTCACTGAAGGAGAGGTAAGTGGCCCAGAGGGGGGAGGAAATAAGTCTTTTGGTTTTTGAAAGACAAGTAGAGCTGTGGTTGCTGGGCTGAAGGTGAAGTTCGAGCTGTGGCTCCACCCCTAGCACTGGATAAAACTGAGTGTGGTGACACGGATGTGGGACCCCAGCACTACTGCACTTGGGAGGTAGAAGTTCAAGGTCATTCTTTACCTTATGTTCAGATGGAAGTCAGCCCAGAAAACTGAGATCCTGCTTCAATTAGATAGAATAAAAATAAAACTGATTGCCTTCGGGGTGGTACTGGGAGGTGGAGCCTTTAGGAGGTAGTTAGCTTACTAGGGGATTAACTCTTGAAGAGTGAAATTGTTATCCCAAGAGCAGGCTGTTAAACTGCAGTCTGAGCCCCCTGCCTACACTGCGGTGTAAGCTAATTTCACACATTCCTGAGACTCCAATCTAAGGATCAATTGTTTTCCAAACGTATGTTTTCCAAACGTGACCTTCCAGATTAATACACCCAGTTGCCTACTTGATACATATTGAATAAAATTACAGAAGGCCATTGCTTTTGATCAAGTCCTACACTGGCCCCTAGTGAACCCGACAGACTACCAAGTCACTAAAATGAGGCTAAGCTATTGGTTATCTGACCTTCTAGGAAATCGGGAAAACAGAGGAATTTCCTGAACAAGCCAATCAACACAGCAAAGGAACTCCTTCCTCTGTTAATCCTTTAATCCTCACCCAAAAGGCAACCTGAAGCAACCTGAAGGAGAATGTGATTTTTCTATTGTCCTGCCCCCCCTCCGACAACGCCCCCTTCCACCTTATAAGGAAAACTTCGAAACAGCTGACCTATGCTTTGCCTTTTGCCCCTGCTTTCTTCTGTAGACTTCTCTGTCTACAAAACCAACTTCTTGGGCCTCTGGGTTTTAGCCATGTGGTGCCTAGCATGAACAAAACCTGGGGTTCAGGCCTTAGCAACACACGAGCACAACACACACACACACACACACCATCTGCTGCACTGCCCATTGGAAAGTATTTGGTTTTATGGAATGAAGAGCTACCTGTGGTTATGATCATAAAATACAGGCAATTAAGACCGACCTGCATTTTCTTCTTTCAGAGGAACTGCATCAGAGATTGACCCCAGGGCCTCACACGTGCCAGGCAAATGCTCTATCCCACGCCACACACTCCCAACCCGTCCGCTTGCAATTGGAAGCCGAAACTTGCACCTTGGATATTTCCATCTTTAGCTTCCCATTGGGTGGCACCTACGCCCTCTAGACAGCCTATTTCTCTGAGAGTGAGCTTGAACACCCGCCCCTCCCTCAGTCTCCACATCTAACACTGTGACAGGCCTCCGACAGAGATCTGGGAGCTCTCCTTTTCACTGATGTCACATGGAAATGCCACAGTCTTTTCTTGGTAATCCACCCTTTCCCCTGCTTCTGCTCTTTAGTCATCAGCCCAGAAAGTCAAATTGTGTCAGGTCATGTTATTTGTTTAAAAGCCATTCATGGTTTCTGTTTGACCTAGGAAAACATTCAGAATGGTAAGCACAATCTCCCCTCCCCACTCCCTCACCTCTGCTCCTTCCTCCTCCTTTCTGCTCCATTTCTTACTTAGGCACATGAGTATTGGGCTGGTGGGAGTGAGGCTGCCCATCCTGTCTGGTCAACTATTTCATAGAGCTATTTCTACATAGGAACTCTGGACAATATATAGGTGTTTGGGGAGTTGAGACAGAATTCAATCAAGTCCTGCATAATTGTGCTTTCTCCCCCCAACTCCCTCTGCTCCTTGGTTCCAGCCTCTCTTCAGTTCTCCAGCCCTGTGAACTCTATGTGTGTTTGTGTGGTGATGGAGGTGGCAGTGGTAATGGTGGTGGAGGTAGTGGTGATTGTGTGTGTGTGTGTGTGTGTGCGCACTGGTGATCAGACCACCCCAGTCATTGAATCTACTGATTTTCATGGAAGGGTCATATCTTTCCCTCCTCTCACCGGTCCACTAAGTCTCAGTTTAAATGTCATTCTTAAGAGATGTCTTGTCTGCTCTTCTTTTTCATCACTTTCCTTTGAAACATCCACCACAATTCTTTAACCTATTGCACCTTTACTGATGCTCCTTCATGTGGCTACTTAGCATCTGTCTCTCCAATATCAACCCAGATGTTGTGTGCATGCACATGCATGCTAGACTCTGCTGTGCACCATGACAGATTCGGAGCTGCACACAGACTGTTTGTCACACAATACAGGAGATCTTTGATGACTCAGTGTGACACAGAGAAGCTGGGAGAGTTCAAAGGAGCAGGGATGGTCTCTGAGGTGCAAGGCAGGGAAGTCTTCAAGGAAGATAAAGTATTTGATGGGAGGTTTATAGAAAGGGAGTGACCCTGGAGGTGTGGGTGGAGGGTGGGGCGGTCCAGGTGGATGGACCATCTGGTTGGAGAAGCCCAGGCAGTGTCTGAGAGATGATGAGTAACCAGGATGTCAGGAGCTAGAAGGGAAGAGGAGTGAGCAAGGTGTCCCTTTTCTTCTTGCAGTTTGGGGACAGATGTGTTTTTTTTAACCAGGCCTCACTTGTGAGTCAGGCAGTGGGCAGTGGCTGGGGCCCACTTCCTCACTTCTGCTCTCTTCCACTCCTTTCCCATCCAGGTACCACAGTGGTGAGATGGTGGGAGCAGGGCACATCCAGTCAGGTCAACTATTTCATAGAGCTACTTCTACATAGGAACTCTGGATGGTATATAGGCGTTTGGGGAGTTGAGGAAAATTCAATCCATCTTTCCATGGGTATTCACAGTAGCCATCTATATTCCTTCATTGAGGTTACTAAAACAAATCCCTGTAGCTACTGAGCTTGGACGCCCAGTGGAAATCGGACACATCTGTCAGAAGAGTTTAAGGGGATGTTTCCCAGGGGCTCAGCGCTCACTTTGTTAGATGCTCTCTGTGAATTGTCTCCTTCATTTTCATACCTGCCTTATCTGGGAAGCACAGAGATCTATGTTCTAGATAAAGGAAATAAAGCTCACAGGAATTAAGAAACTTGCCTCAGGACAAACGGCATATTAGCAATGGAACCTGATTTGTGCCCAGATCTCTGTCTATCCCCTTACTGGAGGATTTAGGGGCAAAGCCTGGACTCTGGAAGCCCCAAGATGCCCTCTGGAGACAAGTGGTAATGAAAGATAGGGAGAGGAAAGTTAGTCAGTATGGATACATTGCGATGAGGAATGAAGGAGGAGGTAAAGTGGTCATTTTTGTGGCACTGACAAGAAGTGTGGGCTTAGCTAGAGATCAAGAGGTATGTACTTTAAGCAGTCCTGGTCAAGGTGTGGTCCTCCTCATCACTGGGCCATCATTGTCTTGGCTCAGTCTATCCTGCAAGGTGGTCCAGTAAGTTAGCAAAACCTCTTCCCCAAGAGGCAAGTCCCTCCTCTAGCTGGTATCAGGCTTCAGCTGGTTCCTTCCCAGCATGAGATTCCTGGGAAATATTTTAGTTCTTTGGGGTCTGAGATTTCAATAGCTGAAGTGGGGGTGTAGGAAAGTGTCTCTTTAGGTTGTCTTTCCTGCCCTGGCAGATAGAGCCCCAAGCCTGTTAATTTTTTTCCAAGCTATATTGGCTAGGTTTGGGGGAGACCAACAAGATTACTTAAAACATTTAAATCTTTAATCTTTGTGAGTGTGTTTTGAGGTCAAAGGGAAACTTGAGAGAGGTGGCTCTCTCTCACCACTGTGTGGAATCCAAGAATCAAACTCAGGTTGTCAGGCTTTATGGCGTATTCGTGGCTTGGGCACCAGATGTATGCACGGGGGCACAATAAAGAAACTGCTGGCATGACCATTCCATGGCATAGTTAACGTTTAGTTATGAGAGAGAGAACAGCCAGAGGGGTCTGGAAGAGTCCAGGGCAGAAAGAGAAAGTAGACTAGACCTGGCCAGTGACTGGACGTGCAAATGAGGGGAAATGAGCAGGGGACAGAGGATAAAGTCTAGCTATCGTAGCAAGAACAGCAAACAGTGAGGCTAGCAGGGCTGTAAGAAAGAGGAGTAGCTGCAGGGAGGGAGGCCAGAGCCGGAGGAGGAAGAAGAGCAGGGATGCGGTTTGGACTTTGTATAACAGGTATTTGAGACACTGAGGGAGCCTGGACACCATCATGTGCTTTGGTACTAATATGTACCACCTGTCCCTTCTGCCAGAAGTAAGGGAAATGACTTAATTTGGTTTCACAGAAACCAGCTTCACAAGTTCCTGAGGGATGGTAGCTTTTCTCCAACTTCCAGAAATCTCCCTATAGCACAGGCTGAGCTCGTTTCTGGGTATCTGGTCAACCTTTTGGAGTTTGAGGAGTTGGAGTTTCCTTTAGACCTGACAGGTGGCAAGCTCCTTCACTGGTTGAACTCTCTTGTCCATCCAAGATAACACAACAAAACACACAAAAACCCACAACTTTTCACTTTGAAGCAAGTATAAATTCATAAGAAGTTACAAAAATAATAGTTTTCACCCCATTTCCCTATAGAACATAGCTATAATACAAATACCAAATGTCAACTTGGGATCTGGCATTAGAACAATCTGGAGTTATGCAGCTCTTGTTAGTTTTACCATGAGATAACTTTCAAAACTAAATAAGGTTGACTTCAAAGCCATGGCTCTTGGAATACTTTGAGTCTTTCTGACGTTTTGGGGTTTAGAAACAGCAGATCTGAAGAAGATGGATTTGTAGTTACCATTAGAGCCCTAAGGAGATGCCATATTCCTCCAGGGAGCCCTGGAGTTCCCGGCTTCTTTAAAATAGAAAGGCCTGGAGTAGCAGACACTGAAATGAAATCCCTGTCTAGAGTGACTTGGTGAGGCTGACATTTTTGGCTGTCTGGAAGCCTCTAAACTCTCCCGGGGAATACCCCAGGCTTGGCTCACCAATCTGCCTCTCTCCCTTTGTCTATCTCTTGGCAGCTGAGGACAAGTGATAAGCAGAGAAGACAGCACATCTGCGTTGGAATCGCCACATGCCCATCGGGAGAGCCGGGCTGTGAACCTGTCGGATCACTGGCAGTCAACCAGGCCCTTCTTTATCTGGAAAAACTGCCCTGAGGACAGCCTAGTGTTGCCGTGAACAATGGAGGGAAATGGAAGCCCAAGCTTCGGTGCTGGGATCCTGCCACCCACACTCCTTTGCTCTGTTATTTCTGGCAATACAGACGTGTGGGAAGAGGAACGAATGAAGCCTGGGAACTAAGCGGAAGTGGAAGCGCGGTGGTACGAGGGAAATTGAAGATTGTTTGCCCAGCTTTAGAGATTTAGTTACAAAAGAGCCGGAGAGCAGCGTCAATGGGTGTGGGATGGTGGCTGTTACAGCCTGTGTATGGAACATCGTTGTGCAGCGGCTCCTCTGTTGAAAGCTTGGTTCCCAGGGTAGCGGTGTTCAGAGGTGGGGCTATAGGACGTGATAGGATCACGAGGGTTCACAGCTCATCGATAAAGCCATCCACT
Source organism: Rhynchomys soricoides (assembly GCA_019843965.1). Taxonomy (NCBI): domain Eukaryota; kingdom Metazoa; phylum Chordata; class Mammalia; order Rodentia; family Muridae; genus Rhynchomys; species Rhynchomys soricoides. The sequence goes on from JADRCH010000134.1 coordinate 4,340,383, forward strand.
GAGAGTGGGTTTTTTTAATTTGATGGGCTTACAACGTGATGGAAACTTTTGAGATAGGGCCTAGCTGAAAAGAGGTCCTTGACGGTGTGCCCTTTGGGGACAACATCTCGTCCTTAACCATGTTACTTTCTGACCTCCGCGAGGTAAGCACCATCCTCCAGTACATACTCCCACCACCTGCCTCACCACAGGCCTGAAAATGATGAAGCCTACTGCCAAAAGAAATCTCTCTCCCTTCAAGCCGATTTTTCTCTGGTATTTTGTCATGGTGACAGAAAGCTGACCCAGTTGCCATTCTAGTAACAAGTTTCTTGACCATCAGGCCAAATGGATCCACTAGAAGTTAATTTCCTCTGAATTATTTCCCATGTGGATTTCAGAGAGTTTGAAACATATGAATTATGAAGCGACAAACAACCATGGATTTGGGTTATGGCCATTAGGGGGCAGCACTTTGGGTTCTGTTCATTTCCAGGTGACTTGGTTACTCATCCTGTTGACAGTAAGAAATCTAGTCAGATGAACAAGGTTGATCCTTAGTAAGCCACATTGATTTCAAGAAGTGGCAACTATGTCGCCAGCTGCTGGGAATGTCTCTGTTGTGTTTCTGTTCTCCCCAAATTCCTATGTTGAAGTTCTAACCCCCAAGGTCTTAGAATGTGACTTGATTTGGAAATAAGGTTGTTGCAGATTTAATTAGATGAGTTTGTTTTGTGGAGGGCAGTTTTGTTTTGTATTTTGTTTTTACTTTGCACTGGGATGGATCTTACCATATTTATCTCAATCCTTCTTCCTTTCAAACATTCCTACAAACAAAATCTAACACGTCCACATCATGTCTGAACATGTAGCATTTGTCTCTTCTTTCTGGAAATACACACAAAACCAGAACTAAACCTCACCTGTAGTTGACATTCTCAGTGGATTCTTACAGTCCAAAGGGAAGAAGAAACCAATGACAGCAAAATACTGCCACATTCTCAGCAGACATTTTGCAATTGCATTGGGCGTAAGTGGCTCATTTTCTTCAGATCATAGATGCAAACAAAAGGAAGAGTTGCAGTAAATCTTCTGAGGAATGACAGCTGTGACAGGGAGATGACCCAAGAACTGAACTGAGCCATGGGAATACAATCCACAGCACCATTGGAGAGAAAGCCTTCTGGTGCCTGTCAGACAAAGACAATCAGGACACTGCTCCACTGTCCTGTGAGTTACTAGAACCTGGTCATGCCTCCCTGGTCATGGAGTCCTTTCTGGAGCTTCTGCCCCACTTCAAACCTTATTTGTGTAAAGGGCTGGCTGGTGTAGTCATAGGTCAGTTAGTTAATCCCAAAGAAATTGCTCAAGCGCCCTGACTACATTATCACCAACCTTAAAATTCTCTTTAGGCATGCTCTCAGAGTGTGAGCCAGAGCTCAGGTAGGTGAGTGCCAGGTCCAACAGAAGGAATGAAGACATTTCCCAACAGTACTTTATCTCTGACTCAACCAAGGATCGCTACAAGATCCTCCACTTTCCCTGCTATGAGGCAAGTAACTCTGTTACTGGTGGCAGGTGAGAGGGGGTGAGGGGTGAGGGGTGAGGGGTGAGGGGTGGGATTTTGTTTGGAGCTGGGGCCTGCCGCTTTCTATAAGTGGCACCAGGGTTAGAAAGACAGAACTGAGCACTTGGAGGATCCAGCACAAACTTGGCATCTTCTAGCCTTCACCACAGCCGCCTGGGCCTTCCTCACTCTTAGACTCACTCTCAGCTGACTCAGCTGAAGGATCAGAGGCAGAAGACATGGGGGCAGGAGGCGGAGCTCAGATGCCCCTCACTAAGAAGAGAACAGACCTCCATAGAAGGCAGTGCCCCTGTAAGCCATGGAGTGGCTCAAGGATCCCACAGGGGCTACCTCGCATGCCTTCAGACTCCTCCTGTGTCTTAATTCTCACCCTGGTCACATCCCTATAGTCACCTCAGCCTTCCATGTCTTTCTTTTCCTACAAGATCCCAGCTCTATCCCAGAAAGGCAATCAGGTTCCTGGCCACCCCCAGGAAGACTTTTAGTGTTAACCTAACGTTGATAAAACAAACCATCTCCTGCTGACAGTGACAGCCTGTCCTGGCTCAGCTCTCATGACGTAAGCTACCACACATTTGTTAAAGCTGTCATACAGGAGAAGAAGTAAGGTGAGAAGAAAGCTGTCTGCCTACAGCAGCCAGGCAGAAGAGACTCTGGCTCAGCTGCGCCAGGTGAAGCCCTGCTATAGGATCTGGCAGCCACTCCTGGGCCCCAGCAGTCTCAGCTGGGCTTTCCAGGAGACATAGAGAGTTAAGGGCATGAATTTTCAGGAGACTGTAGCTTGAAACTCAATCTCCTCGGGTCTCTTACAGAGCCCAGTGCCAGGGACAGGTTCACTGTCAACACCACCATCAGACCGATAGGAAAGCAGATCTGGGGCCTTTGCCCCTCAGTGTCACTAAGCAACAGGCACAAAAGAGGCAGGTCTGGCTGAGAGCTGCAGCACCTTCTGTGCGACCTCCCACAGCTCCTGCTCCATCCAGCACAGCCAGGTGGGAGAACCACCCTCATTCCAGAAACCTCAAGGTCCAATGATGATCTGCCTCAGGGTTTGTTAGGGGAAAGGAAAAGATGCTGAAGAGACTTCGTGTAGAAACTGCAGAGTTGCCAAATGGTTCATTGAGAAACTGGACTGATGACAAAGGTGAGGACTTGCAGGGGAAATGGAAGCATTACATACAGTGAGATCCACCTTTCCCTCTGAGTCATGGATAGACACTGCCTGGCACTCTTCACCCTTCTCCCTGTGGCCATCCCTAAGGGATGCTGCATAGGGTCTTGGATACATTTACAAAATCAGACTAAAAAAAAAAAAAAAACAAAAAACCAAAACCAAAAACAAAAAACCCAAACAAACAAAGAACAACAACAAAACCGGAGTGGTGCTTGTTTTTCCCACTCCCACAAAGAACCCTCCTCTCTGATGGTAGAAGCAGAGCCCACCCAGCAGTTACCTGTGGAAATAAAGCACTCTCATCTCAAACCAACGCAGAACTGAAGAACCCTTTCATCTCATCAGGTACTCAGAGCACATGTACAGCACAGCAATACATGTTGGAGTTCCAAAGCCCCATGGCTGGAAAGTTGAGCACGAGGAACTTTCTGGCAAGCAGAGACTGGGCTGAGGAGGTCTTGGGACTGGGTTTGTAGAGTAAACTGGAGTTAGGTAGAGACAAAGTTAGGGAGAGCAGGATCAGACAGGCAAAACAAAGATTAAGGTTTCTGCAGCTCTTTCCAGCTCTAGTCCATGAGCTACTGTGAGGTAGGGACCGTTCTTCCTAGACACTTTGAACAGTGCCTGTCACCATGAGCTGACAAAGGGGAAGAAAGAGAGACAGTGAATGACCCTGCCAGCTGAGGCTGGCTCAATTTAAGATGCGCTGGACCTTGTAGTTAGAAGTGCCACTGGAACAAACCATGAGGAGGAGAGAAAACAAGAGATGGACCCACATGCTGTGGTGAACATAAATGTCAGGAACCGGGGCTGGAGGGATGGTGGCTAAGATCACTCATTGCTCAATCACCAGGACTGGAATTTAGATCCCAGCACTTACATCTGGCAGTTCACACTTGTAGGGAACTGACACCCTCATCTGGCCTCATCAGGTGCTTCCACACATATGTCACAATCACTGTCACAGACAAACATACACACTCATAAAGAAAACAAATATTTAAACATAAATAAAGTCAGAACTCCCTGAGCTCCCTTGAAGCCTCACTGTGAGCTGGGTATAGTGACTCATACCTGTGATCCTTGAGGTGGAAGGACTTTCATGAGGTTAGGGCCAGCCTGGGCTATCTGAGCTATGGCATGAGACCAAATCTCAAAACACAAAACAAGGGACGATAGATATAGCTCAGCAGTTTAGAACTCTCACTGCTCATGCAGAGGAGCAGAGTCCAGTTCCAGATGTCTATGTTAGGCGGCTCACAACCATCTGTAACTCCAGTTCCAGAGCCCCTTCTGGTCTCCATGAATGCCCTAACATACTGGACATTCTCCTCTCCACTCCCACCACCACCTTTACACACACAAGCAAAATGAATAACTAAACAAAGCCAAACAACACTTACTGCTGCCACAGGAAGCCTCTTGTAAGTGTGAAATAATCCCAGACTTCACCAACTATGTGCTCTACTAGCTATGGAGGATTCATGTCCCTCCTTGAGTCACTCTTGGGATCTATCAGCTGTCTTTTGCAGTCACCCAAGCACCCTAGGTTCATTAAAATGTGTTTGCTTTTGCAAAATACTGCATGCTCCTTCGAGCATAAAGAGGCTCCTGATAGCAGTATCAGAATTGCTTTTGAATACTGGATAATTTATGAGTTTGTTCATATCCTTTGCAAAGCTCTGGGTGACAGCTTGATATGCAATTATCAAACAAAACAAAACCTGGCCTCTGTTTTTTTTTTTCCCCTTATAGAGAGCATATTGAGTAGGCCTGTGTTACCAGTGGAGATCTGTGCTCCTCTCTCCAGCAAATGGGAAGGCAGCTGCTGCCAGCTGTGGTGGGAAAACAAGATTTGAAACTCAGAGGCTGGGGCAGGCCATAGCATCATACTCTGCTGCTGATTGAGGGAATGGCTAAAGTTTCATTCTATGAAGTTCATTCATGAGTGACAAGGTTAGAGTTCTAGAGGTTTCTGCGTCTCTTCCCAGACCCTGTCCAGCACAGACACAAGCAGACCTTGCACTCCACAGCCACTGTGTGTTCCCTGGACTGTGGCTTTGGATGCCGATAACTTTGGTATCAAAATTCCTGTCAATTTAAAAGCTAAGGATTCCCCATCATTTCCCCCACACTTTCCTTTACTCTTTAGACATCTTATGACATCTTCACTCAATGATAATGGCACTGTTAAATATCAAGATACGGTTAATAATAGCTCACATTAATCTTGTCCTTAATGACAGTTAAAACTGGTAAGTTGACACTACGCTAAATATTTCTGTGGCCTATTTGCTGGAGGCTTTCCACAGGGATCTCTGGCCCAGCCAAGTGCGAGGGTTGAGAGGCATAGGGGAGAGTGCAAGCAGGGATGGGAGTCACCTCCACCTCAGTCTCTGCAGTTGCTGCCTTGGTTGCACCCGCTGCCCTACACTGAGTAGGGCCCGGGCTGAGCTCACAAGAGGCCGACTAGCCAGCGAGGAGTGTGGGAAGCTTCTGGTGGCTGTTTAGGGAGAGCAGACCTCTTCTCAAGCAGCAGTGTTACAGCTCTTATGATAGAAGCTCTCAGACAACGGGGTAGGTCTCACACCTTTATTCCTTCTGGATAGGATCTCTCATATACAGTTTGGGATGGTCTAATATATAGTTTGGGATGGGTCAGGGTCTGACAGCGGGTACTTCCCATTGGCTTGGTCTGAGAGCTTAGAGATACCTTATCTGTGTGTGGGAGGGCTTGGCGTGCTGCTCCTACATGACCGATGGTCACAGACCTCTCTACAAGGGGCTGTGGGGGTTGTAGCTACTAGACAGAAGCCAGGGGCCAAGGAGTGTGATAAAATACCTACCGTCCCCTGTAGGGTTACCCCCTACTGGGTTGATGGGGTTTAAGCCTGTGTTCAACCAGAAACCAGGCTGCCTGTCACAGCCCACCACCCCACATATTTCTACATTATATATAATGCCTGCCTAGTCTATCAGCAAGTTCTTTACACATATATCAGTCACTTTTCTTGTTGCTACTACTACACACCTGACAGGAAGCCACTTAAGGGAAGAAGGGCTTGTTTGGTCTCACAGTATAAAAAAAGATCCAGAAGTCATAGGCAGGAAGACATGTTAGTAAGAACATGAAGCAGCTGGTAACATATAGCAGCTGTCAAAGCAAAGGCGGTGGGAAGTAGTGTTTAGCTATTAAACCTCATGCTCCTCCATTTCCCAATGATCTATTTCTTCCAACGAGACTCTGTCCCCTAAAGGTTTCATGACTTTTTTTTTTTTTTTTTTTGGTTTTTTGAGACAGAGTTTCTCTGTGCAGCCCTGGCTGTCCTAGAACTCACTCTGTAGACCAGGCTGGCCTCGAACTCAGAAATCCACCTGCCTCTGCCTCCCAAGTGCTGGGATTAAAGGAGTGCACCACCACTGCCCGGCTGTTTCATGACCTTTTAAACAGCATCCCCAGCTGAGGAGCAAGTGTCCAAACACATCTGCCTGTGGAACACAGTTCACAATTTTCCATTTAACCTTTACATTAAGCTGAAGATCATTAAGTATGATATTTTTCATATAAGGCAAAATCAGAAAAGTTGAGTGTCCAAACGGGTGAGAGGTAGTGGAACCGGGGTCTTAACACCAGTAGCAAGACATGCTTTCGTTGGCCCGTCAATAGCATTCAGTCCTTCCCTAAGCATCTCCTACATTCCACCACTGATTCTAGACCCTGGGCCATCGTCTCCCTTAACCTGCATGGTCTAGACAAGGAGGAGAGAATTTAATTCCTTCTTTCTCCATCGAGTATTGGCTGGGCCTACCAACTTCTGAAGAACAGAATATAGAAAGAGGTTTTTAATTTTTTTTTTTTTTAAAGTAGCTTTTCAGGCTGGAAAAGTGGCTCAGTAGTTAGGAGTGCTTGCTGTGTAGACATGAGGGCCAGAGTCCAGATCTCATCCCTTCTTAACAAGCCACAAACATCTGAAATTCTATCTCTGAGGGATCTGATGCCTTCTTCTGGTCTCCACACACACAGGTGTACACCAACACACACACACACACACACACACACACACACATAGACACACACACCCATGTATGTGCACACACTCAACACGTATACAAATACATAAAAACTCTTTTTTTAAATTTAACTTTTCCGGGGCTGGTGAGATGACTCAGTGGTTAAGAGCACTTGTTGCTCTAGCAGAAGGATCCAGGTTCAGTCCCAGTATCCAGTGGCTCACAATTGAAATTAACTCCAATTCCAAGGCATCCAATGACCACCATAGGCACCAGGGTATGCATGCAGTGTGCATCACACATGCAGGCAAAACACTCATACACACAAATAAAATAAATAAATAAATAAAAATTTAATTAAAAGTAAGTTTTCCATGAAAGACCTTGCTGGTTCCACCTTAACCACGTGATCAACGTCTGTGTCACATAGATGTTATGACCTCTGAGAAAAGAGCCTCTCACCTCAGTAATGATTCTCTCAGTAGCCCACACATTCAGTTCAACCATAAGAAAAAGACAAGGCCAGATTAAAGTCACAGAGTGTGAGAACACACTTGAATGACATCACTGTTAAGAATGTGCCACCAAACACAGCAAAAACTTTTCACAGGCACCAGAAACGCTGAGCAGTGTCAGAAGGCAGCTTAGTTGCAGTCTGGGGACAGGACAGTAAAGGTAGAGAGACAGGCAGGCAGGAACAGGAAACCCCTGGGGACACTAGATACACATCAGGTTATAGTGTTTTGCATAATTTGCATATGTCAAGCCTTGTTAAAGGGGACATTTTTAATATATGCAGTCTCAGTAAGTCACTAACCACTTTCCCCAAATTTCTCCTGAACTCAGGGATGGGGGGTGCCGTCTCACCAGTAAGATACAATTGACTGTGGTTGTATTGTCTGTGTACCAGTATTTATGGGGTATATCCAGTGTTCCTAGAACATTCACACAATTATCTCAATTAATCCTCATAGCAACCTTGAGAAACAATAAAAAATACTTCTGCCTTTTAGAACTGGAAAATGAGCCTTAGGCTGTTAAATAACACAACTTGTCATGCCTAGTAAAGAATGAAGATGAGATTTGAAAGCAACTTATTGAGAGCCCAGGGGAGGAGGTGGTAGGGCCGAACGTCTGTGACTATGCTATTGTATGTTACCTCAACCTTGACAAGGAACCTAATGCTATATAGTTATAAGTGAAAAAAAATCAACGAGACAAAATTAATTTCCAATAAATCAAAGTAAGATAAAGAGAGTAATGTGTAACAATTTTGTGTTTGAAAAGGAAGAGCAACTTGGAAAATTAATTCTGCATTGCTTCTATTGAAAGAAGGTTGTTTTTTGTTTTTCTTTTTTTTAACGCCGTCTAGCTCCATTAAATGAAGGTGGTGTGGTTGTGAAGGCAAATTAGACCTAGCACTCAGCCACACTACCACACATGTCAGACCTAAATAGGGCAGCCTCGAGATTTCACGTGGCCCCTTGCTATATTAAATGAGGCTCTAGTTTGCATGGAGGGTCTGCTGCCTGTGCCAACCCTGCTGTAGCTGAGATATCTGCCCGTCTGCTTTCAAAGAGTCCCTCTGGAACTCCAGCCCAACTTAGATGATGATACTTGCTAGATCATCCATTGTTTTCTTAAACTAATCTGGGGGTTGCTGCACCAGCAGACAGCATCAGGCTTAACCACTGGTCAGGTCTCTCCAGGTGGTCTGATGTCAAGGCTGGCTTCCCTACTGTGGTAGTCTGAATCTGAGATGTGCCCCCCATAGACTCATGGTGCTTTAGTTGGATTTTTTATTGCTGTGATAAAAACACCAGGGCAAAGTCAACCATCAGCAGGAAGTTTCATCTTGGTCTTACAGCTCCAGAGGAGTAAGAATCCCTCACCATGGCTGTGGAGGAAGGAGGACTCAGGCTTGGTGATGAGAACAACCCAGAGCTCACATCTCAAACCACAAGCAGGACATGAAGTGAACTGGAGCTGATAGGAGACATTCCTGATGTCAAATCCTCCAACAAGGCCGTACTTCCTAAGCCTTCCCAAACAATCTCACGGCCGGGGACCACATACATACTCAAATGTGGAAAACCATAACGGACATCAACCCACTGCATGTGCTCAAGCTCTGGTACTGTTTTAGAAAGTTATTGAACACTTAGGAAGGAGAGCCCCAGTGGAGGAAGTAAGTCAGTGTATGGTCCTACAATAGCCTGATGCTTACTTCCTGTCCACTGTCTGCTTCCTTTCTGTTGTGTTTTATAAAAAACAAAGGGAAGCCAGGAATATATTTGACAGAGGTGTGGTGTGGTGCAGGGGGGATGTGGGGAGAGTGCCTCTGCAGGCCCATGCTGAGGCACCCCTTTTATAGTGAGTCAGGCATAACTGGCTGTTGCCAGGTAACTGTGGGGCGGAGCCTAGAAGGAATGCTAACACTTTCTACAATGTGACCTCTGGCTCTTACAGTCTTCCTACCCCTTCTTCCATGACAATCCCTTAACCTTAAAAGGATGGTTGTGGTAAGTTTGTCCCATTTAGGATTTGGCAGTTCAAGTCTCTTCTTCTCTGCATGTTGACCAATTGAGGGTCTTTTTGTTAATTGCCATCTACTGCAAGGAGACGTTTCTTTGATCAGGGTTGAGAGATGCTCTGAACTATGGTTCTATCAATAAGTCATCAGAAGTCATCTTAATACGATGTTCATTTAGCAGAGTAATAGTACTGGATTCTCCCCTAGGGCCTATGACCTATCTAGCCACAGGTTCTTGGTCCCTTTAACAGTGCCAGGTATATGTTCCATCTCGTGGAGTGAACTTCAGATGCAAACAGAAAGTAATTGGTCACTCCCATCATATTTGTGTCATTATTATACCAGCAGGCCGGTTGTAGTTTTCAGGGGTCACAGAGGGGTGAGACTGGTAACTTTTCTCCTTCAGTATCATGCATAACATCTTGTAGGATCATGAAAGCTAGCCAGTAGAAGACAAAAAGATTCTAGGTCGCAACAGTTTGGGGTCACAATGGAGAAATTATCAGATGAAATGGTCTTGGCCACAGTGTTGCCAGGGAATGCTTTTCATTTCCCCCACACCCAAAATATCCCAATGTGTTAATGTATCTACTGTCTACTCATACATCCATTCATGTAGACACTTCAGCTTCCCAGCCTGGGCTACTTATGAACAAACAAGTTTATCAGCACACAGTTATTGAAGCAAAAAGTCCAAGATGGATTGAAAATGGCTGTACATGCCTATAATCCCAGCCTAAAGAGGTAGAAACAGGAGGGTCGAAATTCTGAGAACAGCCTGGGATACATAATCAATTTAAAGTGAGCTTGAGGTATGTAGCAAAACCCTGTCCCCAAAACATAAGGGTCATTCAGTGGCAAAGCATGTGATGAAGAATCTCCGGGCTTAATCTCCAGCGTCACACATACAAAAAGAATTCTAAGAAGAGGCAGCTTTAGAGGTAGATGCTGGCACCTAGGAGCTTCTGTAGGAGCAAGTGGCTACATCTCAAACAGACAGCCAAGAGGATGTAAAGAGCTAGGCTTGTTTTTTTTATATTCTCTCTCTCTCTCTCTCTCTGTCTGTCTGTCTCTGTCTCTCATTCTCATTTCCCTTGCCCCACTCCCAAAGGGGCAAACCAAGAACCACCAAAGGGGTCACATGGGAAACCTTGCATTCTCAATCCCTGAGGACCTCTTACTAAGCCCACCTTCTTAAAGACTACCTCCTAATGCTGCCCCTTGCAGAGCAAGCCTTTGATTACCATGGACCCTTAGGAGACTCTTAAGCCATCACAATTTTTAGTAACTGATATTTAAAATCCAAATAGCATAAAGGCACAAAATATAAGTTCCATAATCACTTTTGGGAAATGACCTCTTTGAACTATTTGAATTTGTTGAACTTTAAACTCCTTGACCTCTGACTTCTTGTGATATTTCTCATCACAGATCCGTGTTCCGTCCTCACGTATTTAATGTGTGCTTTCTCCATCTTGGTATCTACCGAGTCTTCGACGGGAAGTATGAGGCCATCAGCACACCTGCTGCTCTTCCCACCTTTTTCCAATCTTCCTTCTTCATCTTTTTAAATGGTACTTTTAATTGAGCTATTCTGATGGTTATCATTAAACAGCATACTTAATCTCTCTATCTTGCTCCATCAAATTTATACTAATTTGTACACTTGTTCTTTATTAAATAAACATATCTTCACTGCAGTCTTGTTCTCTCTTGGCATTCCCCCCAACTTTTGTCAATGAATTAATTAAAAAATAATTTTAGATCTCCAGGGGTGATGGTGAATACCTTTAATCCCAGTACTCAGGAGACAAAGGCAGGTGGATTTTTTGTGTTCAAGACCACTCTGGTCTACATAGTGAGTTCTAAGACTGCCAGGGCTACATAGAGAGACCCTGTCTCAATATATATAGATAGACAGGCATATAACTATATAGAGATGATATAGGGATAGATATATAGGATGACATTTATTTACTTGTGTATGTGTATGTGTGCATGTGTGCATGTGTGTGTGTGTGTGTAAGTTAAAGAACCACTTGCAAGAGTTGATTCTCACCTTCCACCGTATGAGTTTCTGGCTTGGTGGCTAACGTCTTTACCACTGAGCCATTTCCTCTAATCAGAGCGTAACATATTTTAGCATATTAAGATATTTATAATAGTAGTGTATAGCAGTAGATTTATACTTACGTTTGCTTGATCTATGGGTTGGTTTTAAAAAAAAAACAACAGAAAATCAATAAATAGAATTCAGATATGGCAAGAACATGACTCTAATTTGTTGTGAGGCCAGGTGTTGAGGCTTGGATATGAGTCAGGGAAGGGGCCTCGGCCATGAACCTGTGAACTGATCTGAACCCAGAGCCTTTTTCAATGACCTAGTTTTAATCAGCTTTCTGAATTAAGCCCACTGGCAAATCTGAATTTCCTTTTTCCTCTTGAGTCAGAGGTAGATGTATGTGCAGTGTGGGAAGTCATCCTTTTCTTTTAAATTTTGAATTTTGGTCATGCTGATGAGTCTGTTGTTGTCTTGGTGGGAGGCGGTGGGGTTGAAGAGTGCAGACAGATCCTCACTCTGTAGTTTAGGTTAGCCTAAAACGAGGCAGTCCTAGCTCAGCAGCTTGAATGCTAGGATTGCTGGCATGAACCACCATCCTGTCCAAGTCTTCCTTTTATGTTCTTATTTTTTAACTCATTCAGGTTTTGAAGGGTTTGAACTAAGAAACCAGATTGTAGGTTTATTTAAGGCTTTTAAATGTGTGTTAGAGCTTATTTGGTTTGATAAATCAATAAATGGAAATGTAACTGATCCATATATAATTAATATTAGCTTTTATTTTTACAAACGCCTTCTTTTGGTTTGTTTAAATACATTTTACATTTTAATTTATTGTGTGTGTGCTTGCTAAGGTACCTAAGTGCATTTCCTCACAAACAACTGTGATTCTCCTCATCTTTTAACGTCTTTAGAGATAAGCTTTAGCCATGGCTATGAGGAAATTTCTAGAAAAGCTAACTAAAGACAGAAGAGCTAACCTGGAGACAGCACCATCTTATAGGCTGGGGCTCAGGACACAATGCAGATTCATCTCTCACAGCCCCCTGACTGCAGGTGCAATGTAGCCAACTGTCCCAAGCTCTGTAAGTGGCAGCTTCCCTGACATGATGAACTATAGATGTGGACTGTGAGCTAAAACAGACCCTCGCTGTCTTGATTGCTTCTGCCAAGTGTTTAGTCACAACAATGAAAAAGTAACTATTATAGAATGTCATTAGATCATAATCTGAAAGACTGCCTATGAAAACTAAAACACACAGATCTGACCCTATGGCTTAGTCCTACTTAGCACTCCAACCTCAGGGATGCCCGCACATTTCTGTTTACTGCTGTATCATTCACAGCAGCCAAGATGTGAAGCAGGCTGTACTGGCTGGTTTTGTGTCAACTTGACACAAGCTGGAGTTATCACAGAGAGAGGAGCTTCAGTTGAGAAAATGCCTCCATGAGATCCAGGGTAAGGCATTTTCTCAATTAGTGATCAAGGGGGGAGGGCCTCTTGTGAGTGGTACCATCCCTGGGCTGGTAGTCTTGGGCTCTATAAGAAAGCCAACTGAGCAAGCCAGGGGAAGCAAATCAGTAAGAAACATCCCTCCATGGCCTCTGCATCAGCTCCTGCTTCCTGACCTGCTTGAGTTCCAGTCCTGACTTCCTTTGGTGATGAACAGCAATGTGGAAGTGTAAGCTGAATGAACCCTTTCCTCCCCAACTTGCTTCTTGGTCATGGTGTTTGTGCAGGAATAGAGACCCTGACTAAGACACAGACCTAGATGCCCACTAAACAGATAAGTGAGTAGAGAAAACAAGGTAGATAATAATGGTGGTTTAGTCAGTTTTTAAAAAGTGAAGTGTTATTTACAGGGGAATAGATAAAACTAGAGATCACCATATTAAGCAAACCAAGCCAGATTCAGAAAGAGAAATGTCATGTGTTTTCTCTCACATGACATTAAAAGATTGGAGGGAGGAACTTGGAGGGAAAGTGGTAAGAGAGGATAATGGGGATAGAAGAACAACAACGTATCCCATGTTCTCCACGGAGTCTAGATTTAACTGTACATATACATGTCATGTGACATGAAGGGAGAAAGGAAGAGAAGATGGAGAGAGATGAGAGAAGGTGGAATATGAGGAAATACAAAGATACACGTGTTTAAAAATATAATGCAACCCATTATTTGTATAATAATAATAATAATAATAATAATAATAATAATAATAAATTTGTATGTTTTCTTATTGGCCCAGCAAGTTACTATAGTCATTATCTAAGACATGCATATAATCTTCAACAAGCCAGAAGGAAACACAGCATCCATGGCTCCTAACTAGGCTTCATGGTCAGTAAATGACAGTTAAAGGCTCTAGTTAGGCCAATAAAGGAACAGAGCTCACTTCCTAATCGGGAATGTGATAGCCGTGGGTGGCTGTTCCCTACAACCACATTAGCTCTGACTCTCAGCAAGGCTCTCAGACTCTTCTCTATCCACTCTTAAACTCCATCTGTCAATCCTAGTGTCTTTACTTTTAAAGTATGTCCAAGATCCAACTGCATGTTCTACCTCCATGCTCACCACCCTGACCCACATCCCACCTATCAGGAGGCTCCTCTCAGGCCTCCAGGTGCACTGCCCTCTGCAATTTGATTTTTACAGCAACAAAATGGCCCTGTCCTTGCACTGGGAGGAAGTCCCCTGATGGGATCAGGCAGGGTCACCAAATGCTTCAGGGTGAGTAGACAGTCAATGTAGTGAGGAGATCTCTGCTGCTGTGTCTGCAGCTGAAGGACTAGGTTCTGGTTCCCCTTTGGTTAGTCTCTGAATTAACCAAGGGACACTTGGAAAATGGCCATTTATTCATGGTCATGGCGATATTGCTCTCTGGGTTCTAAAGAAGGTGTGGCTTTACATTGTGCTGACACGAGGCAGCCATCATTTTTGTAAAGGTAAATTTTCCCACTTTTTCTTTCCTAAGTCTGTCTTCAAGACAGAGTGACTTGCTTTCAAGGGATTTGAGGTGAGCTCAATTTGTTGCGGCTGAATTCTGTGAGAGGGAAAGTAGTAACCTGGCATTTCCTTCTTACCCAGAGCCTTCCTCACCACGCTACAGTGACGTCACCTGAGGAACAGAATGCACACCTGTCTGAGCTATGCACTTTGTGAACCCAAAGCCAGGCCATTGTTTCAACTGAGCCCAAGAATAAAGGGGCTGAGTTGGAGGATGGCCACACTGGAAAAGCCGGTCACCTGATATTACTGGGTGGGTTGAACACAAGCGGACTTTATCTGTAGTCCTTCATCACCATGCCATGCAACTTTCATTATCTGGCCGAGTGCCAGAGACAGGAAGAATTCCCAAGGAAGCATCAGAAATGACAGCACTCCTGAGTCCAAAAGGTTCTGAGTTTACCCTGATCCTTTCATCAGGTTTAGAGCCCAGTGTCATCTCTTACCTAGGAAACTAGCCCTGGAGTGTGAACCTGGACACTCCCAGGCCCTCTAAGAGTCATCTCTGCCTACATTTGAAAAAATATTTTAGAAAGGAACTTCTTCACAATGTGTCTCAGGCTGCTTCCCGTCCCCACTTCCCTGTACAAACACAGGCCCTGAGAATCCAACAAAATTCATCTCAGAAAATAACAGAACCTAGCAGACCCAGGAGCCACCACATAGGGCAGGTGCCTCCCCATACATAGGAGGAGCATGGACTCAGAGCCAGCCCTTGCCAACTTATTTAACCCAGGTCTCCAGGCTCAGGGTCTTCTTTACAGAATCAGGCAGGGAGATGGCTTATCAGAAGTGACGCAGCCCCTCCCTAGTCTGGACTCCCACACATCTTCCTCTGGTTCTTGTAACTTTCTGAGTGGTCATTTCACTCTGCGGCTGGGATAAAGCTGTCGAAGAATATGGCTAAACGTCTCCTCAGCCGCCCTGGACAGGCCTTGGCACAACCCCCTGTGATCTGCTCTCACCTCCCAATGCAGACTCCCCTTGTCCTGCTCTTCCTTACCCTCTGGTTCTAGAACCATGTTGCTATGCCATACCCTCTCTGTCACATGATATCCCCACATAGAATTATCCAGCAGGGACTGGAGATGTAGCTCAGTAGGTAGAGTGCTTGCCTGACAGGCACAAAGCTCTGAGTTCAATCCCTAGTGACTCCCAAAACTGGGTATGGTGTTAAATGCATGGAATCCTAATCCCTGAGGGATCGATGTAGGAGGATCAGTTATCCTCAGCTACACGTGAAGTTCAAGGCCAGCTTGGGCTACATGAGACCCTGTCTGAGAAGAAGAAGAATAAATACGGTAACGATTACTCCCAGCGGGCCTTCTTCTACAGCTCAGCTGCAGTTTATTCATATTTCTTCAAGCTCACAGCTTACCCGGCCCTCCCCATGGCAGGCCTGACGTGGCCTGCCCTGCCCAGCATGGCTCTACCCTTACAGTCCTGCGTGGGCCTCTTCCTGTCCCCTCATCACATTCTAAATGTGTTGACTGTCTTACGGCTTCCTTACTGGACTGACATGGGCTAGTTCTTGGTTTTCTCAGTTTGAGTTTTATAGTTAGCACAGGATCTGGCCTCAGGTACACGGTTCTGTCTATTATGTGACTCTAACTGGATAAGTGACCCCTGAGTGAGTGGACATTTTGGGCTGAGTTCATCAACTTCGCTTCTCTTTTAACCAGTGGTTTCTTTTCTTTAAAGCCATTGATTACATTTCTTCCATGATCATCCCTTGATCTGGACAAATAAATATGGGTCTATTTTTCTTTTCCAGATACTTACAAAGACTCAGCGGACATAAAAATCTTCCTCTTGGATATTTTATTTTCTAGAAACTTCTCACATCAGCTTTAGATAAGGGATTCCTTGTACAATTCTCTCTCTCTCTCCCTTCCCCTCTCCACCTTGTACTTTGCTTCTCACAAACTTGTCTTATGTTGAGAATATCCTTTGCTCTCCAATGGACACTTGAGTTAAGGTGACGTTGCAGTGGCAATTGCCCAGGAATCAGGGCAGCTGGAGTGATGAGCCAATCAAAGGGGCAAAAAAGCAAGAGATCCAACACCTAGACACCAAGCAACCTGGATCCAGCACCCAGACACCAAGCAACCTGGATCCAGCACCCAGACACCAAGCAACCCAGATCCAGCACAGACACCAAGCAACCCAGATCCAGACCCAGACACCAAGCAACTCTGGGCAAACAGAAATGAGATTGGAACAGATGCTGTCTCCAAAGACAACAAAACGGGCACACCCCCTTTGATGGCCAACATTCTCTTTTCAATTCATTGCCTAATTTTCCTCCAAGAAGGTAGCAACTGGGACTCCAACCTTCCCTGTGTGTACCTGTGCCCTCCATCAATGTCAGGTCCAAAGAAAACACCAACTCCCCAATTCCAAAATTCAACCTGGACTTAGGAGGGCTTCTGGAAGTTAGAGAAAAGCCAGCATCCCTCAGGAACTTGTGAAGCTGGTTCCCATCTACCAAAAGGAGTTATTCTCTTACCTCTGATAGAAGGGATGTGCAACTAACATTGGTGCCTATCAGCATATCAAAGTGCATGCTGGCCTCCGGCCTCTCTGTGTCACACACTTCAAAGTCTATGCTAGCATCTTAGCCTTTCTCTCCTCCGCTCCCCTAAACCCCTCAGCTCACAGGCTTCCCACCACTCACCCATTCTCCTTTTAGCCCTGCTATTCTCATGGTGGTCTCTCTCTCTCTCTCTCTCTCTCTCTCTCTCTCTCTCTCTCTCTCTCCCACTCTCCCTCCCTCCCTTCTTCCCTCCCCTTCCCTCTTCCCTTCCTTCTCTTCCTATGCTCTCTCTATTCCCTCTCCCATGTTATTCTCTCCTGACCCTGGTCAGGTTTGTTTCTCTCTCTGTTCTGGACTCTTCCAGATGCATCTGGCTATTCTCTCTCTCTCTCTCTCTCTCTCTCTCTCTCTCTCTCTCTCTCCCATATGTCCCTTCTGCCAGAGGTAAAAGAAATGACACTTTTGGTAGATGGGAACCAGTTTCACAATAAAACTTTCTGCTTAACCATACCACAGACAGGCCATGTCATCAACTTACACAATCTAGAAAGCATGTGAGGTCAGTGACTGGTCTCCGTTCTTCATGGTTGTTGTGCCAGTGCCTGGGTTCAAGGAGTGGGTAAACATGGATTTGTTGAAGGAAGAGGAGTCAGGGAGATTGACTTGGGGGTTTTGACAACTGCATGGGTGTGGGAGAAGACAGAAAACATCAAATTAAACATGTCATCACCCAGACCTTTTCCCAGAGATCATTGTGCACTGATCCTCTGTAGAACTGCCGTGGTTCCTGGACACATGGAGTTTAGTGACTTCCTAGGTGTCCTTACTGTGTAATCATTAGTATCTCTCCTCTGCCTTCTGTTGGTCACACCCAGCCAGGGTCACTGTCATTTCCTGATTCCCAGGTGCTCATTGCAGATAGTGATGGTTGTTTAGGGCAATATGACCTCTTTGTGACTGTCCTGTCAGGAAAGAAGATATTCTTCAGAGACTCTAATGCCCCCTCTCTTTGGCTATCAAACTATTGAAATCATGGCCCACAAAGCTTTTCCTCATGAAGTTCATGCTGGGAGAAAGAAAAGGCTGGGGCCTCAGTGCCAGCCAGAGAGGGTGTTTGTTTCCCAACGGCTAATTTCACGTCATTCTATCAACTTGTCAGAAAGCCTCCTGCAGCAGAGATGGAAGCCCAAACAAAGGTGATAGGTGGGACCTCACCTTGACCAGGGCTGCTTAGCCATGCACACCACTGGCTTTCTAGTTAAACCCAGCCCTAGCTCATTAGGGGCGCTATTGGGGTCCATGCTCTGACCCTAACTCAGCAACATTTATAAAGAGAAAGGGATATCTACTTATTTTCAAGCACTAGTTATTTTCAGTGTAAGAGGTTTAGATGCCTGCTGCTTGCAATTAAGTGGCCCTGTGCACAGTCTAGAGGGCTGCAGGGCTTGCCTGAGAAGATGCTGGTGGAGGAGGGAAGGCAGGGGGCAGAGGCCTGCTTCTCACCTCAGGACTGGCTCCTGAAGCCTCCTCTTCTACCATGACCTATTCCTTTTATGGTCTCTCATTCCCTGGTATGACTTGTCCTCCTATGCCTCATGACCATCTCCAAATACACTGGCAAACAGACCTTGGTATCCCTAAGGGGTATTCAACCCCAAGCTAACCATTCCTCCAAAACCCTGAAGACAATAGTGTAAGGATCTGGTTTCTATTATGCCTATGTCTCCATCTGTGGTTTCTCTGTGAAAGCCATCTATCCTTCACGTCAACAGAACCCCTGATGACCTGCCTAGGCCTGCCTGGACGTGCCTGAGATGATGCTGTGGCAACCAAGCAACTCTCTGTCACAATCACATTCCACACTATGCTGGCACTGGGTGGGGACAGAAGAGTGGGCTGGGGGTGTTGTGATGGGCGTCCAGTGCCCTAAGTTCTACTGTCTGGACAGGTAGGATGCTGGGAACAACATAAAGACTGGGGACACATGGGAACAATAGCTAGCAAATCTGATGTGGGGACAGCAGAAGGTGGAATCCAGAGGCAGGTGAAGCTACAACAATGAGCTAGCAGCTAAGAGATAAATGGGACTCTGGTGGCAGGTTTTAACTTATGGAGGAAGACAAATGGACTGTACAGATGTTTTTAAGGGTAAGGCCTGCCAAGAGCTGTGCTTGGTGCATGGGACTCTCAAGAAGGGCCCAGGAGAAGTTCAAAAGATGGTTCAGTGACTTAGAGTTCCAAAAGACCTGGGCTCAATTCCCAGCACCAACATGATGGCTCACAGCTGTCTATAACTCCAGTTCCAGAGGATCCAACACTTTGGGGGGGGGGTGGTTTCTGAGAGTGCTAGCGGCACACAGGCATACATGTAAGCAAACATACACATGCATATAAGTAAATTTTAAAAATTAGGAATACCTTAATTAGATATGAAAAAGGAAGCAGATGTGGTGGTTGTAGAGGAGGAGGAGCAAGAAGAGGAAGAGGAGGAGGAGGAGGAGGAGGAGGAGGAGGAGGAGGAGGAGGAAGAAGAAGAAGAAGAAGAAGAAGAAGAAGAAGAAGAAGAAGAAGAAGA